>CM077088.1:171106188-171471154 GCA_039513925.1 Platanthera zijinensis
CTAGCATTCACAGTGCTTTGATACTTCTCTCATTAAGGGATTCTTCAAATTGTTTTGCCTCATTTAGTTTAGTTTTTAATGAAATGATTTGTTCTGAAGCTAAGTCTAATTCATCTTTTAGTTTGATGTTTTCCGAAAACAGATTTTCATATTCAATTTGTTTTTCTCTGAGAAGTTTGATTTCCTACTCAGATTTAATTAAGTCATTACATAGAAATTTGAATTCAGTTTTAAATTCGTCAGAAGTGAAATCAAAAGAAGCTATTACCTGGTCCTCTTTTAATTCACATTCTTCTGCTGATTCCTTCAGCTCCTGAGTGACTGCATGATGCATAAATTGTCATCAAGCAGATCTCTCTTGCTTTAGCCTCTTCTTCATCCTCACTGGAGCTGGAAGAAGTTTCTTCTTCTGAGTCACTTCAGGTCTCAGCTACAAAGTCTCTCTCATTCTTCTTCTTTTATTTGTTGGAGGGCTTGATGGAGTGCTTCTTAGATTCTCTCTTTTCTTTTGTCCTTCTTTTGAGCCTCTGGACATTCTGGGAGAATGTGACCTGCCTTCCTACATCCATAGCAGACAATTTCCATGGTAGGAGTCTTGCCATACCTGGGCTTATTCTCATTTCTGATTGACCTTCTTCTGAAGTCATTCTTAGCCATTTGTAGAATATTTAAGCTAATAGACTCATTAGCTCTTCATTGGCAGGTGGTGTTTCTGATTCCTCAGATGCCTTGAAGGCAATACTTTGCTCCTTCCTTCCAGAGGTAGGAGTCTTTTGTTCAGTTGCTTCTCTAGTCTTGATAAGCTGCTCATAAGACTTGAGTTTGCCTAATAATGACTCAGTAGAAATCACATTTAGGCTTCTGGCCTCCTTGATTGGCCAGATCCTAGAATCTCATGTGCTGGGGAAGCACATAAGAATCTTATCATTAATTTCTGTTAGTGAGATATTTTTGTCCAGGTTCTTCAGCTCATTAATAATCAGGCTGAGTCTGTTGTACATATCTGCAACTGACTCTGACTCTTCCTTCTTGAAATTCTCATATTATGAAATGAGAAGGGATCTTCTATCTTTCCTCTCATCAGCAGATCCTTCTACCATTTGGTTGAGGGAATCCCAAATGGCCTTTGCTGATGTGCATTCAGCCACTTTTTGAAATATGTCATCAGACATAGTTTGAGCTAAGAAGTTCATAGCTTTAGCATCTGCAACCTTAGCTTTCTTCTGTGCATTAGTCCACTCAGGTGGTGGAAAAGCACTGGCGGTTGTACTGGTTGTTGCAGGAGTAGGGGAACCTGTCAAAATAGAATTGTAGATGTCTTCATCAATGGAATTTATATATATTTTGATCATTGCCTTCCAAAGTGCAAACTTGTTAAGATTACACACTGGAGGTCTGGTGCTTGAGTATTCCTTATTTTGTGTCATGATATAAAAAGACAATAGAGTGAATGGAATCTATCAAAGATCTTTTGATTCAGGTGTTAGCCTGTGAAACCAAACAACTTTACCCTCTGATACCAATTGAAAGTGAAGGGATAGATCACACTAACACTAGAGGGGGGGTGAATAGAGTTTTAAAAACTTTTGATTAATTTTTATTGCGGATTAAAATAAGTGATAACTATATATAGAAAGGGAGAAAGAAAAACACGGAAATCACAGCACAGAAAATAAAAAATAGAGCAACCAGACGACACAAAGATTTTATAGTGGTTCCCCTAAAACTTGGGTACATCCACTCTTCTACCACCCTAGTAGGAATCCACTACAGGTTTTTGATCAGGTGTTCTGTCACCACAGGTTTTTGCTCAGGTGCTCTGTCACCACAAGATCTATTTTAAGGGAGATCTGACAACCCTTTGAGGTTTTGACCAGGTGCCACAAAAACAAACCAAGTATTTTGATCAGGAGACTTGACAACCAAGGAATAACTTTTGAAGAGAGTTAAAAACCTTTTTACAGTAAGGAAACGAAAATGATGATGTCTTCTCTTTCTCAATAATCTGAGAAAACCAGTGGATTTTCGATTATTGTCAAAGCTCCCCCTGAGATGAAGAATTGTTCAGGAGAGAGAGTTTTGCTCAGGGTGTAGGCTTTCAGACTGCTTGAAAATCTTCAGGGAACTTTCAGACAGAAGTTGATGATTTTGTCTCTTGAAATTCCTGAAGCAAAAGCTGATGAAAAACTTGATTTGTAAGAGAACAGTTCTTTCAGTTTTCTATAGAATAATCTTTCTGTCACAGGTTACAGTTCTCACTTTTGCTGTCTGAAAAGATAAACCTTATATATTCCTGGCAGATTTTTGGTCTTTGAAATTCGAATTCCTTTTCTTGACTGACTGCCGAAATTCTGGAGTTGAACGGTTAGAAATTGTCTTTAATGAAATTCTTTAACTGTCTCATTGAAATAAGCCAAGTAATAACTCTGTGAAGACCATAATTAATGCTGTCATAGAACGGCTATATTCTTGAGAATATGAGCATTAATTATCAGAGTATTACTGTCTTAATATAATCGAATTTGAAATGATAGTCAATCTGAGAAACTGTAAAGGAAAAACGTCGAACAGAACTTGGAAGGAAATAGTCGAACTAAGGAATAATTTCGTCGACCTGAACTCCAAGTTCGTCGAGCTGAGAATTGTCCTTCGTCAAGTTGAGCTCAACAATCATCGATCTGAAACTGAACTGCCAATTTGAGCTCCAAGTTCGTCGACCAGAGAAAGACTTTCGTCGAGCTGAACTTCTGATATGAGATCAGAGATCGTCGATCTCAGCTGGACTTTCGTCAAACTCAACTCAAAGAAGCAACTCTGAGTTCGTCGATCTGAGATCGACGATCGTCGAGCTGAGTTCAGCTATCGTCGAACTGAATTTCTGAAATCTTTAAACTGTTTGCCTCTAAAATCTCGAGTCTCTGAAGTCTTCTGAAGGCAGGTTAACCTAGTGTGACTAACCTTAACCCTAGAACTAACAAATGACCCTAGGCTATACATGTTGGGTCAACAAACCTAATAGTGAACCTAGCCCAAATTCAAACTGGGTTCCAACAGATATGAACTGAGCTAGAGAATAAAGGTCATATCGAATCAACTCATCTCGAATCTCGGGTCATAGTCCACACTTAAATTTGGACAAGGTGTCACGTGGGTGTTCTACCACGTTGCACCTAATCATAAGGTCCTTCATCTCAGCAAGGTAGTCAGATACTGATTTGACCCCTTGACGTAGTGACGTCAACTCGCCTCGTAGACTGGCCTGATGGTGCTGGAGAATATACTGCTCCTCTAATATGACTTTCAGGTGAGGCAATTCCTCTCTAGACTGCGCTATTCACTTATCCAAAAGATTTTTGCTCGCCCAGACAATCTCATCTTGGCGAACTGAACTTTTGGTCCTCCGTCATACGGTACCACTCAAAGTAGATTTCTATGTCTATAACCCAGTCTGAAAAGACCTTAGGATCCATAGAACCATCATAAAATGACGGATCTAATTTCACAACTCATGTAAGATCCGGTAGCATATCCCGGGGACAATAGTCGAAATCATCATCGTAAGGAACACAATTGTCTCGACACCACGGGGGTGGTGGTTGATGTTAATCACTAGGATGATCATCACGATGTATGGTCGGTATAGGTCGGCGATGGTCTCGAGGATGCTCTTCTCTAACTACATCATTATAGCGTCTCTCTTGATAATGATCTCGCGTATCTAGGAAAGGCTCTCGTTGGGGTTCAGGAAAATTCCGTTGGAAATTCCTACCTGGTCGTGCTCAAATTCATACCTATCTAAACGATTTCTAACCTCTTTATCAAAAAGAGGATTTCTCCTAAGTGTAGTCCTCTCCACATAGTAGTGCGGAACGTCGTGATGGGATCGCACAGAATGCTTATCTCGAATTGGAGGTGGCATTGAAACTCGAGGAGGTTGTACGGGCTTGCTTCGTAGTTGATTTGTTGGAGTCGGAGATACAAGGGGCAAGCCCTAGAATGGTGGATGAGATTAGAGAGGAAGAAACCCTAGAGGGTGGAGGAAGGAGAGAAGAGCTTAGAGAGAGAGGGAGAGGAATTTTAGAGAGATAAAGAGAACTTCATTTCTTCATTGCTTGCTTTCCAAATACAAGACAAGGCCTATTTATAAGACCCCGGGGCATACCCGTAATTACATAAGATGCGTAAAATATTAAAAACATTAAAACAGTACGACGAGTCTAATAACAATGACTCAATACACACAATGAGATAATAAGATAACTGACGGAGGACCCTAACACATAACATTCCACCCGCCCTTGAGATTGAGCTTGTCCTCAAGCTCGAAGTCCAGTATGATGATCGGCTCAATACATACAATGACTCAATACATACAATGACTCAATACTCAATACATAAGATGTCCAGTATGAAGACATCTTCCAATGGACGCGCGGCTGAAGGAAAGAGTCTGGTTGGTCCGGCGGAGCAGCAGGAGGCAGGAATGGCAGGATGGCAGAGGGAACATCGGCCAACCGAATGAAGGGGTCCGGTGGAACTGGCGATGCGGCGGCGAACAACGGCTGGAAGAGGGTCGGAGAAACTATGGTCGGCGGAAGGCTCGGTTCCGGCAGAGACGGCGGTGCGTTGTGAGGAAGCAACGACAATGCGGTCGAAGGGGCTTGCAGAGTAGTGGCCGCCAGAGCAGAAGGCGACGTGGCTGGAGGGACAACTGGCGTAATTGGAAGTATCGTCGGTGGTCCAGCTGGGGCGGAATTGGCGGCAGCATGCGTGAGCTGAGAGGGCTCCGACACGGGGACAGACGAAATGCCAAAGTGTTCGGAATTTACTAATTTGTCAAACGTGGTGTTGAGTCGAGATGTGGAAGCCTGAAATGTCTGCAAACTTTTCCACAACATTGAGCAAAGGGCGGCTTCGTCCGTGACACTCATTTTTATGTCACAAAGTTGCATGTCCATCGTGAATAAGTGATCACAAAGTTGCATTTCCATTTGGGCCAGTTGATACCCCCAAATCCAAATCCCGTGAACTGGGCGAAGGGCTCGAGAAGGAAATCCGCGTGGGATCTCAAGCTTGCAGGAGGGAAAGAAAAAAAAAGCGGGCGGTCTGCCCGAGAAGCGTTGTTGTCCACTGAAAACGCGAGCAGGAGGCCTCGAGCCCGAGTAAATGCGACGGAGATAGCGCGCGTAAGTCGTCGCCCGAGGAGAAATCAGCGGCTGCCGGACTCTGCTGCTGGGAGCCGGAGAACCAGAGTCAGTGTTGTTCTGTTGTTGGAAGTCGGAGGTGCAGTCGTTGGAGGAAGACGATCGGACGAGCGGATCGGGTCGTCGAAGCAGCGGCGTGCGGTTGCTCGACTGCGAGGAAAGACGGAAGATCGAATGCGGGTCCGTCGGGGAAGATCGATCGACGGAAGATCTGGTTGCTCGACTGCGGGTCCGTCGGGAAAGATCGATCGACGGAAGATCTAGAATGACGTGCGTCCGAGAAGGAGGATCGAGAGGCTCTGATACCAAGTTGTTACGGGCTTGCTTCGTAGTTGATTTGTTGGTGTCGGAGATACAAGGGGCAAGCCCTAGAATGGTGGAGGAGATGAGAGAGGAAGAAACCCTAGAGGATGGAGGAAGGAGAGAAGATCTTAGAGAGAGAGGGAGAGGAATTTTAGAGAGATAAAGAGAACTTCATTTCTTCATTGCTTGCTTTCCAAATACAAGACAAGGCATATTTATAAGACCCCCGGGGCATACACGTAATTACATAAGATGCGTAAAATATTAAAAACATTAAAACAGTACGACGAGTCTAATAACAATGACTCAATACACACAACGAGATAATAAGATAACTGACGGATGACCCTAACACATAACAGAGGTACTTCTAAGCTATTCACCCTAACACTAAAGTTTTCAAATTCTTCTCTCATTTGGCAGACGCTCTCGGTTAATGCCACTATTTGGTGGGCAAAAGGTAGAAACCACGGGCGTGGTACATTATCTTCGTTTCCATGACTCAGTTGGTCACGTTCAACTCGACGCAGCTCCGAGTTTACCTCTAGAGGGTGTTCAGGCGGTGAAATGTGACCTGGAGAACCGATACTCACTAACCTACCACTACGCAGAAGCATGCAAACAAACAAGTAAAATGTAAATGTATGATTATTCTTTTTTTTTTTGAAGAATAAAATGTTATGCGGGGTTCATATTTTACGCAGGGTGAATTCCGAAACTTAGAAAATTTAAGAACCTGACACTGATACCAAATTGATGCAAGACGGCGCGTAGCGTTTGTGTGTTTGTCGGCTATTACTACGAAACCCTAAATGCATGCAATGAATGATTGTAATTTTGAGCGGGCGTTGCACGAACTTTGAGAAATTAAGCAACTGGATTTTTGTAAAGCACAAAATTACGTTTAAAATGAATTTTCTTGAAATAAAAGGTTCAATTTCTAAATTTGGGGAACAAAGCTCGCAACTTTCGTTTCGTTCTCCTTATCGTAGCAAAACGGAAATCGTGAACTCCAAATACGTTTTCGTTTGAAATTTCGACGTAACATTCGCTGACAAAATTCGGACAAAAACTCATCAATGAATCTAAAATCTTAAGAGAAAATGTAGACACACGTAAAGTAGGGGGAAAAATCAAGTTACTCACGGAAAGAGACGTCTTTTCATATTCAAAGTCGATGGCGATCCCGCGAGAAACTACTCGTCACCTTCGATCTCCCACTCCGAGGTCAGCCACTATTGCACACGGGCACCACGGAGAAATTTCACTCACCCTCACACGAAAGTGGTTCCACGGAATCTCTAACACTCAATGGTTTTTGAGAATCCACAAACTAAATAACCTAAAATTCACTCACTCTCATACTCGAGTGGCTCCACAAAATCTCACAAACACAAGAGGAATTACTTCCTCTCTTTCACTCTCTTCTACTCTCTTCTACTCCTACAAGACTCCAATCAGTTTAAAAACAAGAAAGAAGAATTCACAACTACAACATTTTTCCTAGTGTTCATCTACCTCTCTAACGGGAAAAAACATTGGCAGCAAAAAACTCTTTCACTGACTAGTATCTCCAGCAGAAGAGCAAAGCAAAGATTCAATTTTGTCAACATTAACTCTCTAATACAGGAATCAATTCTAACTTAACATTCAGCACGCAACCGGACTCTACAAGAAACAACAAAAGCAATCAGCTTCAACTATTCATCATCTCCTAAATAGGAATCTTAAACAAATAATTTCACACAGGAATCACTACAGGAATTAAAAAGAAAAATCGAATCTCACGGCAACTCACAGGAAATCAATAACACCAAAAATCTCAAATCTTTCATCGACATCAACTAACAACAGGTTACAACTCCCCTTTTATAGGGTTTCAAAACAAACTACAACTTGAAAACCTGCACACGAAGCTGGTGGTTACTGGAAGAACGGCCATGGTGGAATCACGGTGGCAGCGCCTATGTGGAGGAGAAACGTGGCAAGGTGGACGGTTGCTGAAGCGTGCGGAAGTTGCGTGCAGAAGATACAATTCCCCTTCTATAGGGTTTCTATTGACTGCCTCACTAGAATGTACTCTCATGATTCATCCATGCAAGACGTCATTACTACTGAGATTGAAGTTTATCCGCAAGAGCAAGGATTATTTGGCCAGGACATAGCAAAGAGACAAAAAGTATTATCAGGGGTTCAATCTAGGTATATTATCTTCCTCTATTTTTCACCAAATAATTGTTTGATTACTTTTTTGAGTTGAGTAGTATAATAATTTGTTATTTCTCTATAAGCTCATTGGTAGAAGTTCTATGAAATTGAAACTCCAAATTTGAAAATTATGGTCAAGAGAATCTTAAATTTGACAACTAGTTCATCCGATTGCGAAAAGAATTGGAGCACTTTCGAGATGATAATTTACTTGTAAATATAAATTTTAAGATGATATTTCAATAATATTTTAAAATGATAACAACTTTAATGTGTATTTATATTATATTTAGATTCATTCTAACAAGAGGAATAGACTAGAAAGCTAAAAATTGAATGATCTTGTATTTGTGAAATTCAATTTTAAGCTGAAGTCTAAATATTCTGATCTATCTCGAGACCCATTATCTGCAGAGAGTATTGATGAAGGAAAAGTTGTTGAGTGGTTAACGGGTCCTGCTGATGATGTTGCAGATGATGATGATGATGACGACGAAGTGTTTCCTGGAGAAGGGTTGACTTAGACTCAGATTGGGGATATAGTCGATGTTGATGTGGGTTCTGCTTTTAGGAGAAGTGCAAGGACGGCTTTAAAGCAAGTATATACGACAAAAGCGAAAGGAAAACGTACTAAGTCAGAGAGGGATGAGGATGAGAGTTCTGAGGAGGACATTGCTGATGCATTGATGATTTACACTTCCGAGAACTATCCAACAAATCAAGAATCTTGATATTATTTAAGTGAGTTGTATTGAGTTAATTCTTTTTCATCATGTTCTAATATTTAATATAGTTCTTAGTTCTCACTCAAATGTTCGTTTATTGATTGCAGAAAAACAATATTATAGATTTATATTACAGTAGCAGATTTTGTGGAGCAGTTCACTCACATTTTGGGAATTAGTTAAGGTACGATTATATTTTTAGTTTAATATGATTTTGTGATATTGTATTACATGATTGAAAGCATATAAAGTTTCTTTTTTATTATAAATTGGTAAGACACTTGTGAGTAGTTTAATTTTCTCATATGAATTTTAGTTTATACTTGATTAGATAAATTAATTACCATTTAAATAATAAATGAAAAATATTATGAAATATATATATAATTATGATATTATAATCCAACATTTTGAAATATCTCTGATATATCCCCGCAATCCGAGGTCCGACATAAAAAACTCAAACCGACATGAGTCCGACATCCGTCATCTGCAACCTTGATTAATGTGACACAAATCACGGGAATTTCATATTTTGTGAATATTTCTCTCAATTCATTTTAGATAGCCTTGAAATTTATACCATACCAGAGTGATGACATTTAAGATATTCCCTGTGAATTTCAGAATTTTTGGAATATATTAATATATAGCTTCTATCACACGTTTAAATGTTATGCATGTGACAAATTAATGAAATAATTAGGCCCTATGATTAGAAATAAATCACGAAACTTGGGTGACACCTTTACTGGCATGATTATAACCTGATGTAGGAGTAGGCTACAGGTGCACAAAACCTATAATGTTAGGTCTGAGTGCAAGGGTGACACACTAATCCAAACCTACATGCGATGCAATGATCGATGTTTCGAGAAATAAATGTAAGCAATGAAAAATTCAGTACCACACAGATATTAAAATAGAAAAACAAATATTTATTTTGGGCAATATTATAATGATTTTCCTCCGCTCGGAGGGCCAAAGCAAAGCGCGGCGAATGTCTCCTCCTGCAAGTTATTAGAGCACTAAAATAAAGTCCACAAACAGGAATCGCAACAAAATATGATAAATCACCAAATGAAAATGTTGAATCAAATAGTACAATACTACAAAAGCTCACAAAATAGAGCTGAACCGAGGCACTGAAGATTTGGAGGGTCGGATGTGTAGATCGGCGAATGGAGATGGAGTCGGCGGCATGAAGACGTGGGTGGTGGCTGTCCTTTGCGGTAAAGGATGAGATCGGGTGGGGAATGAGTAGATATGGCCGCGTACAAGTAGATCCGGGCCGGGGAGGGGTAGATCCATTATTTAGGGTCGGATCGGGGCAAAAATGGAAAGTATGAGCGGTGGAAATAAAGGATCGGGACCGAAATTCTCAGATCTGAATGGATCTAGAGAATTAGGGTTGTTTGGAGGTGGTTCCACGAAGGGGAAAGGAGGAGTGGCCGGCTAGGGCAAATGGACCCTTGGGGGTGGCCAGTTTTGGTATGGGGGCCGGCAGTGGGCTGAGGGGATGAAGAGGTGGTCGGCGGCCTGGGCTGAAGGAGAAGGCGGCGGTACAGGGAAGAGGGAAGTTTGTGGGGGGGGGGGGGTTGTTGGGTGGTTGCAAGCCAGTGGCTGTAGGGGGAGTTTTGGGGGATTCCGGTGGTGGGGAATGGAATATGAGGGGTGGAAAACGAAGGTGGGGGTAGGGATTACTTTGGGGAGGAGTTTGGAGGCCTAGGAGTCGTCATCTAGGGTTCCACGGCGTCGGCACCGGGGAGGGATCGCGGGATTCTGGGATTCAATGTCTCCAATATCTGCAATGAGTCAATTCAGCCCTCATGACTCATATTTATAAGAAAAGAAAAACTAGGGCTTTCCCATCAACGGCTATGATTGTTCGGTGGGTTCAGCCCATAAATACATCAATAATAAACAAATAAATATAAACTAATATAGTGTTTTGACTCGCGGCGACGTCCCTGACGCAACCTCGGAGTCTGATCGGCGATCCGATCAAGTCTTCCTGCGTGAATAAATGAACGTGGGTCCCGCCTTGCGGCGAACCCCTCCAGGTGCATGATTCGATAGATTCCCATCAGCTCCCCCGACTGAAAAGTCTTCATCTCCGATGAATGGAGAAGATCGTACTGAGGTCGAAGTCCAGGGGCGAGTCGATCAAGCTCTGCCGGTAGTATCCAAGTGTCGTCCGTGTCGGGACGGCCCTGCCAGTGTACCAAGTAGCGGCATCGTGGTCCGTCCGTGGTGGGAACAAACTGATGGGATCTGATCTCTGTCATGCACTCATCTCTCATCTCTCGAAAGGTGGATCCCGGTGCGATCAGTGGTGTCTGCGGTGAAACCAAAGAAGACGAGTTCCCAGGTGGGTGGATGTCAACAGTGGGTGGACTGGAGTGGCCATCAGACAGTGGGACGTATGAGGGTGGTACGGAAACGACAGTGGGGGTGGGGGTGGCTTGGTATCTCCACTTCTCGGGTCCACATACTCATGAGACTCGTAGTATGGAGTCAGATCCTCAACATTAAACACCGGGTGAATTTCCTTACTAGCCGGGATATCGAGTCGGTAGGCATTTGTCCCAATACGACCAATAACAGAGTACGGACTCATTCGCCTGACGCTTAACTTCTTGGCAAGCCCCGAAGGGAGCCTCTCTGGGTGGATTCGTAGCATTACCTTTTCGTCTTTATTGAATATTTGTTCTCACCTTCGCTTATCTGCATGAGCTTTATAATGTTCATTGCTAGTTATTATTCGTCGGTGAACCGACTCATGAACTCATGCAAATGCAGTGCAAATGACTCATCAGACTCATTAGTGCGCGACTCCAAAGGACTCGAGACGAGGTCTATAGGTTTCCTAGGGTCATATCCTGATACTGCATGAAATGGACTCAACCCGATAGACCTATTGACTGAGCTATTGTAGGCAAACTCTGCAACAGGGAGATCTAAGTCCTAACTACCTACATGCTCTCATACCAGACACCGCAAGATTCACTACCTCGGTCTGTCCGTCCGTCTGTGGGTGATATGTCGAGGAGAACCTAAGAATAGTGACTGTCTTATGTCACAGGGTTTTCCAGAAATAACTCATGAATCTCACATCGCGGTCTGACACGATCGACTTGGGCCGGCCATGCAGTCGAAAGACATCTCTCATGAATATAGATACAACGTGAGTCGCATATGCCGTTTTGCGGCAGGCAATGAAGTGCGCCATCTTTGAAAACCGATCGACCACCACGAAGATGGAGTCATGTTTCCGTAAGGTGCGTGGAAGTCCGAGAACAAAATCCATATTAATGTCCTCCCAAGGGTGGTGTGGGACGGGAAAAGGCGTGTACAGACCTGTGTTCTGCTTAGTGCCCTTTGCCATCTGGAAGATAAGGCAGTGGTGAACAACGCGAGCTACGTCCTTCTTAAGGTCGGGCCACAGTAGAGGCGGTCCTCGACAATGGCTATGGATTTATCTTGCCTGAAGTGGCTCGCAGCCCCGCCCGCGTGCAGCTCCCAAATCAGATAATCACGGTAAGATGTTTGGGTAATGCACAGACGGGAGCCCCGGTACAGATATCCCTCATAGATCTGATATCCCTCAACAGGGTCGGGTGGGTCTCGGGACAAGGCGGTGTAAATCTCGTCAAAATCAGGGCACGTCGGATAGTCCAGTATCAATCTCTCGAGTCCCTCTACGCTCGCAGTCATCGTTTGCAACAGGGATACGCGGCGACTCAACGCATCAGCCGGCTTGTTCTCTACACCAGCTCGGTGCTTGAGAACATAATCAAAGTCCTGCAGATATTCGACCCACTTCGCATGTCGTTGTCCCAGCTTGCGTTGCGAGTCGAGATAGCATAGCGTCTGATAGTCAGAATATAACACAAACTCCCGGGGAAGGAGATAGTGTCTTCGGTAACGCAGAAACTGGACTATGGCATAAAATTCTTGATCATAATTCGAGTGTTTCTGCTTAGCTTCATTCTGCTTCTCACTAAAGTAAGAAACTGGTTGTCCCTCCTGACTCAATACGCCACCTATACCAACTCCTGACGCATCGCATGCGACCTCAAAGGCGCGGCTAAAATCCGGCAATCGTAGGACAGGAGCCGTCGTCAATCTCTCCTTAATTTCTTCGAAGGCTCTAGTGGTTGCGGGGGTCCACTGAAACTCTCCCTTCTTGAGACAGCTCGTGAAGGCGGCCATGATCGTACTGAACCCCTGGACAAACCTCCTATAAAAGGTGGCAAGTCCGTGAAAGCTACGAGCCTCTTGAATATTCGCGGGCACAGGCCAATCCCGAATGGATTTGACCTTCTCGGAATCTACGTATACTCCAGTATACAATATAATAAATCCCAGAAAGTGAAAAGACACGGAGAGGAACGAACACTTCTTCAGGTTCACATACAGTTTCTCTTGGCGGGGGGTGCCAAAGAGAAGCCTCATTTGATCGAGGAGAAGTCTCAGATGATCGAGATGAGCAGCCTGAGTCTGGCTATAGACCAGTATGTCATCGAAGTATACTACCAGAAACTTGCCCATGTAGGGCCGCAACACCTGCGTCATAACTCGCATAAACGTGCTAGGGGCAATAGATAGCCCAAATGGCATGACTAGCCACTCGTACAGACCATCCTTGGTCTTGAAGGCTATCTTCCACTCGTCTCCCTCACGAACTCGTATCTGATGGTACCCACTACGGAGGTCGATCGTGGAAAAGATATGGGCACCAGACATAGTATCTCGAAGTTCATCGAGTCGTGGAATTGGGAAACGATATTTGACCGTGATTTTATTAATGGCGCAACTATCAACGCACATACGCCAACTACCGTCCTTCTTAGGGGTAAGAAGGGTGGGGACCGCACACAGACTCATACTCTCGCGAATGAACTGGTTCCGGAGAAGCTCATCGACCTGCCGCTTGAGCTCAGCATGCTCATTTGGGTGCATACGGTAATGGGGCAGGTTCGGGAGGGAAGCCCCCGGGACTAAGGCTTCATTTGGTTCGGCGGTGGCGGGTCGATCCAGCGGGTGGAAACGGAGTGTTCGAACCGGAGGGGGGAGGTGGCTGCTCCAAACGGAGCTTTTTGGGGGCGTTTCTCAAGGGGGGCGGGTGGAAACGGAACAAACGCCGCCGGAGGTTCATTTGTTTTTCCTCCTTCCGGCGGCGTTTGCTCAAAACGGAGCAACAAAACGCCCAAACAAATGGAGCCTAAATCAATAGCATGTTTAATGTCCCGTGGAGGTGGCAGCTCGTCGGGGAACTCGTCAGGCATGATGTCCGCAAACTCGCCTAAAAGGGGACGCACCGCGGATGGGTGGTCAATAGGGGTGTCCTCTGTGACCTGAGTAGCGGCAAGCATATATAATATTCGACTCAATATTATCTCACAAAAACTCACCTCGCCGCAGAATATGCAGTGGCCTCGAGGTGCTCGTACTCATAGATGGCTCTACCACACCCTTGGATTTATCTCGGGGCTGGGTGGGCGTCAACGTAATCTTCTGCCCCTTGTCATAAAAGACACACGTGTTCGAGCAGCCGAAGCACGTGACATCACGATCAAATAGTTAGGGGCGGCCAAGCAAAACATGAGCATCCATGAGAATAACATCACACCAGACCTTATCTTGAAAGGATGCAATAGTAATTAGAACTACGCAACGCTGGGTGACCTGAATCGTCGTCTTGTCTACCAAGACGATACGATATGGGTAGGGGTGAGGCTCTGCCTTCACCTGCATACGGTCAAGCCCCTTCTGGGCCACGATGTTCACACAAAACCCATTGTCGATAGCCAACTTGCAGGGGCCTCCTGCACTAGGGAATTATGTGTAAAAGATGGTGGTGCGTCGCCAATCCTCGTCTACACGAGGGGTGTGTAGAAGGCGTCTAATCACTCCCACCTTTAAAGACCTCTCGGCGTCACTCTCCCAGCCTTCCTCGACAGTGTCCTTGACTTCTTTTGTACCCTCCTCTTCTTCATCCAAATCCTGCTCCTCGCCCTCGACTAGCAGGTTTCGCGTGGGGCACTGCGCCGCCACGTGTCCTCTGCCAAAACATCGATAGCACACAATACCCCCAGATCGCTGGCCTTCAGTGGCTATAGCTTTGCCCTTCGCATCTGCGGGGATACGAGAGGGTGCAGCCGTGGTGGTATGGGGTGGAGCAGGTTTCCTAAAAGCCGAGGACTCAGTCCGAGAAGTGAACTGCCTCGTGCTAGAAGATCGGAGGTACTGTTCGTACTCGAGAGCGAGCTGGAATATCTGATCGACCGTCTCTAAACGAAGTGGAATCAACTCTCTCTGAATCTCAGAACGAAGGCCCGCCTTGAATCGGGAGGTGGTGGCGATAGGCTCCTCCAAGACATCACTCCTAACAACTAGCTCGTCGAAGCGAGCCATATACTCAGCGACAGTAAGTGACCCCTGTCGTAAGTTCTGCAACTGCTCAAATAACTGGTCTTGGTAGGAGGCGGGGAGGTATTTCTCACTCAACCTTTGCTTCATCTCATCCCATCTGGCGATGGGGTAGTACCCATCTCGCTCCAACGCCCTCTCGACGCTAATCCAGAATACCTTATCTTGTCCAATCATCTTCATTTTTGCGAAGCGAACACAACGCTCGTCACTCATGTCATACCACTCGAAGTAGTAGTCCATGTCCAAGAGTCAATCGTTGAAGGCTTTCGGATCTAGGCGACCATCGAACGAAGGGGCATCGAGCCGGATGCGATGAGTCATGTCATGGTGGTGGCCTCCTCTCCGTGGCTCGGGATAATCCTCGGGATAATCATCATGAGCGTAGCCGTATCGAGCGGGTGGGGGACCACGCTCTCTCCGACCCGGGGGATAATATTCATCGTGGTGAAGGTCACGACGACAGTGTGCGGGCACACGATCTCTGGGGTCAGGCTGAGGCTGACGTGGCATACGGTACTCATCGCGCTGATGGGGAAGCCTATCCCGCGCCGGAACTTGCCTATGATCTATTGCAAAATCAGGATTTCGCCTTATCGGCGGGATTGAGGCTCGATGAGGAATATCACGACGGTGGCGGTCTGCTGTTGGCGGACCATCCCTCGGACGTTGGTCCTGACGTGGTGGAGCATCAGGGTCGTCCTCATGTAACTCGTCACGCTGTGTCGGAGTGTCCCTGGCATTCTCTAAGTGGTGTAAGCGAAGGTTCATCTCGGCAAGATCATGACGCAAATCGTTGAACTGGGCACCTAATGCGTCAAAACGGTCTAGGATAAGGAGTTGGAATTCAGCAAAAGCGGCGCCCGAATTCGAGCTCGTCGTGCGGTCGTCGGTGACTTGTGGCTCTACTATGCTTTCTCTAAAGGTTCTACCACTACGGAGCATGCAAATGACCTATCTTTGTCCTCTGATACCAAAATGATGTAGGGGTAGGATGTTGGTATTACCATTGTGATCTGTAAGTGATCAAGTATGTAGCTTCACTGCCAACGCAGTATGAGCCTATCAGGGTCGCACATAAGAACGTTTGAAGAAATAGGGAGATTGGCTTAGTATGATTTGCTCATATGATGAGTTGAAAAGACTTAGCTCAACCAGGGTTTGGAAGCGTCGAGTGCGTTGAGACCACTTGTTACCGACTTGGCGGAGGAACCACCGTGGAAGGTGTACACTCGGCGACTGCGGGAGCAGAATACCGATCACATGGGTAGAGGCGGCACGGCGAACGAACCGGACTCGGGCGGACGAGAGATAGCAGGCAACCGAACCTGATTCGGGCGGTTGGGGTCCGGATGGAATGCTTATTTATGCTTTGGTTTATTTTATGCTATTTTAATTTGATGTAATTGTGGACCCCTTATATAAGGGGTAAGAAAGGGGGCTGCTCCCTCTTGTTTCCTCTCAACCCTAACCCTTCTTCCTTTTCCCCTTACTTGGCCGGCCCTTCCCCCCTAGCCGCCCTTCCTCTTTGTGTTGGAAATATTTGGTCCGACCTGCCCACTCCGCCCGCCCTACGCCGTCGGACGCCTATGGTACCCGCGACTCGCGCTCAGCTAACGGACGTTGTCGATAGCAGCGACAACACCGCCGGCCGCCTGGCTCTCCATTACGCCTGCCTCGACGCACTGCAAGCATCGGTGGACGCCATCGTCGTCGGGCAGTCCGCGATCATCAGCCGCCTTGACGCCCTCTCCGCCCCTCGGACGCCGCAGCCGGGTTCGACTTCCTCCACCGACACCGCTTCCCTGCTCGGGGTGTCGCCGACCTATCAACCGGTGGCGCCACCCACGGCCACCGCCGCAGCAGCGGGCCGTTCTCCTCGCAGCTGGACATTCCCTCCTTCTCCGGCGTGGATCCTTTGGGCTTGATCGCGCGAGCGGAGCAATTTTTTGACCTCCACCTTACGCCACCGGGCGACCGCGTAAGCACGGCGGTCATCGGCCTCGACGGCTCCGCCCTTCACTGGGCCCGCTGGCTTCGCCAAATTCAGCCCGTCATTTCCTGGGCGGACTTCAAGCACGAAATGATCACTCGCTACGATTCCAGTTACTCCGGCTCCGCCATTGAACGCCTTTGTAGTGCAAGACAAACGGCCGATTTGGATAGTTATCTCGATGAGTTCGTCTCACTGGTGAAGCAGGTTCCGGGCCTGCCGCCCGACCACTATTTGGGATTTTTCTTATAAGGACTTCTGCCGGCAATACGCTCTCGCATTCTGACACATAACCCGCGCACGGTTTCGGAGGCTTTGGATCTCGCACGGGCGGTGAAAGCAGACCTCGGCCAACGACCGACCGTGGCGATGGGCCATCATAAGTCTCGGCCGTCGGTGCCCCAGGATGGCCCTCCCCGACCGGCTGCCGTCGGCGGGCCACGACCGAGCCGCACCGACCCTCCCCACCGCATCTCCAATCAGGACTACAATGAACTCCGCCGCAAGGGCTTGTGTTTCCGTTGTCGGCAACCTTATTCACCGCATCACGTTTGCGCTGTCAAGGAATTTCACGCCCTTTTTGGCAATTTCGACCCGGAAGTCACAATGGCTGATTTCGATGCTCTCGCAGTCCATGAGGAAGACCCTCCACCGGAACCGGATGGCGCGACTTTAAATATCTTGGATCTTCCCTTTTATTCGGTGGGAGGGATTACCGGCCCGCGCACTATGAAGATGGTCGGAATAATTCAAGACCGTTCCGTGATTGTGATGATCGACAGTGGGGCCAGTCATAATTTTATTTCAGCCGCCTTGGCCCGCGACCTTGCCCTTCCGACTATGTCCTCCGGGTTTTCCGTAGCGCTGGGGGATGGTCGTCGTCCCACTTTAGGACGGTGCACCGGCGTGACCCTCTCTGTGGGTACCTATACTTTCACCACGGATTTCTATGTATTTGAGTTGGGCGGTCTCGATGCGATTCTAGGGGTGGCATGGCTTCAAACGTTGGGAGAAGTCAGTGTAAACTGGGCCAACATGACGATGCTATTCCACCATCAGGGCCGCCCTTGCCGTTTGATGGGTGACGCCACGCTCCTTCGCTCTCCGCTATCGGCCCGCGGCTTGAACCGCATCACGGACGCCACATTTGCGGCATGGTTAATGCCCTTGCAGTCGGATCCACCTTCTCCCAAGCCGATCGCTAAGGACTTTCAGTCCCTCCTCGTGGAATTCGCGGATATTTTTTCCACTTCACCGGGCCTTCCGCCGGTTCGCACGACCGACCATCCGCCGGTTCGCGCGACCGACCATCCGATTGTTCTTCAACCGTCCTCGGCAGCAGTCTTCGTCCGTCTGTACCGGTATGGGCACACCCAGAAAGACGAGATCGAACGCTTAGTGCGGGAGATGTTGGGTGGGCTCATCCGTCGCAGCTCCAGCCCGTTCTCTAGCCCGGTCTTGTTGGTACGCAAGAAGGACGGCAGCTGGCGTTTTTGCGTCGATTACAGGGAACTCAACAAAGTAACGGTGGCGGACAAGTATCCTATTCCGGTTATTCAGGAGCTCCTGGACGAGCACCACGGTGCGGCCTATTTCACAAAGCTGGATCTACGGGCCGATTACCATCAAATCCGGGTTCGGCCGGAGGACATACAAAAGACCGCCTTCCGCACTCATGACGGTCATTTTGAATTTATAGTCATGTCGTTCGGCCTCACCAACGCCCCGGCAACCTTCCAAGCCACCATGAATGATATCTTCCGCCCGGTACTCCGAAAACACGTGCTTGTTTTTTTTGATGATATTTTGGTTTTTAGTTCGACGTGGCAGGAGCATCTTGCACATGTGCGTCGCACCTTCTCCACATTGCGGCACCATCAATTGGTGGTTAACAAAAAGAAATGTTCCTTCGGTGCTACACGCGTCAGCTATTTGGGCCACACTATCTCGGCGAATGGCGTGGCCATGGACACGGACAAAATTCAGGAGGTGTTGCATTGGCCGACGCCTTCGTCCCTTCGGGATGTTCTCGGCTTCCTCGGTCTCACCGGTTACTATCGCCGGTTCATCAAAGATTATGGCGGGCTAGCCCGGCCCCTCACTCAGCTATTGAAAGGTTCGGAAGACTCTCCTTTTTCGTGGTCGGCCGCCGCGATGGCCGCTTTTGCCGCCCTCCAGTCGGCCCTCGTGCAAGCCCCGGTCCTGGCTATGCCCGATTTTACGCAGACCTTCATCGTCGAATGTGACGCCTCCGGTACGGCCGTCGACGCCGTCCTCATGCAAGCGGGCCGGCCGATTGCGTATTACAGCCGGGCATTTTCCACGGTCATCCGAAGTCACTCCGCCTACGAAAACGAACTCATGGCCCTTGTGCTCACCGTCCAACATTGGCGGCCATATCTTCTCGGTCGTCCCTTCGTGGTCCGTACGGATCACCACAGCCTCCGCTATTTACTGCAGCAAAAAATTTCCACCCCAGCACAGCAACTTTGGGTGGCCAAATTACTGGGTTACGACTTCACAATCGAATTCCGGCCGGGGAAGACGAATAGAGCAGCGGACGCCTTATCCCGCATTCCTCATGCACCCGAATTGACGACGATTTCTCGACCGGTATGGGACGATGCCACCACCATTCAGCAGGATGTGGAGCGAGACACCCGGTTGGCCGACATACGCCGAGCCCTGTTGGCCAATCCAACGGCCCACCCTCCCTACTCATTAATCGGCGGTCGCCTGTTTCATCGGGGCCGCCTCGTGCTGTCCGCAACCTCATCTAGTATCCCGCGCCTGCTTGCCGAGTTCCACTCCACACCATCCGGGGGCCACGTCGGGGCATTCCGCACCTATCGGCGCTTAGCGGCGTCGTTATATTGGGCGCACATGTTACAACAGGTCACGGCCTACGTGGCGGCTTGCCTCCAATGCCAGAAGGCCAAGTATGAGGCCATGTTTCCAAGTGGCTTACTTCAGCCCTTGCCCATACCGGAACGCATTTGGGAGGATATTGCTATGGATTTCATCACTCGCCTCCCTCGTTCCAATGGATTCGACTGTATTTTGGTAGTCTTGGATCGCCTCACCAAATATGGACATTTCATACCTCTCTGACATCCCTACACGGCTGCCACGGTCGCCGACAGTTTCATCGCCGAGGTGGTGCGTCTTCATGGGTTTCCTCGCTCGATCGTAAGCGACCGTGACCCACTCTTCCTCAGTAGTTTCTGGACTTCTCTATTTCGCATGCAGGGCACTCGGCTCCGCATGAGCACGGCGTATCATCCACAATCCGACGGCCAGTCGGAAGTTTTAAACCGCTGTTTGGAAACTTATCTCCGCTGTTTTATCGGCGAGCTCCCGGGCACTTGGGCCAAGTGGCTTTGTTGGGCCGAATTTTCTTACAACACGGCGTACCACCATGCGGCGGGCACAACACCGTTTGAAACCGTCTATGGAAGGCCGCCACCCTCCATCATCCGACACCTCCCGGGGGAGTGCCCCGTCGCCACATTGGCCGACCATCTCCACGATCGCGACATCATCCTTGATAGCTTGAAGCATCATCTTCGACGGGCCCAAGGGAAAATGGTATCCTTTGCCAATCGGAAACGCCGCGATCTCTCTTTTCACGTGGGGGAGAAGGTGTTCCTCAAACTTCACCCATACCGCCAGCTCACAGTCGCTCGGCGACCCTGCCCGAAACTGGCTCCAAGATTTTTTGGCCCTTTCGAGGTTCTCAGCCGTATTGGGGCCGTGGCATACCGGCTCCGCCTGCCCCCCAACAGCCGCATCCACCCGGTGTTTCACGTCTCGCAGCTCCACCGGGTCATAGGTGACCACCCCGCAGTGGACCACATTCCAACCAACCTCGATTACTCGGACTCAGCGCCTTTGTATCGCCATCATTGACCGCCGCCATCACTTACAAGGGGACGCCGCAACGGAGGAGATACGGGTCGCATGGCAGCATAGACCGGCGGGTGATGCCACATGGCTCCTCCGCGACGATTTTCGCCGCCATTTCCAAGATTACTGCCTTGAGGACAAGGCCAATTTTCCAGATGGCGGTATTGTTACCGACTTGGCGGAGGAACCACCGTGGAAGGTGTACACTCGACGACCGCGGGAGCAGAATACCGATCACGTGGGTAGCGGCGGCACGGCGAACGAACCGGACTCGGGCGGACGGGAGATAGCAAGCAACCGAACCTGATTCGGGCGGTTGGGGTCCGGATGGAATGCTTATTTATGCTTGGGTTTATTTTATGTTATTTTAATTTGATGTAATTGTGGACCCCTTATATAAGGGGTAAGAACTTGGTTTGGGTTTTTTTATGCTTTGATCTATTGATTTGAGAAAGGGGGCTGCTCCCTCTTGTTTCCACTTAACCCTAACCCTTCTTCCTCTTCCCCTTACTTGGTCGTCCCTTCCCCCCGAGCCGCCCTTCCTCTTTGTGTTGGTAATACCACTCAAACGCTTTCGTCGAGTCAAATGTTGACTCGTCGAATGATGGTGTTATGTGTGTTGAGTTTGCTCAACGATTCGTCGAGTCAAAGACTTGATTGGTCGAGTATGACACTTAAGCGTTGAGTGTGTTGAGTATACTCGACGATTCGTTGAGTCAAAGAGTTGATTCAACGAATCTGAGTCTCAGGCGTTGAGTGCGTTGAGTCCACTCAACGTCTTCGTCGAGTTAAAGGTTGACTCGACGAATCTGGCACCTTGGTGTTGAGTGCGTTGAGTCCACTCAACACCTTCTTCGAGTCAAGTGTTGATTCGACGGGTTTGGCGCTGAGAGCGTTGAGGCGTTGAGTTCACTCAACGCCATTCGTCGAATATCATATGAATACTCGACGATTCGTCGAGTATAATTTGTATACTCGACGATTCGTCGTATATATCATTGATACTCGACGATTCGTCGAGAGAAGGGTTGTCTGGTCGAAAACGCTGGATTCTAAGTCCTGGATCTGTGAATAGCGATGGGAGCTGTTCTATTTATTCTTTGGGTATAAATAGAAGGTTTTAGGGTTTCAAAGTAACTGTTCATTCTATCTAAGCACACAAGCCGCATTGTGCAAAAGACTCAAGACCTAAAAGTTGACGGAAGTCGTTCCGCCCGCCGCCGATCCCGTCGCCGCCGCTTAGCTTGATTCCGGGGAGTGTCGTTGCCCCCTCTTCTGCAACGGACCTAGCAGTCCGTGAAGACGCAGAGCTTTCTCTCCCGACCTAGATCTTGTACGACAAGATTCTACGAGTTCTCCCATTCGTGTGGACTTCCTGTAGAGGTGCGGACAATATTCTGCACTAAGGACTCTAGCCGCTAAGTGATCGGCTGTTTTTCTGGAGCATCTAGGTTGAGTATAGACTCAATCCCACAAAGGTAATTTATTTTACAGCATTTTACTTCTTGATTAATGTTCATCGCTACATCCGAACTCTTTTGGGTTTTTTATTTCTTATTTCCGCTGCGTGCACAAGTGTTATGCCATCTTGTAAATATCAACATAGGATACAGGTGCACAAAACCTACAACGCTAGGTGTGAGTACAAGGGTGACACACTAATCCAAACCTACATGCGATGCAATGATCGATGTTTCGACAAATAAATGTAAGCAATGAAAAATTCAGCACGACGCAGATATTAAAATAGAAAAACAAATATTTATTCTGGGCAATATTATAATGGCTTTCCTCCGCTCGGAGGGACAAAGCAAAGCGCGCGGCGAATGTTTCCGCCTGCAAGTTATTAGAAAATAAAGTCCACAAACAGGAATCGCAACAAAAAATGATAAATCACCAAATGAAAATGTTGAATAAAATAGTACAATACTACAAAAACTCACAAAGTAGAGGCATGAACCGAGACACTGAAGATTTGGAGGGCCAGATGTGTAGATCGGCGATCGGAAATGGAGTCGGCGGCATGAAGACGTGGGCGGTGGCTGTCCTTGGCGATAATGGATGAGATCGAGTGGGAATGGATAGATCCGGCCGCGTACAAGTAGATCCGGGCCGGGGAGGGGTAGATCTGATATTTAGGGTCGAATCCGGGCAAAAATTGAAAGTATGAGCGGTGGAAATAACGGATCGGGAGAGAAATTCTCAGATCTTAATGGATCTAGAGAATTAGGGTTGTTTGGACGTGGTTCCACGAAGGGGGAAGGAGTGGCCGGCTAGGGAAAATGGACCCTTGGGGGTGGTCGGTTTTGTTATGGGGGCCGGCGGTGAGCTGGGGGGATGAAAGGTGGTCGGCGGCCTGTGCTGAAGGAGGAGGGGGCGGTATCCGGGAGAAAGGGGGGGGGGGGTCGGGCGGCGGTACAGGGAAGAGGGAAGTTCGGGGGGTTCCTGGGTGGCTGAAGGCCAGTGGCTGTAAGGGGAGTTTTGGGGGATTCCGGTGGTGGGGAATGTATGAGAGGTGGAAAACGAAGGTGGGGGTAGGGATTACCTTGGGGAGGAGTTTGGAGGCGTAGGAGTCGTCACCTAGGGTTCCACGACGTCGACAGCGAGGAGGGATCACGGGATTCCGGGATTCAATGTCTCCAAAATCTGCAATGGTTCAATTCAGCCCTCAAGACTCCTATTTATAAGAAAAGAAAAGCTAGAGCTTCCACATCAACGGCTATGATTGGCCGGTGGGTTTGTCCCTTAAATACATCAATAATAAACAGAAAAATATAAACTAATATCGTGTTTTGACTCGCGGCGACGTCCCGGACGCAACCGCGGAGTCCAATCGGCGATCCGATCAAGTCTTCCTGCGCGAATAAATGAACGTGGGCCCCGCCTTGCGGCGAACCCCTCCAGGTGCATGATTCTATGGATTCTCATCATAACCGCTGTATAAAATCTCAGAGAATTTGGAGTTGCATTCCTCTGGATTGACTCAAATGCATGAATTAGTGACTTGTAGCCTAAAGTTTAAATTGTTCATTGTGAAACTTAAAAATGTTCAACTGAACATTTATGCCTCTCGGCTCACTTACTAACCAAGTGCCCAACATGAAAGTTATAGCCTTTGGTCCTAGCTCCTTAAATTGGGGTTGCACATTTTTTGAGGAGGTCTCTAGCTCCTGAATTAAATTTCTAAGTAGGTGTGACACAAACTTTAGTATTTTGATAAAAGTGAAATATCTTGATCAAATTGAGTCCAAATGATTTGTAATTGGAACCGTGTGTCTCAGTATAAGAAATGACTCCTAAAATTAATAGAATTTTTGGAGCACATTTTTGCCAAGTTTCTGGAATATTTTAATTATTATCTTAGTGGTGTATTAATGAAATAATTACAGCTACTGCTGAAAATAAAATCTCAGATATTTGTAGTGCCCTTATCATGCTAATAGTGACACCTGATAGAATTTTTAGGGCAATTGGATCTAAATTACTTAGGGCTCACTCTATTGTATGAATCATGCGCTTCATGATCAATTATTCAATAATTAAAGTAATTATGGTAAAAATTGAATTATGAATTATTCATAATCATACCTTGGTGAATATTCAGAAGTTTTAATTGTAACACCTGTGATTTGGAAGATGTTATTCATGGTTATATTGTATTGAAGTTGATATATGACATGATCAGTAGAATTGCTCTCACTCTTATATATTTGAACTAGATCATGATCATTATATGTTGTAATTCAGAGAATTAGAAATGTTTACTTTGTTGATTAAATATGTACAATCATACTTGCTTGTTAAACTTAGTGTATTTGATTATGTTTAGGCAATGGATGCTCCTTATACACATAAATGAATGATAGAAGTAAACCTTGCCTAACCCCGATAATCATGAATCATAATCAGAAGTATAATACATTAGAAACCTTGAGATTTGTTGGATTTAGGGTTAGCAAGATGGAACTTGAGTGGCCTTGCATATAGAAGATCAATTATATTGCAATAGTAAGCATGCGCATCAAGATAGTAACATAATTGCACTCCTTCACCAATAGGTCCTTAGTTGCGAGTATCAACTAAAGTTGAGCCCCACCAGTGCCCCCATCACATACCCCATCACATATGATTATTGAGTCGCCTCGCCATGATATGAAGGCAGGGACTTAGTAGGATTTGCACTAAATCCACTAAGGTTAGGTTAGTACTTAGACCAAGAATAGTTGGCGGCTTGATCCAAGGTTAGGCTTGTACATGACCTAGAATATTTGGCGAAATGAACCAAGGTTAGGCTTGTACTTGACCTAGAATAGCGGGATAATCCAAGGTTAGGCTTATACTTGACCTAGGATACATCGCAGAATAATCCACGGTTGGGCTTGTACATGACCTAGGATACTTGGCGGAATAATCCAAGGTAAGGCTGAACTTGACCTAGGATGCAACATCCCCATTCACCCATAGTGTGACTTAGGACATGACATGTGGCATGACATCTGTGTTAGGGCAAGAGTGACCCTAGGACCAATGTGACAAGGTGACCTCATCTAGTGCACGCAAAGGGACACAAGTCAACCAAGGTCAATTCACCTCAAATTGAACTCACAAGCCCAAATTGACCTCACCACTACCCTCCTAACTACTAAGGGAGGCCATTAGGTCAATAAAAATCCATTGTGCTCAATCAATTTCATGAAATTGACCAAAGTCAACCTTGGACCAACATAGCTCAATTCAACCTTTACATGGCTCAATTAGGCTTCAATTGGTCAAATTGACCTCACCCCCACCCTTCTAACCACATTAGTGAGTCAATTGATCATGGACCTCACCATGGGGTCAACCAAATCACCTAATTTGACCAATGTCAAACTTAGGTCAAATTAGGTCAAATCACATCCATATGGGTCAATTAGCCCCAACACGGCCCCACCTTAGACCAATCCACATTGGATGATGTCATGAGACCCATGACCATCAAGTGGGGTCAATCAACTCATCAATTTGACCAAGTGAACCCCAAAGTTAACCATGGTCAAATATTGGCCTAAATCAGAAATTGAGTGTCAAACCCAACTCCAACGGGTTGGGGACTAAGCTCATGGCCCATTTTACAGCCCAACAGCCAAAAGACCCCTCCCCCCCCCCCCCATGCCCATTGATTTCAGCATGCGGAGACATGCAAGGGGGTAATTTTAGAATTTCACCCAAATTCAAAAGAGGACAAAGGATTTCATGGATTGCATGCCACTTGGCCCTCCACTCCTCTTCCCAAGCCCTTAACTAACCTCAGTTAATTCCCAGTCGTTTTGGTGCTGGAGGGGTGACAAATGGCAACAAAGAGGAACATTCTATGCTTGGCGCCTTGGCCGCCCACCCCCTTAATAGCAAGCCATTATAAAGCCACTCTCAGCCCAATTTGACCCCTCCATTAGCTTCAGAAGACTACAAGGAGTCGAGCCAGTGCCTTACAGTGTAGGAATTGGTGAAGGATTGTTGGATTGAGCAAGCTCGCCGGAGAAAGCAAGAGAAATGGCACACAGGCGAAATACTCGTCGCCAAGCCCAATTGCAGGTGTGTTTCTCCACCTCTCTCTGTGCTAGCCTTCTAGATCAATTAAGAGAGAAATCGGGCTCAATTGAGCCCGATCCCATATGAGAATTGCGAGAAAACAATGAGCTATTTTTCTTGCTCGAAATCACTGTTCCAGCCACCTCAAGCCGTCAAACCACCACCCTCCGGTAACTTACGCCTCAACAGAGATGATGTTGGTGGTGGCTGACCGGGAGAAGCAAGGGTGGCCAGGAAATTGCTCATGAATGTGCTCCAGGACATATCATCCCAGCCATTGGCTGGAGGAAGAAGATAAGTCATGGCCGCTCATCATGCTTCAAGATTTGTGCTGATATAATATTTATACATTATAGTTTAGTTGTTAATAAAATACAACAGTAACACTTTGGACAATACCTTCATGCTTATATTTGAGCCCCTTAGATGCAGATCTAGGCCAATTCATGAAAATAAAACTTGTAGCCCTTGGTCTGGAATTTTCAGGAAATTTTAGATCACCCTACTTGGTGTCCTACAGTCCGCAGAATCTCAGTTTTACTGAGGGGTGTCCTAAAGGTGACCTAGACATTATTTTGTAAATTCCTAACTCTAGACTCATTGCATAAATTATTATGTACTCTTTTATATGATTAGTTACTTATAAAACCCGAACCTTAACTTATAAGTTTGGGCATTCATAAATTAACCTTAGCTGCACTTATTTTACTCTTTTTACCTTACTTTATGCTCTGTCTCATAGTAGAACTACTAGTGTAGATTTACCTCTTTTATATACTGTTATGCAATACTTTACTTATTGTCATACTAGATGGGGTCACAGTTACCTGCTAGTTATGCTCTGCTTTTTTTGTACTTTTCTTCCATCCTCCCGCCCGGTGCCTAGGAGTCGCGGAGGGAGGGGAGGGCAAAAAAAACTTAGTCTTTTTGACTATGGGTCGGATATGGTCGTAACACCAGGAGCACGAAGAGTCGGAGCAGAAACATGACTTCCAAGAGGACCAGCAGGCCAGAATGATAGGACTTGAGGAGCTGATGCTGCATACCACAACTCTACCGCGTGCAGATATGAGTGTTTGAATGATGAGTGTACTTCCGCGAAATTGTATGAGAGATTTGATGTATTAGGCATAAACATTTTTTGGTCTTTGTATCGGGCATAAGCCTTTTTATACTTTTATCTCATTGTGGACAGCTTTTTATGATATCTAAGTCATATGTGTTGTCGATTTGTGGTTTATTCAATTTTTCTTACTTATACTTTGTGGGAGTTGCGGAGATGAGAATGCTTAGGTGGATGTGTGGGCACACGAGATTGGATAAAATTATGAATGAAAGTATCAGGGATAAGACAGGAGTAGCACCAATTACAGAGAAGATGCGAGAAGCTCGTCTAAGATGGTTTGGACATGTACAAAGGAGACCATTAGAGGCACCTGTTAGGCGTTGTGAGAGTCTAGTCACTAGGCATGTTAAACGAGGGAGGGGTAGACCGATAAAGACTTGGAATGAAACTGTAAGGAAATACATGATGTACTTAGGCATTAGTGAGATTATGACAAAAGATAGGGCACAATGGAGATGAAGGATCCATATAGCCGACCCCACTATAGTGGTATAAAGGCTTGAATGTTGTTGTTGTTGTATACTTTGTGGTTGGCCTGGACGTTTGATTTAGTCGGCAGGATCGACATCTTGCAGTGACGACTAACCCGTGAGTTGATGTCACCACAAGGTGACGGTTCTGAATATAAGACTCTCATTGAATAGGTGCAGGCCCGAGGCGAAAGTTGGAAAAAGGAGTCTTACATAGGATACTTGGCGGAATGATCCAAGGTTAGGCTTGTACATAGACCTAGAATACTTGGTGGGATGGTGACATAGTGAGTGAGGTGGTGTGATTGTGTGATGAGAGTATTCCTAAAGACTCTTTTTAAATGTGGTCTGGTGATCGATCTCTGATCTCAACAACCGGTTAGTCTTGTGGTGGGACTAGAGACAGGTTAGGGTGTATGGGCTGCAGCTCTAATAAATCCGCTTTGGTGGACCCAAGGTGGACCCCCTGGTTGGACTTCAGGGTGGACGGCAGATGTGACGCTAGTCTTACATCATCTACTTGCTTGTCTGAACATAACATATTGACCGGAGCAGTGGGCTAGACTCAAGTAGTAGCCATGTGGAACAGCGGCTGACGTCTTGCATGATGTTTCCCAGTGAGATGGTTCGCTCCACTTGCATTGTCTTGCCACGACGATAAGGCCTATGGGTTTGCTACCCACTTAACAAGTGGACTGGTCTATGTCGACATAGAGGTTATGTGTGTGTGAATCATGGGTTAGTTAGCATTGATACATCATTCATTGCATTGCACACAAAATCTTCATTATATATATATTTTTTTGGGCACTTATATATGATTAGTTACTTTTTTTTACTATACAAGATACTCTATATATATGTATGGGCACTTAAATATAATGAGTTACTTATAATCCTTATTGTCATAAATCATTAACTTATAAATTTGTACGGACATTTTATAAGTTAAGTTATTTATTGTTCTTTATACATGTTGATGTTACCTGCACTCTACTGATATTATTCATAGACTCTGATGTATACTCACGTCTCTAACTTATTTAACTACTAATTAAATATACACTCTCGTCATTTCATTTGCTTGTTATATCTGCTAACTTTGTAGCTTCATATTCCTTCCTTCTGCCCGGTTCCTAGGAGTCGTCGGGAGAGCGTGGTGAAAATCACTTAATCGTTTGACTAACAGTTGTCGTACCATCATTTAAGGAGTTCCTTCAGCAATAGCAGCACCCTCTTCTAAAGGACAGGTAGGCCAAAGAGAGAGCCCAACACGACAACTCAACATGTCCAGATGCACGCTGAAGAACACTGTGAGGCTTGAGAGTGATTATATGTTTTGATTTATTATTTAGAAGACATGTAAAGGACTAGTTTAGTCCGATGTACGGTTCCATTTCTATGTACTTGTGGACATTTTATATACTAATTGTGATGAACTTAATGCTTCTGCTTCATATCATTTATTATAGGTTAGCATTGTGATGGTTGGTGTTTGTCGGTAGGATAGGCGTCTTGCAGTGCTTGTTAGCCTGAGTGTTGACTCTATTGGAGTTATCATTATATTATACTCATAATATTGTATTAATATTTTTGAGATTATACATATAGATGATAGGGCTCCGGTTTGGGGTCAAGATTCGATTACTCAACATGGTATCAGAGCCGGTCCACGCATTCTAGGGTTTGCCCGCGTCTCTCCCTCCCGACTCCCGCATCGGAAGCTTCCGCGCGTCTCGCCCTGCCGCTCGCTGCTTCGTACCGCCGCTCGTGGCTTCTCCCGGTCCGCTGATCGGGCTTCTTCGTCCCGCCGCTGCTGTTTCTTCCCCGCGCTCGGGCTACTCCCGGTCCGCCGTCGCTCAGGACATCCCGTAAGTGGGTATCGCCCCTTCCGATGTTGTCGCTGGTCGCCGGCTTCCTCTCCTGTTGGCTGCAGTGCCTCTCCCGCTGGTTTTTCCAACCATTTCGCTGTCACAGCAAGCTTCTCCCCTCGATTTCGTCGCCACCTAGTCCCGCCGGAGTCGTCTCCTACGCTTTCTCCGCACATGCTCCTTGTTTTCTCCATGGAGACCTAATGGCGTCATCGTCTTCTCCATGACGTCGTTCTTGATGCGTTGTATGTGATTTTTCGTTCTCCTTCGTCCTTCGGTCCCCGATCTCCTTTGCGGGAGGGATCTCGTTACCTGTTATTTCTGTGCTTCATGGATTCCAAGGATACTTATGGCTCTACATGACGAATTACTAGCGTCCTTCTCGATGAGAAAAATTATTCTTCATGGGCGACTTCGATGAAAGTGGCTCTTGCCGGCCGAAATAAGCTTTTCTGGCTGACCGGAGGCCCTTCGATGCCCAAACCGACTGACAAAGATGACAAGAAAGAGGAGTTAGTCAAATGTCGACTGAAAAGTACATAATTTTGGGATGGATTCAGTGCTCGATGGAGCCTCGCACCTTCAGTCAGTTCATGAGTTTTGAGGAAAACTCTGTGCTTTAGTCCGCTCTCCAGCGCACTTTTGGCCACACGCGTGTTGATGCCAAGATTTTCGGGATTTTTCAGGACATCGCTTCCGCCACACAGGGGGAGCGCTCTGTTCAGGAGTACTTCACTTACCTTTAAGACCGTTTTCTTGAGCAAAACGATCTTGAGCCTCTCAGTGCCCTGGAGTCTTCTAATGATATCACCCTTATTCGGAAACAGCGCCAGAGACGGGATACATACCAGTTCTTGATGGGGCTTCGCCCCGAATATGAGTCTACTCGTGCTCAGATTGTGGAGATGTCACCTTCGCCAGATCTTCTTGAGACCTACTCCATTGTTGCAGAGCATGAGAAACGTATGCAGAGACAATCTAGTCTTCCCGACGTTCGTGCTACCGCCTCTCTCCCTACTGACCAGATGACCCTTGTAGCTTCCTATCGCCCTCCCACCTCCGACACTCGTAGCCACGGTGGTCGGGGTTCTTCTACTCAGACTGGTGGTCGTGGCTCTTCTGGTGGTCGTGGCTCTACGGGTCCTCCTGGCCCTTGCTCTCACTGTGGACGTCTCTACCATGATCGCAGTCGTTGTTATCAGCTATACCCACACCTACGGGCTCTGAGCGTCCTACTCCTGCTAGTGTCCCCAGACACTGTAGCTTCTGCTGAGTCTTCTGAGCCCGTGGAACGCACTTTGGGTGCCAACACCTCCGACTTCTGTCAGATGATGGCCCAATTTCAGCAGTCTCAGCCTTCCACTACTGTCTCTACTTCCACTGTCTCTTCTTCCTCAGGTACTCCATTTGCTTGCTCCGCGACCATGGTTGACCAGGATTCGTCACCCTGGGTGATTGACTCTGGTGCAACCAAACATATGACTGGTACATCTTCCCATCTGCTTCAGGTTGTTCACTGCTCCCACCGGGACGTGCGCCTTGCTGATGGCTCAGTTAATCCTGTCCTTAGCCGGGGCAATGTCCCCCTCTCTTCCTCTCTCTCCCTTTACTCTGTTGTTCTTGTACCTCAGTTGGCTCTCAACCTTTTATCTCTTAGTAGTATTACTCGCACTTTGAACTGCTCAGTAACTTTCTTCTCTGATCATTGTGTTTTTAAGGACCTGAGATCCGGGAGGACTATTAGTACGGGATATAAAAAGAGTGGGATGTACTACCTGAAGCTACCTCCTACCACCGTTGCTACCACCCCCACTGCTACCTTCCCGTCTACATCTTCTGTTGCTTCTCCTGCTTGTCGTCAAGCTCTCTTTAGCACGCACATCTCGGTCATGCCAGCCCTCAGCGGATGTTGTCTGTTTGTCATGATGTGTCTTTTGCCTTTCCTTTTCGCTGTGATGTATGTGAGCTGTCAAAACACACACAGCACGTATGTTTCTTCTGTTAGTCGTGTTACTTCTTGTTTTGAGCTAGTTCATTCTGATGTGTGGGGCCCAGGCCCCGTTGTGCCATTTGATGGTTTCTCATATTTTGTAACTTTTATTGATGATTATTCTCGTTGCTGATGAGTTTATCTCCTCAAACATAAATCTGAGGTCCTATCGGTTTACTCTCATTTTTCACGTATGATACGAACCCAACATGGTACGTCAGTTCAGATCCTCCACTCTGATAATGGAGGTGAGTACACTTCTCGTCCCTTTGATCTCTTCATCCGCGATAAGGACACTCTACACCAATTTTCTTGTCCCAGGACCCCCGATCAGAATAGGGTGGCAGAAAGAAAAAACCGCCACCTCCTAGACTCTGTCTGTTGTCTTCTTCGGGGAATGAATGTCCCTAAGTCCTATTGGAGTCCTGCTCTTACAACAACTTTTCTTATTAATAGGACTCCCTCTCGTCCTCTCGGTGGCGTTACCTCGTATAGTCTCATCCATCCATCTGTCTCCGCATTTTCCATCCCTCTTCGGGTCTTTGGTTGTGTGTATTTTGTCCAGAATCGGTGCCCCTCAGACTAAACTCGACGACAGGGTCATCCGCTGCCTCTTCCTTGGCTACTCAACTATCACTAAGGGTTACCACTGTTATGATCCCAAGTTGTGATGTGTCATTCACTCTATGGATGTGACATTTCATGAGGAGTTTCCCTTCTTTCCTGCACATCCAACGTCTCCTGCGCTTCCAACTATTATGCAACCTCTCCCAGTCGTCTCTCCTCCACCAGATGTTGCCCCTTCTGCCGCTCTGCCTGTCCTGCTGACTTACTCTCGCCGCTTTCCGCCACCTCCACCCGGTGCACTCCCTTCTCCTCCAGTCCCAGATCTGCAGGTCCTTCCTGTCGCAGGTATCTCTCTTGATCCTCTCTCCTCTATTCTTATCATGGCGTCGCCTAAGCGACGCCTAGGCGTCTAAGCGCCGAATTGTAAACAATGCGTTGGGCGCCTTATTTTTTTTCAAAAATGGGAATAGACAGCGGTTCTTATATAAATCGTTGTCTATTCCCTACGAATACATAGACAGCGGTTTATATATTAACCGCTGTCTATTGTAGGGTCCAGGGAATAGACAGTGGTTAATATATAAACTGATGTCTATTAAATAATAGACAGCGGTTTATATATTAACCGCTATCTATTCCCTGAACCCTAGAATAGACAGCGGTTAATATATAAACCGTTGTCTATTCTACAACAGCGGTTTATATATTAACCGCTGTCTATTACCTGAACCCTAGAATAGGTAGCAGTTAATATATAAATTGTTGTCTATTCTTAGAATAGACAGCGGTTTTTACAATAACCGTTGTCTATTCTTAGAATAGACAGCGGTTTTTACAATAATCGCTGTCTATTCTTCCCTGAACCCTAGAATAGACAGCGGTTGTTGTAAAAACTGTTGTGTATACTATCTATTTTAAACCGTGATCCGTAAAATCTAGTTTTTACCCCGATTTTTTGGTTCTTACAGTCGCTGCTGCTATGTGCGATAAAACCTAAAGGCATTTTTGTGAAAGTTTCTGGCTTTCAGCTCTCCTTTGCTTCGATTTGACGATTCTTCTTCGACAAATTTCATATTATCACTTAGGTATATTATTTCTTAAGATCTCTCTCAGTTTTGAGCTCTATATTATAATGTCTTTATTATTAGTAGTAGTATTGTAGTAGTAGTATAAACATTGTGTTATTTGTGTAGCAGGCACCCACTGAATCTTCTTATCTCATGTATTGGTTATGCTAAATGTATATAAATAACACAATGTGTATTTTTGTATTTGATAGCGTAAAAAACACACTAACTATATATATTAGCCTAATTATTGCATTTTAACCCTTATTGTACATGTCTACACCACCTGACTTTATAGTTTCATATTACTATTTAACGCTAACATAAACACATAGTAGCTCAATATCATTGCGGTTTTTTATGAATTTTGTTTAGGGTTTTTGGATGGTTTAGGGTTTTCTTTAGGGTTTTCTTATTACAGGAAAATAACTAATAAAAGATCTTCATCAAAGTCCACAAGAGGGTTCACTAAAATGAAGAATTGAATAAGCTTAAGCTAGAGGGGAAGAAGCTTATTATTTCTGAGTGATGATGGCCGGATTATTCCCGGGTCTGAAACAAATAAATTGATGAGTTTTATGGGATCTCTTGTGAGGTCTTATGTGCCAATTGCATATGTTGCATGGAAGGAAGTTAATAAATAAATTAAAGAACAAATATAGGCAGAATTAAATGTAAGTAACTTTGTTATCAGTGATTACATAACTGTGATGTTTTAGTTCATTTTTTATTGATATTGTCTATTATTTTCAGATTTATTTTGATAATATAAATGGTCTTCGCAATGCATTAATGAAAAGCATTGGTGAAAGTTGGAGGTCTTGGAAATCCAAACTTTTTATCACTTATATAAAAGATATTGATTTGGAGCATCGATATAATGTACCTGTCAAATATAACTTTATTACTGCCGAAGATTGGAGAGTTTTTGTCGACCATCGCACCACTTCTGAATATATGGTTATGTGTTCTTAATTCTTATTAAATTCAATGTTCTATATCATTCTTTAACTTTATAACTTACAAGCAATCTAAGTATTAACAAATATTTATTTATGTAGGAGAAAAATAAGGTTAATACAGAGAGAGCAAAAACACAAAACACCTTTCATACTACTTCCAGAATGAGTTATTCTGGATTAGAAAAAAGAATGGTATTAGTTCTCTACTTCTCTCTCTTATTTTTTATTTTAAAAATTAGTTTTCTCAATAAGTTAAATGATAATTTATTTTCATTTTATTATCAAGTTTGAACAAGGTGCAGTTGCACGAATTTCACGTGCGAAGTTATGGAAAGCCGGTCATAAAAGAAAGACTGGTGAATACAATAGTAAATATGCAACTGAGTTGGCATCTAAAATTGTAAGTGTAAATGTATCATTTCATCATTTGTAAATTATCAATATTAATATACTAATATATCTTGTGAAGTCTAAGTTTTTTATCTGCAATTCTGCATTAATATTTATTAACTTTTGCTTATGATGAGTTATCGAGCCAAAATTCCTAGAGTCCTGAAACAGTGTCACAAGGAAGAGATGACATCCTTGCATCTGTTTTAGGTCAAGAACATCCGGGCAGAGTTAGAGTTTGTGGCAAGTTTTCCACCATTAAAGTTTTTTCAAGAGTGATAGACGGAGCGAGAGGAGATCAGTAGCTCATATTGAAGATGTGGAAGCTATAGTCCAAGAAAGACTAAGCCAACAATAAGAAATATGGAGCCAGCAACAAGAAGTATGGAGTCAGCAACAAGAAGTATGGAGCAAGCAACAAGAAATATGGATCCAACAACAAGATGCTCATCAAGATTATATAAGCCAACAACAACAAGCGCATCAAGCCGAAATGAGTAGTATGAGGAATCAAATTGAAGAGCTTATGCGCATGTTTGGTGCTGGAATTGGAATAAGTGTTGCACGTAAAACTTCTCAATACATATCTCAGGTATTATTATGTTTAAATATTTGTATTTTTATGAAATATTATGCTCTCTTTTTGTTGCGTAGATAATAAATAATATTTTTGTTATTTTTGGTTTCTCAGTCGGAACCTGATCCAGGTCATATGAACCTGAGACATCACACGAGCGTTTACCTTCTCCGGCGGTGATATTATAATATTATTTTTGACTTTTATGTAATCAATGAATTTAATATTGATGTCCAAAATACTAATTCTTTTATTTTCACAGGCTAGAGCGAGTACAAATGAATTCATTGTTATGTTATCCAGTTTCATAACTATGATGGAGAAAGAAAAAAAATAATATCTCTAGTATTAGATCCAACAGTATTTGGGACTATTGAATCAACAAGTACATACTTTGAAATTTTAGAGTTTTACGATTTTCTAAATATGAAAAAAAATAGGAGTTAACATCATATTAGCATGCATTGGGTGAATACTGACTACTGAGTATCGAATATTACAAATTTAAGGATTTTTTATTAATATATAAATTAATTTTTAGTTCACATATTTTCTTGCAGGTATATAGATTCACAATTAAAGAAATTTACATACGATAAAAGTGTATATTTTCATAATCCAACAACTATTTTTGCTTTTGATGATAAGTATGTCAAGGCACATTCAAAATCACGAGCTAAAGGTATAAAAATTAGGCTTAGTCAACTTCAATCGGATTTTTTATTATCTATGTCAATTCATAGATTGTTAGTATGAAGTATCTCTGTATCAATGATTATTGTTATTTTCTATTTTAATTAAGCTACTAATTATTTCATTTTTTTTACAGAGAACATTGGATGTTGGTAGGGGTGGAAATAGGCCAGGCGGCCTATCAGGGGCCTTCGGCCTGGCCTGACCTATTTTCTACTTACCATAAATATAGGCCTATAATTGGGCCTGTTTTTAAAACAGGCCCAGGCCTTTATTATTAAAGCCTGGCCTATAAGCCTACAGGCCGGCCTACTCTATTTTTAAATAATAAATAAAATTAATTTATTATATAAACTTAAATATCCTTAATTACCTAATTACTAATAATATATTAAAAATGAATTATTAAGTAGACCTAAGTAAGCCTACAGGTCAGGTCAGGCCTACCCGTTTTGCAAAATAGGCAAGGCCAGGCCTATATTTTGGCCTACATCAGGCTAGTAGGTCAGGCTCAGGCCCAAAAAGACTAATGTAGGCCTGGGCTATTTTCCATAAGGCATGGCCTGGCCTGGCCTATTTCCACCCCTAGATGTTGGTTATTGTTGATTACAATAATAATACAATTTATTGGCTTGATGACCAAAATCTGGACATTCGTGATGATATTAAAAATATCATTATAACGTAAGTTTATTAATTAGTTATTTTTCTATTTGGATTTTGGAATTCAGATTTGGCTATAAACTAAACTTTTAAATGATTTTATGAAGTACATTTAACGATTTAGCAAAGGATCGGCAAACATATTTTCAGAAACCAAAAGTTTTAAAGTGGAAGCCGGTAAGTTGTAGCATATATTTGAGTATATTTATTGTAATGTTTTAAATATTTTAAAATTTGTAATTAAAATACTTACCATTTTTTAGTGCCCAAAACAACCGAATAGTATTCAATGTGAGTATTATATCATGTAATACATGATTGACATAGTTGATGCTCTTCGAAATATGTCAATGTCATCATAGGTAAGTTAAGTGCATGTAGATTGGTAAATGATAAAAATTATGTTAAATTGATTTTAACAAAAAAAATTTATTGCAGATTTATGATGGAGTGACACAATTTTTGCCAGAAAAAATAGATAATATGCGAAATAAGATTTGTGATTATATAATCACTAATTGTGCTGAATGATTCATGATTGACAAATGTATTTTTTAATTGCGCATTGAGTTACTTGACTAACTTCATACTTGTATAGAAGTAGAACAAATGAAAATGGTCTTGTTGACTCTTGTAAATGAGCATGTTCTATAATTCTTTGTACTCTGAATGATATTTAAATTGTTCTTTGTGTTGAATAATTGAAAATTTGCAGTTCATTTGATAGTTCTTTAAATTGTTCATTGTGATGATTTTTTTAGCTTAAGAATAGCTGGTTATTTCATTATCCCTAGTCTCGACTTAACTCTGCATTTTATAGGTCCTATTTGTGAAAGATGGAAGACCAAAACAACAACAGTTTTGCTCCATCCATTGATAGCAATGATCTTGATCCAAAAAGAGATCCTAAAAGAAAAGTAAAGTCAAAGAATCCTGATTGGAAGTATGGACATTGGCCCGACCTAAAGGATAAAAATACTGTTAAATGTAATTTGTGTGATAGGTTGATAAAAGGTGGTATAAAAGGTTGAAGCAACACTTATGTGGCGGGTATAGAGATGTTTCAAAGTGTATTAAGACTACTTCTGAAATAACAGATGAGATGTATTCAGCTTTAAATGATAAAAAAATGACAATGTGCATCTGACTGCTGATGATGACAATGAGAGTGAACAAGAAGGAGAGCCAACATGATCACATAATGTATCTCCGGCATTATCTACTGTTAAATCATCATTTGTCCCAAGTTCTGGGACAAGTGCCAAAAAAATATAAGTAATTCACTTGCCACAAAAAGGGGCCCTATGGATGCTCATGTGAGGCGTGCTCCTGAAGATGTAGTTGATGATAGACGTGTTAAAGGTGCTGCACAAACTACTATCTAGAGATGTTTTAGATCACTTGAAGAAAAAAAGAGTTGATAGTTATGTTGATGATTGATTCTATGAGTGTGGAATTTCATTCAATGCTGCAAAAGTACGAAGTTTTGAAGTCATGCTTGAAGCAGTTGGACAGTATGGGTCTGGTTATAAAGGTCGTTATCATGATTTGAGAGTCTCATTGTTATCGAATACAAAAGATAAAGTTAAGGAGATGAAGACAAACTATCAAGCGTACTAGAGGAGATATGGTTGCACACTTATGTCAGATGGTTGGACAGACAGGAGAGGGAGACATTTGATCAATTTCCTAGTCAACAGTACAGAATGATCCTATTTTATAGGTTCCGTAAATAAATCCAGTCATATTCAAGATGTCACAATGTTATTCGAGTTGTTTGATTGTTAAGATTAGAGAGATAAGAGCTGAGTGCGTTGTTCAGGTAAATTTTTTGGTTTCACTAATTTTCATATTTCAAGTTAATAGTCTACAAGAATACAACTTTCAATATATACAAAGTTATGTTGTATGCAGGTGGTGACTGACAATGCTTCCAATTACAAGGTAGCTGATAAAATTTTAATGGAAAGAAGACCAACATTATTTTGGACTTCTTGTGTAGCTCATTGCATTGATCTTATGCTAGAGGATATAGGCGAGCTACAACATAACAAAATTGTTAAAAGAAAGGCAAGGATGATCAAAAATTTCATCTACAGACACACTCGTTTACTTGATGCAAAAAAGACTACTATAGGTAGTGATCTAGTGAGACATTCGGTGACTAGATTTACAACATCATTCCTTACTCTACAAAGTGTGCTTAAGCATGAGGAGAAGCTGAAATTATTTTTTGTGTCGCTTTCGTGGAATGTCGCTAATTTGGCAAAAACTGAAGCCGAAAAACAAGTTGTCAAAATAATACTTTCAACCGTTTTTTGGAATGGTGTAAGAGATTGCCTAAAAGGAGGAAAGTCATTGATTACTGTTTTGCGATTAGTAGATGGAGATGAAAGGCCGGTTATGTCTGAAGTATATGTGGCAATGGAAGAAGCTAAACAAAAAATCAAAAAACATTTTGATAACAAAGAAAGATTATTTAAAAAGATTATTGACATTGTTGAAAATAGATGGACAAATCAAATGAAGCAAAAGTTGTACAGGGCGACTTTGTTTCTAAATCCAAGCAAATATTTTGAATACGAGGAAAAACATAATGATGATGGCTGAAAATTTCAAGATGTTTTTAATGATATTATTGCAAGACTAGTGTCTGATCAAGAATTGCAAGATAAGATTGCAGAGCAAGGTACTAACTACAAACCATCTCGAAATAGTTTTGGAAAGTCTATGCCTATTAGGCAACGAACCACCTTAAATTCAACTAAGTATTAATTATGTTTTTATTTTTTCTTAAATTATTTATATGTCAAATAATTTATATTTGTCTTAAATAAATAGTGGATTGGTGGGGTGCACATGGAGGACCAAATGTTGACCTTACAAAGGTAGCATTGCGCATACTTGGCCTATGTTGTTCTTCTTCTAGTTGTGAGCGCAACTGGAGTACTTTTGAGTTTGTAAGTATACAAATATTCAATATAAAAATTAATATTTTTATATTGACTAATAAGTTTGCAATTATCTTGATTCAGATTCACACAAAAAAAAAATAGATTGGAGCATCAAAGGCTTAGTGATCTTGTATACATCCAATATAATCGTCGTCTACAAGCACGGTTCCAAGAAAGACGTGAAAAGGGAAGAAATTACAACTCTTTAGTGTTTGATGAGCTAGATTGGAGTAGTGAGTGGATGATGAACAAATCAGAGGATGCTCTAGTTTTTGATGATGATAATCTCACATGGTAGCTGTAGAGAGAGCTATTGGAACTGGGGCTCGAAATTTACGAAGTGAAGCCAGAGCTAATCCTCAACTATTGGATGAAGGGGATGAAGATTTAGATCTTTTTTTTTTGTCAATGAATGATGCATACTAGATGATTATATGCTATTGTTTGTGCATTTGTGCAATGGATGAAGACATTTTGGATTTGACCATAATTCTATACTATAATATTTTTGTGTTCACTTTTCTGTTATTTCTTTCTCTGAAGTCTGTATTGATTAGCATTATTTTGTCTTACTGTTTACTGTTTCATAGTATTTGAGAATTGAGATAGGTATGAATGTATTGAGAGCAAAAAATTTGAGATATCATGAATTCATGATATCAGAAATTTTGTGCTTGTTATTTCTTGGTATAAATGTGTTGAGAATTGAGATATGAAAATATCATGAATTCATGATATCAGACGATTCAGAACTTGTGTCCTTAGTTGTTTTACTTGCTTACTGACTAATGGTATAAATATAGAGATTTGAGAATTTGAGATATCTTGATATCAGAAGCTATGCTTAGTTGTTTACTGATTACTGACAAATTGCTGTGTGTTAGTAAACTTTCTGTGAAGTTAAAAAAATGAAGCTTTAGACAACGGTTATTATAATAACCGCTGTCTAAATTATGGCACGCAGACTATAGACAGTGGTTATTACAATAACCGATGTCTATAGTCTGCGGGCTATAGACAACGGTTATTGTAATAACCGTTGCCTATAGTCTGCAGTTTATAGACAGCGGTTATTACAATAACCGCTCTCTATAGTCTGCGGGCTATAGACAACGGTTATTGTAATAACCGTTGTCTATAGTCTGAAGTTTATAGACAGCGGTTATTATAATAACCGATGTTTATAGCCTTCCTTTTTAAAAAAAATGGCGCCTTGCCAGTTGGTCGCCTTATTATCGCCTAGGCGGCCTTGTCGCCTAAGCGGCAAGGCGTTCGGCACTCGCTGTCACAACCCACATTTTCTCCGTATTAAATAATACGTCAGAGTAAGAGAAAATACGTGTCATAATATCAAGCCGTGCAGAGGACAACTGCAGACGCTCAGGCGACTCGTCCTCACATTTACTTTATGTAAAAGACTTATGAAATTAAGTTTAAAAATATATATAAGTTATTTGAGTTTACTGACCGTGTCCCTCGGTCAGGTGGATCACTAGACCAAAGGTGAGAAAACATATAAATTTACGCAGCGGAAAATACTTATTTTGATTCATTTGTTATCCTATATGAGAATGAAAGTCTAGCATAATGTAATGATGATGTGACTTCTACATTTAATATAAATAAAAAAAACTTTTATAGCGCTTAAAAGTAGTAAGTTTTGCAGTTAAAAAGTTATGTCATGTAAATATTCCAGAATGCAGTTTTGTATACTTAAAAATAACTATATGCATTCTAACATAAATCTTTCCCAGAGAGCAAGTATAGAACTAGCAATAGTAACCGCAGTAGAAGCATCAAGTAGTCTAACATAGAAAATTCTAAGATTATGGGCGCCAACAACTGACACGAACCCATAGGAAAATCTGACAAGTCTAAAAAAAGACAACTACCGCAATGCTCTGAGGTGGAAACAAACAGCCGTAGCAACTCGCAGCAGCACAAGTACAACTCTGTCAGCTAAACCTGCTACTGCTCCAGGCCTGGGGCATTCAAAAGAAGAACACCTCAGAAGCACGTTACAAGTGGTGTAAAAAGTAAAGGTAATCAAACAAACCTCAAGGTGAACGAAAATCTACAAGACGACAGCAACAAAAGGTCAGTAGCAGAGCAACAGAAACAAAACAGTAAATCTAGCTGAGCAAGAAAGGCTAATCAAAACAACTTGACAGAACAGAGTGTCAAACATCAGAAGTTCATACATTCATCTTTCTTTATTATTCATGTTATTCATCATTTTTAAATGAGATAGATCAGCTCAACAGAAAGCAGTACTGTGTCGGGAAAAAAAAGGTCCACAACGCGCAAAAACTCATCCAAAAGGCACTATGCCGAGGGAGAAACCCCAACGCGCACAGATCAACAGCTAAGGTAAAGTGTCGGGTAAGAAGGTCCACAACGCGCATAGACTTAACCATAAGGCACTATGTCGAGGGAGAAACCCCAACGCGCACAGACCATCAGAGTTTTCTTTAGTTACATAATTATACACGCAGAGTTTCTTTTATTCATCATAGACTAACGGTCAATAGACGACTTGGACTGTATAAGGACATTGCAGGGGTTAAGCAAGGTGCGGCGCGATCAGAACCATTCTTGTCATGGCGTCGCCTAGGCGTCGTCTAGGCGACGCCTAGGCGTCAGGGCGCCCAAATGTAAACAAAGCGTTTGGCGACTTTTTTTATTATTAAAAATGGGAATAGACTGCGGTTTATATATAAACTGCGAAACCGCAGTCTATTAAAAAATAAACCCGAGCTAGGGTTTATGGTTGAATAGACTGCGGTTTATATATAAACCGCGGTCTATTCTAGGGTTCATTATAAAATAGACTGCGGTTTATATAAAAACCGCAGTATAAGCTTAAATAGACTGCGGTTTTTATATAAACCGCAGTCTATTCTAGGGTTCATTGTAGAATAGACTGCGGTTTATATATAAACCGCAGTCTATTTTAGGGTTTATTGTAGAATAGACCGCAATCTATTTCAAGATTAAGAGGTAGAATAGACTGCGGTTTTTGCATAAACCGCAGTCTATTCTTGGAATAGACTGCGGTTTTTGCATAAACCGCAGTCTATATTAGCTATGTTAAACCGTGAACCGTAAATATCTAGTTTTACCCCGAGTTTTTTGTTCTTCTTTTTACAGTCGCTGCTCTTCCTGCTCTTTGCGAGAAACCCTAAAGGCGATACGGTCGCTGCTCTTTCCGATAATCCTTAAAGGCGATTTTGTTCAAGTTTCTGCTCTCTTTTGCTTCGATTTGACGATTCTTCTTCGCCAAATCTAATCTTCTCACTTCGGTATACTATTTCTTAATACATTATACATTTATCTGTTTTCTTCAAGTAATGTAGTAGTATACTAGTATAGTATTAGTACTTTATTACTTTATTATCATACATTCATACATGATTGATGATACAAGTATACAACACTGTGTCGAAATATTTCAGTTTAACCCTTATAATACATGTCTAAACCTCCTGAGTAACATAGTATCATATATATTTAATTATTTATATATGTGAATCGTGTGATTGTGTACTAGTAAGTACTAACTAGTTGCTCAATATCATATTTATAAACAACACAATGTATGAATTTTGTTTAGGTTTTTTGTATGGTTTAGTTTTTTTTAGGGTTTTACAGGAAAATGTCGGATAAGGGATCTTCATCGAGGTCAACAAGAGGCTTCACAAAAATGAATGAATTGAATAAGCTTAGGCTAGAGGGGAAGAAGCTTACTATTTCTTTCCGTGATGATGGCCGCATTATTCTCGGGCCTGAAACAAATAAACTGATGAGCTATATGAGAGTTATTGTGAAGTCTTATGTGTCAATTACATATGTTGCATGGAAGGATGTTGATAGACAGATTAAAGATCAAATATGGGCAGAATTAAATGTACGTAACCTTGTTATCAGTGATTACATAACTTTGGTGTTTTAGTTATTTTTTAATTGATATTGTCTATTAATTTCAGATTTATTTTGATAATATTGATGGTCATTACAAGGAATTAGTGAAAAGCATGGGTGAAAGTTGGAGGACTTGAAAATCCAAACTTTTCATCAATTATGTAAAAGATGTTGATTTGGAGCATCGATACAATGTTCCTGTAAAGTATAGTTTTATTACTGTCGAAGACTGGAGAGTTTTTGTCGACCATCGCACTACTCCAGAATATATGGTTATGTGTTTTTATTAAATTCAACATTTTATATCATTCTTTAACTTTATAACTTATAATGAAAATAAGTATTAACACATATTTATTTGTGTAGGAGAAAAGTAAGTTTAATACAGAGAGAGCAAAAACACGAAAGACCTTTCATACTACTTCTAAAATGGGTTATTCTGGACTAGAAAAAAGAATGGTATTAACTCTCTACTTCTCTCTCGTATTTTGTATTTTAAAATTTGATTTTCTCAATTATTTGTATGATAATTTAATTTCATTTTATTGTCAAGATTGAACAAGGTGAAGTTGCACCAATTTCACGTGCGGAGTTATGGAAAGCCGGTCATAAAAGAAAGACCGGTGAATACATTAGTCAAGATGCAGCTGAGTTGGCTTCTAAAATGGTAAGTGTAAATGTATCATTGATTCATTTCATCATTTGTAAATTATTGATAGTAATATTTCTTGAGAAGTGTATTTTCTTATATGCAATTCTGTTCCAATGTTTATTACTTTTGTTTAGGACGAGATGTCGAGCCAAGAGTCCCAGAGTGCTGAAACAATGTTGCCCTCGCAGGGAAGAAATGACATTCTTGAATCTGTTTTAGGCCAAGAACATCCGGGCAGAGTTAGAGCCGGTGGCAAGTTTTTCACAATTACAAGTTTTTTCAGGAATGATAGGCGGAGCCAGAGGACACCAGTGGCTCATATTGAAGATGTTGAAACTAGAGTACAAGAAAGATTGAGCCAGCAACAAGAATTTTGGAGCCAAAAGGAACAGGCGCAACAAGAATTTTGGAGCCAAAAGGAACAAACGCAACAAGCCGAGATTAGTACTATGAAGAATCAAATTGAAGAACTTATGCGCATGTTTAGTGCTACAACTGGAACAAGTGTTGCACTTGCAGTTGCACAGGTATTTTTATGTTTAAATATTTAACTGGAACAATTGTTCTTTTTTTTTGCGCAGGTAATTAACTATTTTTTATGTTATTTTGGGTTTCTCAGCCGGAGCATGAATTCAGGTCACATGAACCTGAGTGTAGTCAGAGTAGACATGAGATAATACCTTATACGGTATTATAATTTACAATATATATTGTGATTTTTATATAATCAATGAATTCAATAATGATGTCCATAATATTAATTCTTTTATTTCCACAGGCTAGTGAGCATACAAATGATTTCATTGATATGTTGCACAGTTTCATAACTAAAATAGAGAATGAAAATAAAGTAATATCTCTAGAATTAGATTCAACAGTATTTGAGAGTGCTGAATCATTATGTACATACTTTGAAAATTCAGAGCTGCATGATTTTCTAAATATGAAAATGATTGGAGCTAACATCCTATTAGCATGCATTTGGTGAGTACTGTGAATCTGACCACTGAGTATTACAATATTAAGAATTTTTATTAATATATTAATTGATTTTGAATTTACATGTTGTTTGCAGGTACATAGACTCACAATTAAATAATTTTACATACAATACAGGTGTATATTTCCATAATCCTCATGTCATTTTTGCTTTTAATGATGTCTATGCCAAAGAACATTCAAAAACACGAATTGAAGATCTAAAAAACAGGCTTAGACCGATTAGTCAACTCCAATCAGATTCTGTACTATTTTTGCCCTATAATAGATTGTAAGTACGAAAAATCTCTGTATCAAATATCAATGATCATTACTATTTTTTATTGTAGGTAAGTTATTAATTTTTTCATTTGTTTAATTGTTTCACAGACAAAATTGGATGTTGGCTATTATTGATTATAAAAATTATACAGTTTATTGGCTTGATCCCCTAAATAATGACATCCGTGATGATATTAAAAATGTTATTACAAAGTAAGTTTATTAATTAGTTATTTATTTAGTTTCCTATTTGGAATTCAGATTTTATAAACAAATTTTTTTTATTTTATGAAGTGTATTTAAAGATTTAGCAAAAGAGCGGGGAACCAGTTTTAAAAAACTAAAGGTTACAAAGTTGATTCCGGTAAGTTTTAGACTTATAGCCTATACGAGTATATATATTGTAATTTAAATTCAATAGTATATATGATTCCGGTAATTTTAAAATATTTACTAATTGTTTATTTATGTAGTGCCCAAAACAACCGGATAGCATTCAATGTGGGTATTATATCATGTGCTACATGATTGATATAGTTGATGCTCTTAAAAATGTGTCAATGTCATCTTTGGTAAAGATATGTGACGTATGTCTACTCTACTGTTTAGTGTATGTAGATTGATAATAATTATGTTGAATTGATTTTAAAATTTTGTTTTTTATTGCAGATGTATCATGGAGTGAAACAATTTTCCCAGGAGAAAATTGATAATATTAGAAATAAGATCTGTCATTATATAATTAGTTTAAATGATCTTTAAATAGTTTTTTTGTGTAGAATAATTGCACATGATATCATGATTACACTATTGCAATTCATTTGAGAATTGAGAGTTCTTTAAATTGTTCATTGTGATGTTTTTTTTAACCGTTATTTATTTCATTGTCACGACCTAACTCTGCAATCTATAGGTCCTGTTTGTGAAAGATGGAAGAACAAAACAACAACAATCTTGCTCCATCTATTGGTAGCAATGAACTTGATCCAAAAACGGATCCTAAACGAAAAGCAAAGTCAAATGATCTTGGTTGGAAGTATGGTCATTGGCCCAACCTAGAGGATAAAAATACAGTTAAATGTAATTTGTGTGGTAGATTGATAAAGGGGGGTATCAAAAGGTTGAAGCAACATTTATATGGCGGGTATGGAGATGTATCCAAGTGCTTAAAGACTACTGAAATAGCAGCTGGGATATATTAAGCTTTAAATGCAAAAAAAAAGACAATGTGGATCTGAATGTTGATGATAACAATGAGAGTGACCAAAAAAGAGAGCCAACAGGGTCACAAAATGTATCCCCGGCATTATCTACAGCTAAAACCTCGTTTGTCCCAAGTTCTGGGACAAGTGCAAAAAAGAGAAAGGTAATCCACTTGCCACAGAAAAGGGGGCCTATGGATGCTCATGTAAGGCGTGCTCCTGAAGATGTAGTCGATGATAGACGTGCAAAAGGTCCTGCACAAACTACTATCGAGAGATGTTTTAGATCACCTGAAGAGAAAAAGTGAGTTGATAGTTATGTGGCTGATTGGTTCTATGAATGTGGAATTCCATTAAATGCCGCAAAGACACGAAGTTTTGAAGTCATGCTTGAAGCAGTTGGACAATATGGGTCTGGTTATAAAGGCTCTAGTTATCATGATTTGAGAGTCTCATTGTTGTTGAGTACAAAAGAAAAGGTTAGGGAGGTGAAATAAAACTATCAAGCATACTGGAGGAGATATGGTTGCACACTTATGTCAGATGGTTGGAAAGACAGGAGAGGTAGACATTTGATCAATTTCCTAGTCAACTGTCCAAAAGGAACCTATTTTATGAAATTCGTAGATTCATCCAGTCAGATTCAAGATGCTACAATGTTATCAGAGTTGCTTGATAGTAAGATTAGAGAGATAGGAACAGAGTGCGTTGTTCAGGTAAATGTTTTGGTTTCACTAATTTTCATATTTCAAGTTTAATCGTCTACAACTTTCAATATATACAAAGTTATGTCGTATGCAGGTGGTGACTGACAATGCTTCCAATTACAATGCAGCTGGTAGAATTTTAATGGAAAGAAGACCCACATTATTTTGGACTCCGTGTGCAGCTCATTGCATTGATCTCATGCTAGAAGATATAGGCAAGCTACCACCTAACAAAATTGTGATAAAAAAGGCAAGGATGATTACAAATTTCATCTACAGACACACTCGTTTACTTGAAACAGTCAGAAGTACTATAGGTGGTAATCTAGTTAGGCATTCGGTAACTAGATTTGCAACATCATTTCTTACTCTACAAAGTTTGCTTAAGCATGAGGAGAAGCTGAAACTATTCTTTGTGTCGCCTTCATGGAATGCCTCAAATTTGGCAAAAACTGAATCCGGAAAACAACTTGTTGAAATAGTACTTTCAACCGTTTTTTGGAATGGAGTAAGAGATCGCCTAAAATGAGGAAAGCCACTAATTGGCGTTTTGCGATTAGTAGATGGGGATGAAAGGCCGGCTATGCCTGAAGTATATGTGGCGATGGAAGAAGCAAAGCAAAAGATTAAAGAACATTTTGATAATAAAGAAAGATTATATAAGAAGATTATTGAAATTGTTGAAAAAAGATGGACAAATCAAATGGAACAACAATTGTATAGGGCGGCTTTATTTCTTAATCCAGGCAAATATTTTGAATACGAGGAAAAACATAATGATGATGCCTGAAAATTTCAAGATGCTTTCAATGATGTTATTGCAAGACTAGTGCCCGATCAAGAATTGCAAGATAGGATTGCAGAACAAGGTACTAACTACAAAGCATCTCGAAATAGTTTTGGAAAGCATATGGCTATTAGGCAACGAACGACCTTAAATCCAAGTAAGTATTGATTACGTTTTTATTTTTTCTTAAATTATTTATATGTCAAATAATTTACATTTGTCTTAAATTAATAGTGGATTGGTGGGGTGCACATGGAGGACAGAATGTTGACCTTACAAAGGTAGCATTGCGCATACTCGGCTTATATTGTTCATCTTCTATTTGTGAGCGCAATTGGAGTACTTTTGAGTTTGTAAGTAACTACGTATACCAAAAATCAATATAAATTATAAAATTTAATATTTTTATAGTTACTAATAAGTTTGCTATTATCTTGAATTCTTGATTCAGATTCACACAAAGAAAAGAAATAGATTGGAGCATCAAAGGCTTAGCGATCTTGTATACATCCAATATGATCGTCGTCGACAAGCACGATTCCAAGAAAGACGTGAAAAGAGAAGAAATTACAACCCTTTAGTGCTTGACGAGCTAGATTGGAGTAATGAGTGGATGGTGAACAAACAAGAGGCAAAGAATGCTCTAGTTTTTGATGATGATAATCTCACATGGAATGATGTAGAGAGAGCTATTGGAACTGGGGCTCGAAATTTACGAAGTGGGGCTGAAGCTAATCTTCAAATAATGGCTGAAAGGGATGAGGACTTGGATCATTTTTTCATTTTCAATGATGATGAAGATATTGAGGATAATTATGGGCAAAACCCAAGTACCTCAAACCAACCAAGCACATGCAATGTTAATGATAACTTACTAGATGATTCTAGTTGATCTTTTCTGATTTTTAATTTTTTTTTTTAACATTATTCATGCTTTCTCTGTGGATTGGATGATGATTCTAGTTGACATTTTGGATTTGGTAGTTTGGTACATTATTATATTAAATGTTATTGCTTTCTCTGTGTGTTTAGTTATTTATTATTTGTATTTGCCTATTTGGTAGTTTGGTACTTGGTGGCTGTGCGGCTGTGCCTGTGTTTGTATAATTGTATTTGGTTGTTTGGTACTTGGTGGCTGTGTACTTAGCTATGAAAAAAAATCTGTGGCAGTGTTTGTATTTGGTAGTTTACTACTTGGCCGGCTGTGTTTGTAACTTTGTATTTTGTAGTTTCTACTTTCTAGTTTGCTACTTGGTGGTTGTGTAATTGTGTAAGTGTGTAACTGTGTATTTGGTAGTTTACTGAATTAGGCTAACTGCCCATATATGATATATGATATATCAGAAGCTACTTCTTAGTTCTTACTGCTATGAAGAAAAAAAAACTGTGGTTGTGTTTGTAATTTATAATGTAACTGTGTATTTTGTAATTTGGTGTAACTACTGTAATTATTTTAAAAAAAAAACTTTAGACTGCGGTTATTATAATAACCGCAGTCTAAAGTGTGGCTGGCAGTATATAGACTGCGGTTATTATAATAACCGCAGTCTATAGTCACCGCAGTCTTTAGACTGAAGACTATAGACTGCGGTTATTATAATAACCGCAGTCTATAGTATTTTTTATAAAAAAAAAATTAATAGAAGGAAATTGACGCCTTGCGACTTGCTCACCTTGTGGTCGCATAGGCGTCCGCCTTGTCGCCTAAGCGTCAAGGCGCTCGACGCTCGCCTTGGTTCGCCTTGACGTTGTGACAAGAATGATCAAAACAACGGGACGCACAAGGTGTCGCAACGATCAAAATGACTCGATGGTTAAAGTGAGACAACCACTACATTTGTTTACCCACCCTACGGGATAAAAATTGGGAGTAATGGTTTTAGGTGAAACACACATCATAATCCAAGAAAATAATTTAGAAATTCAAAACAAGTTTCTAGGAAATTTAAACATGTCAAACCCACAAAATATGGCTAAAAATTTGGAAGAAAAGAGCAAGAGGGAGAGCAAGAACATCACTTGCCTCGGTTTCTACTCCAATCGGTCTTCCAATTTACTCTACGTCACGGATCTAGGCAAAAGAAGGCGCGGGGAAGCGGAATCTACAAGGATTTGGCCAAAAGAGAGGTTAGGGCCGAAAACCCTAACAAAAAACTTCCACGAAACGAGAAATACTTACCACGATCGTGAAGATCTCGGCGAGAACTTTCCGAATCTATGCTCGGTTTGCGATTCCGAGCACCGTAGCTCCGATGACGGCGATCTGAAGAATCATGAACTTAGAACCATCGCTGTCACTCTCGCTCTCTGGTTCGGTCAAGACTTGAGGAAGAAGATGAAGTAGTTCTATTTATCCTTAAGTATATGAATATATATATATATATAAATTCTTTTGTCTAAACAGGAAGGAGGCGGGACATTTAAGTGCGGGCGCGCGGAAAACGAAAATAGAGGCTAAAGATGGCTCCGATTCGAAAAGTGATCAACACGGAAGTTGTAGATCTCGTCGAGACGAACAAAATCCATGCTAACCATCTTTCCATATGACGTCGTTTTGAGGGTCAAAACGGCGCCCGAAAGCAAGCTGAAACGGATTTCTCGGGATAAACTACAAATTTCGAGTGCAGCACAGGATTTCTCGAGAAGGGGGTTGGGATTTCTCGAGAACAAATTTATAGTTCTCGAGAACTACTTCAGGACTTCCCGGGAAGGGAGTTTTAAGTTCTCGAGTACAGGCTTCAGGGCTTATCGAGAAGAGCTGCAGACTACTAGAGAAAAAGAAAAACTACCCGAGAACTAATTGTATGAACAGTGTTTTTTTGTCCTGATTTTGCAAATATACACTTGATCAAACTTTAGGAATGAATAGTTCTTTTCATTTTTTAATAGTGCTTTAATATTATAATAATCATATTTTTTTATACTTTTTAACAAGGAACTACGAGTACAAAACGGAGGCCCAAACGCGCGCCGAATTAAACAAAATTCGCACCGTAGGCGAACACTAACGCAACGAATCCAACGGCGAAGACGGAACCAAAAGCCGACATGCCGTTCTCGAGATATAAATTTTTAAAATCTACGGCGATCATAAATTCTACAAAACTTTGAAAAATCGCCTGAGGCTCGAATATCACTCGGATCGCGATGAAACTTGACGAGCATGTCAAAAATTAATTAATTTAATTTCCTAACGTGAAGTTCTCCATTTTCGACAAGGATTCATGAATTTGGTTGACTCGACCGAACAGACGCGAAAACGCACTAACGGCGACGTGTCGTCGACTCCACGTTAACGTAACGCCCCTTACGTCATTATGACGTCACCAAGAGGATTAAATAATTGTCGGAAAATCAGGAGCGTTACAGTCACCCCTCCAAAAAGGAAGTTTCGTCCCGAAACTTGGAACACGAAATGAAACAAGAGGGCAGAGGGAGAGACATGATAGAGGAATTCATTAAACCAGAATACTAATCAGGGAGGACTAGGAGAACAACTGAGGATGAGATTCTCTCATTGCGGATTCCAATTCCCAAGTTGCACTTCTAGCGTCCTGATTGCGCCAGAGAACCTTAACCATCGGAATTGTCTTCTTTCTTAGTACACGATCTTGCGTCTCCAAAATACGGACAGGCTCTTCGACATACGAGAGATTAGGCTGCAACTAGGGTACCGAGTCTAGGACATGCCGATCAATACAAACACACTTTCAGAACTGACTCACGTGAAACACGTCGTGAACACCAGGGAAAGAATCAGGAAATTCCAGTCTATAGGCAGAAACTCCGATGCGCTCCAGAATCTGAAAATATCTCACATACCTGGGATCCAGCTTATGGTTCCTTCCAAATCTCTTAACACCTGGCATCGGAGAGACCTTCAGAAACACCATGTCCCCTACTGCAAATTCCAGATCAACTCTGCGCTGATTTGCATACTTCACGTATCGCTCCTGAGCCAACCTCAGCTTTTCACGAATATGCGTCATTGAAATGTTGATATCCTCAAGCGTTTCCGGACCGAGCAAAGTCTTCTCACCAACTTCTGCCCAAACTAGGGAGTTCGACAACGCCTTCCATATAAAGTTTTAAAGGGCGTCATCTGCAAACTCTCATGATAGTTGTTATTGTATGCGAACTCCATCAGTCCGAGGCGTTTATCCCATGCCCCACCATGGTCCAGAATATAGCATATAATCATATGCTCCAAAGTTTGATTCACTCTCTCCCTCTGACCATTTGTCTGAGGATGATAGGCAGTAGAATACCCAAGCTCAGTATCTAGAGCTCCTTGCAAGCTTTGCTAGAAACGAGACATGAACCAGGAGTCTCTGTCTGACACAATACTCGCAGGTACATCATGCAGTCTGATAACTTCGTCCAAGTAAAGCTCAGCTATCTTTTCCATAGAATAATCAATTTTGAAAGGCACAAAGTGGGCACACTTGGTTAGTCTGTCCACAATAACTCACACTGCATCATGCCCTCGGGGAGATCTCGGCAGACCGGTTATGAAATCCATGGATAAACTCTCCCATTTTCAACTCGGTATATCTAAAGGCGGTAACTTACCACCCGGTCTTCTATGATCAGCTTTGACACGCTGGCAGGTATAACATTCAGATACCAATCTTGCAATGTCGTTCTTCATGCCTGACCACCAAACAATCTGCTTCAAATCTCTACATATCTTCGTGGAACCGGGATGATAAGCAACACTTGAACCATGCGCTTCACTACATATTTTTACCTGAATGTCCCGAACAGCGGGAATACAATATCTGTCGCGGTACCTTAGGGTACCAACGTCATCAATTGAAAAGTCAGGTAATTCCCCTTTCTCAGTCCTACTGCGGTGGTGCTGCAAATCAGGATCGTCTTTCTGATATAGCCTAGTGAGAGCAATCCACGAAGGCACATCCACTTCTAAGCTAATGGGAGAAGCGTTATTCCCTACGGTTATGTCCATGAGCAAAAACTCCTCTACCAGGGATTGCACACAGAGGTTAAAGATATGTGCGGGCTTTCGGCTCAAGGCATCCGCTACTACATTAGCCTTGCCGGGATGATAAAGGATATCGACTTCGTAGTCTGCAACATATTCTAACCATCTACGTTGGCGTAAATTCAACTCCTTCTGAGTGAAGACATATTTCAAATTTTTGTGGTCCGTGTAGATTTTGCATGACACCCCATACAGAAGATGTCTCCACAACTTCAAGGCATAAATGACGGCAGCAAATTCTAAGTCATGCGTAGGATAATTCTTTTCATGGACCTTCAATTGTCTCGATCCATACGCAATCACTTTGTCGTCCTGCATCAACACACAACCGAGTCCAACTCGCGAGGCGTCCACATAAACAGCATACTCTACTCCTTCCATCGGCAATGCCAAAACTGGAGCAGAACACAGCCTTCTCTTGAGCTCTTGAAAGGCTTCCTCACAGACATCACTCCAAACAAAAGCTGCGCTCTTTTGCGTAAGCTTGGTCAACGGCGCAGACAGCACTGAGAATCTCTCCACAAATCTTCCGTAGTATCCAGCCAACCCTAAGAAGCTCCTTATCTCCATAGGCGATGCAGGTCTCTTCCAATCCAAGACTGCGGCTATCTTCGCGGGATCCACTGAGATACCGTCCTTGCTTTCAATGTGTCCTAGGAATGACACCTGAGACAACCAAAACTCGCACTTGCTAAGCTTCGCCTACAGCTTGTGCTCCCTCAAAGTAGCCAAGACTAAGCGCAAGTGCAAGGCATGCTCTTCTGCATTTCTGGAATATACCAGGACATCGTCAATGAATACAACCACGAACTTATCCAGAAAGTCCTTGAACACCCTGTTCATCATGTCCATAAAAGTTGACAGTGTGGTCGTTAATCCAAACGACATTACCAAAAATTCAAAGTGACCATATCAGGAATGAAAAGCAGTTCGCGGAACGTCTGACTCACGGATTCTTACTTGATGGTAGCCCGAACGGAGGTCAATCTTCGAGAACACGGAACTACCTCGCAGTTGGTCAAACAAGTCATCGATCATAAGCAACGGATATCTGTTCTTGATGGCCACCTTGTTTAGCTCTTTATAATCTATGCACAGCCTCATCGTTCCATCCTTTTTCTTCACGAAGAAGACTGGTGCACCCCAAGGGGAAGAACTGGGTCTGATAAAACCACACTGTAGCAATTCATCTAACTGAGTACGCAGCTCCTCTAACTCACGCGGAGCCATGTGGTATGGTGTTTTCGCGATAGGGCGAATTTTTGGCTCAAGATCTATAACAAACTCCACCTCTCTCTCAGGCGGAAGTTCAGGAAGACTAACAGGAAAGATATCCGGAAACTAGCGCACCACAGAAAGGTCCTCAACCCGAGGCACAACAGGTGCAGCTTCCAGAACAGAAACGGAAACAAGGAAATAATCGCAGCCAGACTAGAAATTTACGAGCACGTACCGCAGAAATGATTGGAGATTCCTGACGCGGTAAACCGTACACGCTCATGGGATGGCCTTTGTCGCCTTTGAAATCCAAGCGCTTGTGCTTGCACTGAATGACGACATCATAGTTGGACGGTCAGTCCATGCCCAAAATCACGTCGAAGTCTTCCAAGTCTAACACCTTCAGAACCGCAAAGGCTAGAAAACCACCTAGGAAGATAGGGCATTTTTAGATACCCTCACTTGACATCACCAGCTCTCCTGAAGGGAATTTGACGTTCAGGGAAGTGTCTAACTGGTCGAGAACCCAGGGATGTCGGTCTAACAAATTCCTTGCTACAAAGGAGTGAGTAGCACCCGAATCGAACAGAACGCGCGCTCACTTATTCTTCACCTTAAATTCACTTAAACACATTGCGCGCGCAACAAAAATGCAGAAACTATAAGTCTACCATAAGAGATTACTAGCTGAGTCAGAGACAAACCTGAGATCACTTGTGCCGATGATTGGGCTTCCTCCTTGGTCAGCACATTCAACTTTCTCTTTCCCTTGTCCATATGAGGAGGGGGCGGCGGTAGAGTCTATAACGGAACTGCATGCAGCGCAAGCTGGCCCTGCGGGCAATTAGCCCTCAAATGTCCTTTCTGGACGCAGAGGAAACAAGCTCCAGCCTTCTTGCGACAACGGTCCGCATCGTGCCTACTCTTCTGGCAATAAGTACAGACAGGGCCTCCCTTTGGTGCATCCTAGATCGCGTGTACCTGAGACTGCTTCTGCGCATTTGGTCTCTTAAAGCACTTCTCAAAAGGGTGGTCTGGCTTGCCACAGAAGCAACATGCTACCTTTCGATCCTTCTTCGCTGCAGGGTCAGATGCCCTTGTACTTTCATCGTCATCAGATTTCCTTTTGTCCTTTTTTGCATGTAATCCCCGATTCTTCGCATTTTCTATCGCCTCAACCTTCAAGGCGGCTTCTGTCACAACCCGCTGCACAGGAAATCGACCCAACCCTCAACCCTTACTCAGCCCGAGAACAAGGTCTCCTCTACTAACAGTTGGAGGAGAACAAAATAAAATAAAAAGAAAGGGCGGCTGCTAGGAGTACGACTGAACAGGAAACTCATATATCAGGTATGCTGAACATAAACCGAAGCCGAGAAATGATCAATGGTTTCTATCCTAGGGCTAACAGGGCAACAAGGAGACAGACAAAAAAAAGAACTACACGGCAAATGCAAGAATACCACTTGCCTCAAATTTCCAGCGAAGCTTGGTCGGCCTCCCTTACTCTCACTCGGCACCAGCAGCAACAACACCTAAACTAGAAATCTAGAGCTTTAATGGCGGAAACGGATAAACCAAGAAATTTTGAGACCCCTAGAAACACCACGAAAATTGAATTTCTTACCGTAGGAATGAAGGTCTAGGCGGGAGCAATCCAAATTCGCTTTCGGAATCGAATTCCGTCCACAAACGCTCCCGGAATCGGCGTCCGAAGGGGAGCAGGTTCGGCGGTTCCTCTGTTTTCCGCGAACAGGCGCTGCGGGTTCGGTTTCGGGAAGATGAACAGGAGCGGTTTACTCTTCTAAATCTAAACTATCTTATATATAAGCACCCTCTTAATACTAACTTAACTATTAATTAAGTAATAATATAATAATATATATTTATATAGCTTGCAACTGCCATGACCGCAACCTAATAGCCACAGGATTAAAATCACCCAGCTTTTGACCGTCGGATTCTTTTAAACAGCTATAATAGCCACAGGATTAAAATCACCCAGCACACCCAAAACGACGCGAAAACCGAACTACCTCGGAATTCGACGAAATTTGCATCGCAGCTAAATACCCATGCTACGAACGCAACGGCGAAGTCGAAATTAACTTTCGACGAACAGACCTCGAGTTATACTCACCCGAAGCCAAAACACAAGCATCTCCCGAGAGGGCACACCGGGTCACCCAAAACGACCCGGCTTGCTAGGGAGATCTTGTCAATAGACTACAAAATAGGTCACTCAGTTCTAAGGAGTTAAGACCACACTCCACAGATGGTACAAGCCAAGAAAACGCGTCGATGTAACGCCAAACGAGAATTAAATAATCGCAGAAAAATCGGGGGCGTTACAGTCACTCCCCCTAAAAGAAAGTTTCGTCCCGAAACTTTACGCACAACACTTCTACTATAGAAGAAAAAGTAACAAGCCAAATATTACAAGAAGAAAACATATCAATCCAATCAGGGGGAACAGTTGAGGGTGAGCCTCCCTCATAGCCGACTCAAACTCCCAAGTCGCGCTTTCCAAATCCTGATTCTTCCATAGAACTTTGACCATCGGGATGGACTTCCTCCGCAGCACCCGATCTTGAGCATCCAAAATGCGGACCGGCACTTCAACAAAAGAGAGATTAGGCTCCAATTGGGGCACAACATCCAAGACTTGCCCACTGCTACGCACACACTTCCGCAATTGGCTTACATGAAATACATTATGAACACCTGGGAAGTTTGCTGGCAAATCCAACCTATATGCTGACACGCCAATCCGTTCAACAATCTTAAACGGGCCCACATACCTCGGGTCCAATTTCTGGTTCTTACCGAACCTCTTAACACCAACTATCGGGGAAACCTTAAGAAACACAAGGTCCCTACAGAAAACTCCAAGTCAGACCTACGCCGATTGGCGTTCTTCTCATATCTCTTCTGAGCTATACGAAGCTTTTCTCGAATAAGCTTCACTGTGACTTCCATCTCCTCGAGCGCATCCGGTCCCAACAAGGGTCTCTCACCTGCCTCGGCCCAAAACAGGGGAGTTCTGCAGCGCCTCCCATACAAAGCTTCAAACGGAGCCATTTGCAAGCTCTCTTGATAACTGTTATTGTATGCAAACTCCATAAGTCGCAAACGCTCATCCCACGCTCCACCGTGGTCTAGAATGTAGCATATGATCATATCCTCAACTATCTGGTTCACCTGCTCTGTCTGCCCATTGGTCTGTGGGTGGTAAGCAGTAGAATACCTCAGATCTGTACCCAAACCCTCCTGCAGACTCTGCCAAAAGCGAGAAGTAAACCGGAAGTCTCGATCAGAAATGATGCTAACAGGCACACCGTGCAATCTGATGACCCCATTCAAGTACAGCTCTGTTATCTTCTTCATCGGATAATCAGTCTTATACGGCACGAAGTGAGCACACTTCGTCAGTCTATCCACTATAACCCAAACAGAATCAAATCCCCTTGGAGATCTCGGTAAGCCCGTAATGAAGTCCATAGAAATACTTTCCCACTTCCAAGTCGGGGTCTCTAACGGAGTCAACTTTCCACCAGGCCTTCCGTGATCGGCCTTCACACGCTTGTAAGTGTGGGACTCAGCAACAAATCGGGCTATATCACTCTTCATCTCATACCACCAGGCAATTTGCTTCAAATCACGATACATCTTTGTAAATCCTGGATGGTATGCAACACTGGATCCATGAGCCTCTCTGCATATCATAACCCTGATGTCTCCAACAGCGGGGATGCAAAATCTGTCGCGGTACTTCAAAGTACCCGCATCATCGATAGAAAAATCCGGCAACTCCCTTCTCTCAGTCCTGAGGTATAAGTGCAGAAGGTCTGGATCATCCTTCTGGTGCAACCTAGTAAGAGAAATCCAAGACGGCTCTGCCACTGTCAAACTGCTCTGCATGTCACAGCATCCCACTGAGATATCCATAAGGAGGAACTCTTCCACTAAACGATCGGCGGAGAGATTAAAGATCTTCCCCGTCTTCCGGCTCAGGGCGTCGCCCACCACATTGGCCTTGCCTGGATGATACTGGATCTCCACATCATAATCGGCCACATACTCTAGCCAACGTCGCTGGCGCAGATTCAACTCCTTCTGCATGAACACGTACTTTAGACTTCTATGATCTGTGAAGATCTTGCACTGAGCACCATAAAGCAGATGCCTCCACAGCTTTAGCGCATAAATCACCGCTGCAAACTCAAGGTCATGCGTAGGGTAATTTCTCTCATGAGTCTTTAATTGCCTTGACCCATACGCAATCACTTTTCCAACCTGCATCAACACGCAACCCAGACCAACATGCGAAGCATCCACGTACACATCATACTCCGCACCCTCAGTGGGTAGGGTCAGAACGGGAGCAGTGCACAATCTGTTCTTTAGCTCCAGGAAGGCTTCTTCGCACTTCTCGTTCCAAACAAAGGTCGCGTTCTTCTGAGTCAACCTGGTCAAAGGTGCAGCCAGGGTAGAGAAACCCTTCACGAACCTCCTGTAGTAGCCGGCCAACCCTAGGAAGCTTCTGATCTCCTTGGGCGTGCCCGGCCTGCTCCAATCCATCACTGCTGCGATCTTTTCCGGGTCGACCGAGATCTCATCCTTGTTCACCACGTGGCCCAGAAACGAGACCTGAGGCAACAAAAATTCGCACTTGCTCAGCTTGGCGAATAACTTGTGATCCCTGAACTCCGATAGAACCAAGCGCAGATGTTGCTCATGCTCCTCAGCGCTGCGAGAATAGATCAACACATCATCGATGAAAACCACAACGAACTTATCTAGAAAATCCTTGAACACTCGGTTCATCATATCCATGAAAGTTGATGGTGCGTTGGTCAAACCAAACGACATCACCAAGAACTCAAAATGTCTATGCCTCGATCTAAACGCAGTCCGTGGAATATCTGCCTCACGGATCCTGAGCTGATGATAGCCAGAACGAAGGTCGATCTTGGAGAACACCGTGCTACCGCGCAACTGATCAAATAAGTCATCGATTCTCGGCAGAGGGTACCTATTTTTAATAGTGACTTTGTTCAACTCCCTGTAGTCGATGCAAAGCCGCATCGACCAATCTTTCTTCTTTACAAACAAAACAGGAGCACCCCAAGGCGACGAACTCTGCCTGATAAATCCTTTTGCCAACAACTCATCCAACTGGACTCGCAACTCCTCTAACTCACGAGGGGCCATCCGGTACGGCGCCTTAGCAATAGGACGCGTACCCGGTTCCAAATCAATCACAAACTCAACATCCCGATCGGGAGGGAGACTAGGAAGGTCATCAGAAAAATATCAGCGAAACCACGAACAACAGGAATCTCCTCCAAGCGCGGTACACTAACAGCAGTCCTAACTACCGAGACTAAACAAGCAAAACAATCAGAATGAAACAGCTTCTGAGCACATACCGCAGAAATGACAGGAGAATCCTGGCACGGATCAGCATACACGCTTCCGGGCTGACCGTTGTCCTTGATGAAGTCCAAGCGCTTCCATTTGCACTGAATAACCGCATCATACTTAGACAGCCAGTCCATGCCCAGAATAATATCGAAGTCCTCTAGATCAATCATATTCAAGCATGCCTTCGCAAGAAAGTCTCCCAACAAAACAGGGCAATCTAGAATGCCCAAATCTGATAGCACAGATTCACTAGAAGAAAACTTGGACGCGGAAGGTATCACGAACTTGATCTAGAATCAACCGATGCCGCTCCACAAAGGCTCTAGCCACAAACGAGTGGGTAGCGCCGGAGTCGAACAGAACACGCGCCCAGCGGTTCTTCACCTTAAATTTCCCTATAGGAGTATATATGCAACTAAAAAACTACCAAAACAACAACTATAACCATTCTAGTAAATAAAGCTTTCAGGCTAGGAAAACAACTAACCTGAGATGACCTGAGTCGAAGCTTGAGCCTCCTCGGAAGAGATCACGTTCAGCTTTCCCTTGCCCTTGTCCACACGCTGAGGCGGAGGTAATGCCTGAAGTGGAACTGCATGAAGACCAGGCTGGACCTGAGGACACCTTGTCTTGATATGACCCTTCTATCCACACTGATAGCAGACTTTATCCTTGGACCAGCACTGGGCAGCATCATGCCCGGGTCGCTTGCAAACAGAACAGGAAACATCCCTCCTAGGAGCACCCTGAATAGCATTAACTTGCTCCTTCTGAGCTGTTGCCTTCTTGAAACACCTCTCAACAGGGTGGCCTGACCGGCCACAGAAGCTACACACTACCTTGCTCTTCTTTCCCGAAGCAGCACCGGGTACCAGGGGATTCTTCTCCTCAGCAGACTTCCTCTTGTCCTTCCTCATTTGCTGGCCTATGTTCTTTGCGGTCTCGATTGCCTCCACTTTCAGAGCAGCCTCCACTACCCCTGCATAAGTCTCTGATCCATAAGCACTGGTCAACTGCTGAACCTCGCTCCTCAAGCCACCAAGGAACCGCTTGACTCGATCAGCCTCAACACTCACCAACCAAGGAGCAAACCGGCTCAACTTGCTGAATTCTATCTCGTACTCACCGACCGTGAGTTGCCTTTGCTTCAGGTGGAGGAAGTCGTTCATAAGACGGTCACGCTCGACCGAAGGCAAGAACTTCCTCAGCAGCATTTCCTTGAATAATCCCCAAGAGCAACCAGCTACCAAGCTCTCCTTTTCTCTAAGCCACCAACTCTTAGCCAAACCCTTAAGCTGATAGGCGGCTATCATCACTCTCTGATCATCTGCGATACCGGAGTATGAGAACATCTCCTCCATGGAGATCAGTCAATCATCTATGACCATGAAATCTGCCTTCCCATCATATGTGGGAGGGCTAAGTCTCTGAAACTGCGAGATAAATGTCATCTCTGCTGGCACCACCACTGGAGGTCTAAGGGGTGCAGGAGGAGGAGGAACAGCTAACCCCCCTGTAGGGTCTTGCACTCCCTGAGTCTGTCCTGCCACAACTGCCACCAGAGACTGGATCTGGGCCTGCATCTCCATCATCTGCCTGCTCAAGGAATCACTACTCTGTCGCAGGCTCTCGATCACCGCATCATTCTGCGCTCCAGATGACTCACTCTCATAAAGGGGAGTCGATCTAGTCGAAGGACGTCTCGCCATCCTAAAATCATAACAACACTAGTCAGATCCTAGTACAACAGCTACAACTAACTACAAGTATAGACAATACATACATAAATATGAACTTAAAGCTGTTAAACTTGCTCTGAGAGTTTATTTTTACAAGAATTGATGTTATGTCTAACCTAGGATGGTTAACCACCACCATACTAACTCTTGTGCCTAGATCGGGAATGCATGACTTTATATTATTTTTGACTCGAAAACTTATGTGCGTACATATGTCATCCTGCCAGTCTTTAGCTTGGCACGTTGTGCTTATGCAATGTTATGTTATGCATATTTGTGCTATGCATTCTAAAAAGGCTCTAATGCATGTTATGAGCGGCGTACACATGAAAATGTTATGCATCTCATACTACATAACATTCTGATGCAACAAAAAGAAAACGAGCTAGTCGCATCCATGTGGTGAGGTTATGCATCTCATACTACATAACCCTCACATGTTGCCCCTATGGTGGATCCATATACGAACACATATTATGCATCTCATACTACATAATATGCCCTGTATATTTCATGTTATGCTATGAGTGTAGTGTTTGTGCTTTTGCCAAGACGTGCTGATGACATATCGGTATGTGAATGACATGATGCTAAACTTCTAATGCAATCAAAAGGAAAGATGCCCGACTAACTTGTCAAGCAACCTGCCTCTGATACCAACTGTCACAACCCGCTGCAAAGGAAATCGACCCAACCCTCACCCCTTACTCAGCCCGAGAACAAGGTCTCCTCTACTAACAGTTGGAGGAGAACAAAATAAAATAAAAAGAAAGGGCGGCTGCTAGGAGTACGACTGAACAAGAAAACTCATATCAGGTATGCTGAACATAAACCGAAGCCGAGAAATGAGCAATGGTTTCTATCCTAGGGCTAACAAGGCAACAAGGAGACAGACAAAAAAATAACTACACGGCAAGGGCAAGAATACCACTTGCCTCAAATTTCCAGCGAAGCTTGGTCGGCCTCCCTTACTCTCACTCGGCACCAACAGCAACAACACCTAAACCATAAATATAGAGCTTTAATGGCGGAAACGGATAAACCAAAAAATTTCGAGACCCCTAGAAACACCACGAAAATTGAATTTCTTACCGTAGGAATGAAGGTCTAGGCGGGAGCAATCCAAATCCGCTTTCGGAATCGAATTCCGTCCACAAACGCTCCCGGAATCGGCGTCCGAAGAGGAGCAGGTTCGGCGGTTCCTCTGTTTTCCGCGAACAGGCGCTGCGGGTTCGGTTTCGGGAAGATGAACAGGAGCGGTTTACTCTTCTAAATCTAAACTATCCTATATATAGCACCCTCTTAATACTAACTTAATTATTAATTAAGTAATAATATAATAATATATATTTATATAGCTTGCAACCGCCATGACCGCAACCTAATAGCCACAGGATTAAAATCACCCAGCTTTTGACCGCCGGATTCTTTTAAACAGCTATAATATTACTTAGTTACATTTATTATTAGCACACCCAAAACGACGCGAAAATCGAACTACCTCGGAATTCGACGAAATTTGCACCGTAGCTAAATACTCATGCTACGAACGCAACGGCGAAGTCGAAATTAACTTTCGACGAACAGAACTTGAGTTATACCCACCCGAAGCTAAAACACAAACATCCTCTGAGAGACCACACCGGGTCACCAAAAAGGACCCAGCTTGCTAGGGAGATCTTGCCAATAGACTACAAAATAGGTCACTCAGTTCTAAGGAGTTAAGACCACACTCCACAGATGGCACAAGCCAAGAAAACGCGTCGACGTAATGTCAAACGAGAATTAAATAATCGCAGAAAAATCGGGGGCGTTACAGCTTCGACTACTTCTGCAAAGGTCTCAGATTTGTACGCGCTAGGCAACTGCTGGGATTCATACCTCAGACCACCCAAGAAGCGTTTTACTCTGCCTTTTTCGGACGCTACCAGATCTGGGGCAAAACGACTGAGCTTGCTAAACTCGATCTCGTACTCACTAACAGTGAGTTGCCTCTGCTTCAAATGTAAGAAGCTGTTCATCATACGGTCCTGCTCGACCGATGGCAGAAACTTCTTTTGTAACATACTCTTGAACGAATCCCAAGAGCACCCATCAATAAGACTCTCCTTTTCTCTAATCCACCAACTCTTCGCAAGTCCTTTGAGCTTATGCGCTGTAATCATCACCTTCTGATCGGAGGAAATGTCAGAATAAGAAAACATTTCTTCAATGGCGATGATCCAGTCATCCAACGCCACGAAATCTGCCCTACCATCATATGTAAGAGGTCTTTGTCGCTGGAAGTGAGAAATAAAATTCATCTCTGGCGGCAGTGCAACTGGGGGTACTAGAGCAGTGGGAGGAGTAGGAACAGTTTGACCCGTGGCAGGGTTCTGCGCTCTAATCTGTTGCCCGGTGACGACAGCCAACAACGATTGTATCTGTGATTGTATGTCCACCATCTGCCTTGTCAGAGCCTCATTACTCTGTTGTAGCCCTTCAATCACTGCTTCACTATGGGCACCAAAAGACTCACCCTCTGACTGGACAGTCAACCTCGTCGCAACACGTTTAGCCGACATTTCTACAGAACAAATGGATATCTAGTCAAAAACTTGCCTAAGACATCACAAACTGGGAAGATATTCCCTTAGCAAAATAGTTTCGGGGTCATATTCTACAGATACGAACAAACGACTTATCAAGAACCTAGCTTAAGACACCTAAGCTAGTAAACTCGAATATATTAAACCCAGATCAGATCAGAAACAAACAGACTGAAATCAGATCGGGAACGAACAGATACTTGCTCTTGTTGTTACCTTGCTCTGGGAAATCATGAAATGATAATATGCTTCTAACTTGTGCATATAATATGAATGCATAAATGTTTAAATTTCATTTCAAATCATGGGTGTACATATGTCATCATGCAGATCTTTAACTTGGCACGTGTGCTTATGAAATGATATGTTATGTATGCAGTGTTATGCATTCTAAAAAGGTCTTAGTGCATGTTATGAGCGGCGTGCACATACAATGTTATGCATCTCATACTACATAATATTGTATGTAACGAAAAAGTAAAACGTGTTAATGGACAGGCATGTGATGATGGTTATGCATCTCATACTACATAACTGTCACATGTTGTCACATATGGTGGATCCATATACAAACACATATTATGCATCTCATAGTACATAATATGTCACGTATACTTCTTATCATGCTATGAGTGTAGTGTTCATGCTTCCATCAAGATCTACTAATGACATATCGGTGTGTGTATGCAATGAAATGATACGATTAGAGTTTTGCTTAAGGAAAAGATGTTCGACTGGCTTGCCAAACCAACCAACCCTCTTGCAAAATCTCCCTCTGATACCAACTGTCACAACCCGCATTTTCTCCGTATTAAATAATACGTTAGAGTAAGAGAAAATACGCGTCATGATGTCACGCCGTGCAGGAGACAACTGCAGACGCTCAGGTGACTCGTCCTCACATTTACTTTATGTAAAAGACTTATGAAATTAAGTTTAAAAATATATATAAGTTCTTTGAGTTTACTGACTGTGTCCCTTGGTCGGGTGGATCACTAGACCATAGGTGAGAAAACATATAAGTTTACGCAGCGGAAAATACTTGATTTGATTCATTTATTATCCTATATGAGAATGAAAGTCTAGCATAATGTAATGCTGATGTGACTTCTACATTTAATATAAATAAAAAAAAATTTATAGCGTTTAAAAGTAGTAAGTTTTGCAGTTAAAAAGTTATGTCATGTCAATATTCCAAAATGCAGTTTTGTATACTTAAAAGTAACTATAAGCATTCTTAACATAAATCCTTCCCAGAGAGCAAGTATATAACTAGCAATAGTAACCGCAGTAGAAGAAACAAGTAGTCTAACACAGAAAAGTCTAAGATTATGGGCGTCAACAACTGACACGAACCCATGGGAAAATCTGACAAGTCTAAACAAAGACAACTACCTCAATGCTTTGAGGTGGAAACAAACAACCGCAGCAACTCGCAGTAGCAGAAGCACAACTCTGTCAGCTAAACCTGTTACTGCTCCGGACCTGAGGCATTCAAAAGAAGAACACCTCAGAAGCAAGTTACAAGTGGTGCAAAAAGTAAAGGCAGACCAAACAAAGCTCAAGGTGAACGAAAATCTACAAGACGACTACAACAAAAGGTCAGTAGCAAAGCAACAGAAACAAAACAGTAAATATAGCTGAGCAAGAAAGGCTAATCACAACAACTGGACAGAACAGAGTGTCAAACATCAGAAGTTCATACATTCATCTTTCTTTATTATTCATGTTATTCATCATTTTTAAATGAGACAGATCAGCTCAACAGAAAACAGTACTGTGTCCGGAAAAAAAAGGGTTCACAACGCGCACAAACCCAGTCAAAAGGCATTATGCCGAGGGAGAAACCCCAACGCGCATAGACCAACAGCTAAGGTAAAGTGTCGGGGAGGAAGGTCCACAACGCGAACAGACTTAACCATAAGGCACTATGCCGAGGGAGAAACCCCAACGCGCACAGACCATCAGAGTTTTCTTTAGTTACATAATTATACACGCAAAGTTTTTTTATTCATCATAGACTAACGGTCAACAGACGACTTAGACTATATAAGGACATTGCAAGGGTTAAGCAAGGTGCGGCGCGATCAAAACAACGGGACACATAAGATGTCGCAACGATCAAAATGACTCGATGGTTAAAGTGACACGACCACTACATTTGTTTACCCACCCTACGGGATAAAAATTGGGAGTAATGGTTATAGGTAAAACACACGTCATAATCCAAGAAAATAATTTAGAAATTCAAAACAAATTTTTAGGAAATTTAAACATGTTAAACCCACAAAATATGGCTAAAAATTTGGAAGAAAAGAGCAAGAGGGAGAGCAAGAACATCACTTGCCTCGGTTTCTACTCCAATCGGTCTTTCAATTTACTTCACGTCACGGATCTAGTCAAAAGAAGGCGCGGGGAAGTGAAATCTACAAGGATTTGGACAAAAGAGAGGTTAGGGCCGAAAACCCTAACGAAAAACTTCCACGAAATGAGAAATACTTACCACGATCGTGAAGATCTCGGCGAGAGCTTTCCGGATCTATGCTCAGTTTGCGATCCCGAGCACCGTAGCTCCGACGGCGGCAATCTGAAGCTTCATGAACTTAGAACCATCATCGTCACTCTCGCTCTCTGCTTCGGTCAAGACTTGAGGAAGAAGATGATGTAGTTCTATTTATCCTTAAGTATATGAATATATACATATATATATATATATATAGAAATAATTACTCAAACCTCCCCTGTAAACTAGCATAATTAATGAGAGCACCCCTCTTATTTTCGAAATTACAAAAAACTCCCCTTAAGTTTCCATTTCATTACCAAAACATCCCCTGGTCTTTTCATTTCATTACATCCAAGAAGAAAAATACCCCCTGGACACTGTTCACCGAGGGGGGTGTTTTTGAGCATGGATGTTATGAAATTAAAACTTCAGGGGAGGTTTTGTAATGAAATGAAAACTTTAGGGAGAGTTTTTGTAATTTCAAAAATAAGAGTGCTGTCAGTAATTTAGCAAAGTTAGAGGGGAGGTCCCGGAAAATGGCCCTATATATATATATATATATATATATATATATATATATATATATATATATATATATATATATATATATATATATATATATATTCTTTTGTCTAAACAGGAAGGAGGCGGGCAATTTAAGTGCGGGCACGCGGAAAACGAAAATAGAGGCTAAAGATGGCTCTGAATCGAAAAGTGATCAACACGGAAGTAGTAGATCTCGTTGAGATGAACAAAATCCATGTTAAACATTTTTCCATATGACGCCGTTTTGACCTTCAAAACGGTGCCCGAAAGCAGACTGAAACGGATTTCTCGGGATAAACTACGAATTTCTCGAGTGCAGCACAAGATTTCTCGAGAAGGGGGCTGGGATTTCTCGAGAACAAATTTAGAGTTCTCGAGAACTACTTTAGGACTTCCCGGGAAGGGGGTTTTGAGTTCTCGAGTACAGGCTTCAAGGCTTATCGAGAAGAGCTGCAGACTACTCAAGAAGAAGGAAAAACTACCCGAGAACTAATTGCATGAACAATGTTTTTTTATCCTCGTGAATAGTGGATTTTGCAAATATACCCTTGATCAAACTTTATGAATGAATAGTTCTTTTCATTTTTGAATAGTGCTTTAATATTATAATAATCATATTTTTTTATATTTTTGAACAAGGAACTACGAGTTCAAAACGGAGGCCCAAACGCGCGGCGAATTAAACGAAATTCGCACCGTAGGCGAACACTGACGCTACGAATCAAACGGCGAAGACAGAACCAAAATCCGGCATGCCATTCTCGAGATATAAATTTCAAAGTCTACGGCGATCATAAATTCTACAAAACTTCGGAAAATCGCCGAGACTCGAATATCGCTCGGATCGCGACGAAATTTGACGAGCATGTCAAAAATTAATTAATTTAATTTCCTAACGTGAAGTTTTCCATTTTCGACAAGGATTCACGAATTTGGCTTACTCGACCAAACAGACGCGAAAACGCACTAACGGCGACGCGCCGTCGACTCCACGTTAACGTAACGCCCCTTACGTCATTATAACGTCACCAAGAGGATTAAATAATTGTCGGAAAATCAAGGGTATTACACTCGCCTTGGTTCGCCTTGTCGCCGTGACAAGAATGCTCTCCTCTATTTCTCCTGTTGATTTACCTATTGCCCTTCGCAATGGCAAACGTACTTGTGTTCACTCCTCGGTTACTGAGCACCCGTTGGCTAGTGTTGTTTCCTACCAGCGTTTCTCACCCTCTTACCAGGCTTTTGTGGTTGTTGCTGATTCTATCCAGCTACCTACCTCGACTGCTGAGGCTCTCCTTGACCCGCTGTGGGTTCAGGCCATGGAGGAGGAGATGTCTGCTCCCCGTCGTACTGGGACATGGTCTTTAGTTCCTCTTCCTCCCAGGAAACGCACAGTTGGGTGCAAATGGATTTATATTGTAAAGTACTCTGCTGACGGTATTATTGACCGCTACAAGGCTCGTTTGGTGGCTAAGGGCTTTACTCAGGCTCCGGACGAGTTTGGTGTCATGTTTGCTCCCGTGGCTAAGTTGACCAGTGTCCTCCTTCTGCTCTCGCTTGCAGCCTCTCGGATGTGAACTCTCCACCAGCTTGATGTCAAAAATGTCTTCCAACACGGCGAGTTACAAGAGTAGGTATATATGGCTCCTCCTCCAGGGTTTGCCCTTAAGGGGGAGTATTCGGGAGAGTATGCCAACTGCACAAATCTCTGTATAGCTTAAAGCAGCCACCGCGTTCCTGGTTCGAACGATTCAGCTCGGTCATCCTTCAGTCTGGCTTCATTCAGTGTCGTGCAGATCACACTTGCTTCATTCGTGCCACTCCTGAGGGACGTCGTGTCATTGTCCTGGTCTATGTTGATGACATTATTCTCACCGGTGATGATCCCTCTGGCATCTCTGAGGTGAAAGCTACACATCGCTCAGCCTTCAAGGTGAAAGACCTTGGACCTCTCCGTTACTTTCTTGGGATTGAAGTAGCACGCTCACGATAGGGCATCTCTATATCACAACGCAAGTACACCTTAAATCTTCTTCGGGACACAGGTCTACTTGGGTGTCGACCTACGAGTACTCCTGTGGGACATCAACCATCGCCTCCATGCTGAATTTGGTGATCCTCTTCAGACCTCTCTCAGTACCAGCAGCTTGTTGGTCGTTTGATATACTTGACCAATACCAGGCCTGACATCAGCATCTCAGTGGGCGTTTTGAGTCAGTTTATGCATTCTCCCAAGACATCTTACCTAGAGGCTGCTCTACGTGTCCTTCGTTATCTTAAGCGCACTCCTGGTCTTGGGCTGTTCTATCGGACTGACAGTGTTACCAGTCTCTCCAGCTTCACGGTTGCAGATTTTGCTGGATCTTTGACAGATCGATGCTCTACGTCGGGTTTTTGTGTATTCCATGGTGATCATCTTATTTCGTGGTGGAGTAAGAAACAATCCATTATATCTCGTTCGTCTGCTGAGTCAGAGTACCGCGCCATGGCACACGGCGTTACTGAATTGGTTTGGCTTCGATCGTTGCTGACTGAACTTGGCCTATCTATTGTTGATGGCTCGACGCTCTACTATGATAATAAGTCAGCTCTCCTACTTGCCCAGGATTCGATGCTACATGAGCGCACCAAACACATCGAGATGGATGTTCATTTTCTGCGTGACCACGTTCGTACTGGGACTGTCCTTCCAGCTTACGTCCCCTCGGCTGACCAACTCGTTGACGCCTTCACTAAAGCCGTCGGTCCTACTCGTTCAGATCTGACCATTTCCAAGCTGGGCATGATTGACATCTTTGCTCCAGCTTGAGGGGGAGTATTGGAGTTATCATTATATTATACCCATAATATTGTATTGATATTTTTGAGATTATATATATATATAGATGATAGGGCTCCGGTTTGGGGTCAAGATTCGATTACTCAACAGACTCCACCGCAAGGCAACTGTTCTTGGCTTGAGACTTCCCTCAACTGTGCTCACCTTCTGGGAGGGCAAAGTCTTACACATCGTGCCTACACAGAATAATCATTCTATCCCCAGTCATTGTATTTCCAACCAAGAGTATCACGACTTGCTGAGTAAGGGCTTGTGCTTCCATTGCAAGCAATCCTGCTCTCCTACTCATGATTGTCCTGTCAAAGAATTTTGTGTCATCATTGGTGATGACTTGAAGGCGATCAGAATAACTGACTTTAAGGCCCATGTGATTACTAATGCACCAAAAGACAACCTCGAGCACCAACGCGGCGGCCAACCCGCAGGTGTACAACTACTAGCCGATGGGCAGCGCCTAGACCTTGGTGTTAACATCGAATTTCAGGAGGGATATATTGTTACACAAAAGTGGTGAAGACGGCATGCAACATTTTACTTTGTATGGTAATTATGTATTTTTATTTTTTAGGGTTAATAAGGTAATATGTAAGTGAGTACTCCCTATATAAGGAGAAGACTTCTTAGTCTTTGGGATCTTTTTGATCATTTAGATTTGAGATTTCTCATTTTTGAGAGGGACTTTAAGGAGGAACCAGACTCACAAAGTTAGGCACAAGTATCCCTCGTCATTTGTATCATGGTTTCAAGTTCAACTACAATCTGATTTTTGTATTGGTAACAAGTATTATATGATCAAAGTACCTTGGGATGAGGTGGTGGAGGAGGTGAAGGATAAACTGTCGGAGCCACCATTCTCTCTTCAGCAGATTGATACCACCACTCCATCATCTGCAGATAAAAAAATTTAGCATTAAAAATGAAAATATATTTGACTTCAATAAATGCTATTTCAATGGCAACTTAAGCATATCATGATGCATGAAACTAACACAAAATTAATCTTGTTCATCAAGATATAAAAAATGAATGTAATGGTATAGGAAGTTCTAGGGTTTAAAAGCAGATCTAAACATAGTTGCGGATAAATCAAGCAGGCAAGTATACGAATTTTTTTATAAAAAGGCGGAAATTTAAATCAGGTAAAACAATTTAATGCCCTATTAGAAATGATGACTAAAATTCAGGATAAAGAAGACCACACTAATGCTACTTCAGCTTTCATGGACTTATATCTAGAAAATCAGACTATTAAATTCGATTAAATCAAACACTTTCAAGTTAATAACATAAAGAAGAAGAAAAATTGGAAAAAATCACCAAAAGGAACCCTTCCTCAGGTATAAGGAGATATCTGTCATTAGATACAAAAACTGAATCAAAAACTAAAAAAAAGGAATAACACATCTGGGAGTACTAAAATTCAATTGGTATTTTTGTACATGCCTTAGAGCCCTAATTATAATTATAAAAAGAACATACCAGAGAAAGAGCCCTGCAAGAAAAGAAAAGTACCAAAAAATTTTAGTCCCTCAAACTTGCTAGGGCCGGAGATCAGGAGGAAAAAGACAACTTACTGCAATAAAAATGCCAAAAAATGATAGAGATCACGAGAAAACGGAAGTGGATGATGAAAGCATGGGAGAGCTATTTGCCCATGAGAAATCGTAAATAAAATTTTTAGGAGAGTTGAAGATTAATATAGAGGAACCCGGGCATAATCAGGAATTTTAGATAGCAAGAATAAGAATCTAAGGATCGTCGTACAAAACAAACGTTCATGATAGGGTAACAACATCAGCATATCATAGATTCACAAGGTGTTATGACGTTTGTAACTGCGGCGCGGCGGATGATTCACAAGGTTGAATTTGGAAGTTTAAGCAAAATTCTTTGATCTACTCCCAAGAATGCACACTCAAATCTGAAATTAAATCTGAAACCTATAGGTTCAGAAACTAAACATTGGGATTATCTCTTCCACTTATAGACGACTAGAAATCAAATGGATTTCTTTTTAAAAAATTGTTTGTAAAGAGATGAATGATACCTGGGCCGAAATGACTAACAGAAACGGCCTCAACGGGATTGTTGTGGATGGAAAGAAGGAAACTTCAATTCCAAAATCTAAGGATGGAGGAAATCGTAAATAAGGGTGTGCATAAAAACCGAAAACGCACAAATCGATTTGAACCGATCCAACCAAACCAACTTTTGGACTGAACTGAACGGTTCGGTTCGGTTTCAGTTTGATATGGCTGAAAACTGGTTCAAATTCGGTTCGGTCCGGTTTGCACCATTGGAAAACCGATTGAACCGAACCGATAGTAAGCAGCGACAGCGGGATTTTATTATGGTTTACGGGTTATGGATTTTCTAAGGAACAGGAATCAGGAGTTCATTTCCCTCTCAAAGTTTCATCTTCAGGCACCGTTCGGCCCGTTCTCGTTTAAGAACGCGTCGACGCAAGTTACGCCACCAATGGCCCTTTTGTATCCAACTCTCAGTCAGTGCGCCTCTTCGACTCTTCCAATATTTGGTAAGCTCTCACTCGTGCAACCCCGACATCATCGACAAGCTCGCGAGTCACAACCTCTCGTTTCTTCTCCCGGCTCCTGATGTTATTAATTTCTTTCTCTGATATTTTCACAGGAACCCTCGTCCCTTTCACCCATCTCCATCGTTGCTTCCAGCACCTCACGCATTTCAGTGGAGCCGTGGAGGTGTTTTTGAGTTTTTCTTCTTCGTGCTTACAGGGTATATGGTTAAATTTCTGATATTTTTGCAAGAATGGACTAACCAAACATCTCCTAAATAAAATAGTTGTACAGCAGAGTTTCATCTTCTTTACTTGTGTTGTAATTATCTAACAGATCGTAGATATTATTCAGTGGAGACTTACGATTCTTAGAGGGAACTATGAGAGCAGGCAAATTACTCAAGTGTAAGATCTTTATTTTCTTAACAAGCAGTATGCTCCCTTTTCGTGAACAAAACAAATGCTGTTTTCAGAAGAGTGTGCGGTGTGAATTCACGCTTGTTGTGGGATGTTAATTTAATTGATCTCTTTGGCCCATCATAAACTTTGAATACTTCTGTTTAGTTTCTTAGATGCTAAAGTGTGAAAATATTCTGGAGATCTCATTTTACGTTTATAGAAAATTTTAAGGCACCTCAATTCTGTTAACTTTTGTGTTTTGTTTCTGGTACGGTTTCTATGACCTTTTTGATTATCTACCCCTTACAGCTCTAACAGAAAATCAGGTTTCTATTAGATTGTTTTTTTTAGCAATTTGTATATTGTCATTTGATGTTTAGGCCTCAATCACTAATCATGTGTGATGACAGATTTTTTTCCTGCAGGGTGCTTGTCCCCCTCACTCGACAACTTGGACAATATACGCTCTCTTGACCATATACAAGAGGTATGCAAATACTCTTAGTTTGTTGAACAGGTGGAGGGAATGGTGGATCGGGGCTGGTTTGTCGAGATCTAGACAAACCCAATAGGGATGACTGTGAGAGTGGATCCACGGGGTGGGGGAGGCTTGGCGGCAAGAGGAAGAGGCTGAGGGCTGAGGGGGGCTGTTGTGGAGGAGCCCCCTAGGCCGGCGGCTGCTGTTTGGAGGATGGAGGGGTGCGGTTGGCTGGTAATAGGGGGAAGGGCCCGGGCAGCGACTGATGTAGGAGGGGGAAAGGGGCGGCGGAAGGCTTGCTGGACAGAAGTTTGTGGAGGTTGGCGAAGGACACGGTTAGAGGGATACTTTAGAAAGCGAATAGTAAATTTAATATTTGAATAGTGAAAAGAAAACGAATGCAAATAGCCGTTAGAGTGGTGGCTTGATTTTTGGGGGAGCTGCAGCGGGTGGAGGTAGGGGTTGAGGCTTGAAAAATGGAGGTCAGGGTTAGGGGAAGGCTTGGGGAGGAAGATACCAACATAGGAGTCGTCACCTAGGGTTACACGGAGTTGGCACCGTGGCTTGATCGTTGGATTCCGGGAATAACACTCTCCAAAATCTGCAATGATCTAAACCAGTCCACTACAAGTCTATTTATAATAAAACAAAGGCTAGGGCATCCCACTTTCGAAGACTATGAATGACCGGAGGTGGGGTCACTCAGTATACACTAAAATAAACCAAAATAATGAAGTAATATATCAAATCGATTCGCAACGCGAATCCGGACACATCTGCGGAGTCCGATCGTCGACCTGGGCACGCCATATATGGAAAGTCACCAATCAGGCTCGAACGGGCCCAAAACTCGTCCTCCACTACAAGTTCTCGTCTCTGCTCCGCATCACTCTCCCCGGCTTGAAAGAATTCATCTCCTGATGAATAGGGATTAGAATTCTCTCGATGTATACCAGGTAAGACTCGAAGAGGTCCACCAAAGGTCGTCCAAGTCTCATCAATGGAAGAATGCCCTCGCCAATCAACACCCCCTGACTGAAAAACTATCATCTCTGGTGAAAGGAGACGGTCGTACCGAAGTCGAAGTCTAGGGGCGAGTCAATCGAGCTCTGCTGCAAGTACCCAGGTGTCACCAACGTCTGTAGTAAGAATGCACTGGTGGAGTCTGGTCTCCATGATGCTCTAATCGCTCAACTCACGAGTGGTGGATCCCGGTGCGATCAGCGGCGCCGTCATCAGAACCAAAGAAGACGAGTCCCCAGGTGGGTGGGTGTCAGAAGTAGGTGAGTAGTGGTGGCCATCAGACATAGGTGGGCTATGAGGGTGGCAAGTGATGCAGGCTACCCCTACGCGAAGCTAAAACAGAAAATAACAAAACTGAAAGCCTAAGGGGAATTTGAGCGAACACCAAACGAGCATCTAAAACAACCTAAGAGGCATTTCAACGAACACGTGGTGTGCGTACAAAGTTGGAAATTTCGGCAGCATTTCGTTTGTAATTGCGCGATCTCACAAATGGGAAGTTTCCACCCAAACCTGCACGAACATTCACATTCACTAATAGCATATCCTAACCATGCATCTAACATCACAACACATCATTTCCATCCACATGGAGAGCGATCCGGACTAAAAATTTCAATTCGGAAAGAGTCCAAATGCAACCCTCAAAACAAAATCATACGAGGATATACCAAATCTCCTTGATCCATTCGAAACCGAAGGCTACACAAACCCCGGTTTGCAAACGTCCAAGAGGACCTACCCTTACGGAAATCTTCGCAAAAATTCGGTTGAATACAATACAACTTTCAGATTTTTATAAATGCTAATGACTCAATATTTAGGATAAAAGTTTGAAACCAAATGTCTCCAAATGCTCACAAAATGAAGAAGAATATCACACCAAGTTAGAGATAGAAATTCGTTACCAAAAACCCAGAAATTAGAGGGGAGGTGAGGAGGAGGAGAAGCAAGTTAGCGGTGGAAGAATCGCACTTCCACGGGCCACCGGAGTCACACCGGATGGGGAGAACCGAGCCACCTTCTTCGGAGTCACAACGGAGGAGGGAGGATGTCGTCGGAGCGGCAAGAGAAGGCCACCAAGAGGGGCGGCAGCAGCAGCCGATCGGCTTCTTCCAGGGGTCGGGTTGCGGGATTCGGCCAGGCTGAGAGAATCGGGGAGGGGGGCGGCTAAGCAAACCGAATTAGGGTTTCCCTTTTTTTTTATCTTCAATTATCTCTCCCACTCCACATACAAGCATATATATATAAAAAGCTACACCACTCCATCACCCTTCATCTCATCAAAATAAAATCCTAGCCACCTAAAATATTTGTTTTAACAAAATTAAAAACACATAATAAAACTTATAATTTTAGGACCTAAAATTATAAGTCTAATAACTTTTAAAATGAAAATTAAGGTTATGAGTATAATATTATTTCAACGATGAAATAACATTATATTCATAACGAAGAGACGAAATGTCGCGGCGGTGGCGGCGACGGTTGCGGTGACGGTTGCGGTGACGGTTGCGGCAACGACCATTGCGGCGACGTTTGCGGCAACGACCATCAAAGTCCTTGAACATGTAGCGGCGGCGAGCACAAGAGAGATCCATGTCGACACGAGCAACTGGCGGAGCATCCTCGCCAACAATCCTCCCCCGCTCAAAATCACTCATCACCGATGAGTGGCCATGGAGGGAATAGCAGGAGGCGGCAACATCCACCAGTAGCGTAGCAGGAGCGGACATCCACGGGGCAGGACAAGCAGTGCGGGCATCCGCAATAGAACATAACCTGTCAAGGCCAAGCACAGCAGGAAACCTCATAGGTGCGTCAGCATAAAGAAAAACAGCACAGATCTTACCATCCAATGCGAGAACCGGTAAACCCAAATGGAAGAGCGACACGGGAAAAATCTCACCTCTCAACCCACGAGAATTTGAAGTGGAAGAGAGAAACGTCGGAGAAAGCCGCTCATATGGAGACCAGATTTGCAAAATTAAATCCGAAAAATTGAAATGCGGTGAAAAACCGATTGCATCGTAAAAATCCAAAGAAATTGCATTAAACCCAAAATTCTTGAAAATCTCGAAAGGGTCGGCGCTCCAATGTAATACTTTTGTTACGGAACCCGAAGGTATCCACTCGGGGGCTAACCAGACTAAATTAGAATCAACAATTCCGCAGTCAGATGCTCTCGATGGTGAACGGGCGTGGAAGTGATGCAACTCATAGACACTGGCATAAGGCGATGATATGTTTACATGCAGTTCGTACCAGGAGGGACGAAAGATAGGTGCAAATTGATTTGGCGGGTAACAATGTCGTGAGAACACCAAATCAATAGGCACAGTCACCGTGAAATCATACGCAGTCGCAAAAGAAAACACGCCCGCCGGCGGATACTCACTAATACACAGCTCACTAGACATCTCAAGCGGAGGGGATAATAACGACGGTTTAACTACGCGGATTGGACTAAATAAAATCAAGTCGCGTCCTAACAAGTCCGCTAATCGATTCAAACGTACGGCTCCCTCGCAAAGTAAATCTTCCAACTCAGTAGGTACGCCAGCTAACTCTGGGTCATCGCTCGGTTCCTCAACGATTATTAGGATCAGCTCGTGAGCATCTAAACGAGGGACCAACGCTAGTGTAGGGGGTATCCAAGTAGGTATATCATAAAAGCGTAGACTATGACTAGCGGATCCATGTCCTAAAATGATATCAAATGTAGGCACACAAGCAGGAGGGAGGGTCGGTAAAATCGAACCCGGGACTAAATCCAAATCCAAATAAATCTCACGCAACGGTGACTCAATCAAGGGACACTCATCCGGGAAACTCACGTCCGGGCAAACATCAGAATAATCGTCCAAGGATACCCTACCCTCAGGAGGAAACTCATCCAAAATAATAACTGAGAAATCCTCAATCTTTGGCTCACTCGACATAGGGATCATAGACTCGAGAGGGTACTCACTAGTAGGGTGAACAGAAATATCACTAACAAGACATGTAGTGGCTAAAGGGGTACTCTCACAAGTCAAAGCCTCATCAACATCCCAAAAATCATCATCCAAGTCGCTAGGATATCCAGTATTCTCATCGTCAGAAAAATCGGCAGAATCAACGGGCACTATCGCACATGCCAGGATACTCTCATCTAACTGGACATCCTCAACAAAATCAGGAGATACCACACCAACGTCCAGATCAGGATCAGCAGCAATCTCAAAAGTAGTCTGGGGTGGCTCCGAAGTGGAGACTAACATAGCTGAAGCCCTAGGCTTGGTGGGGCAGGTCACGGCGTAGTGGCCAGTCACACCACAAGCATAACATAAAGCATTCTCCTTGGCAACCTTAACTGGCTTCCTATGCCTAACCTTCGACTGGATAACATCCCTAGTCGAGATAACAACAGATGGTGGAACAGGGGACCCAGCATGCTCTGGTTCCCGCATGGCCGGTGTAGGTGTGCTCAAGATGGGGGGATCCTTTTGGGGCAAGGATCTAATGCGAGACCGATCATCACTCCTATAATCAGAAAGCGATCTAGTGTCCTGGCGGGGTGAAATAACATCATGAGACATCCTCATATGGGAGTATGGGGGAACGTGCTTGCTTGGTATAGGCAAAATCTTAGGCGGCGCTACACTCGGATAACCAGAAGACTGAGAACGGCAGTATGAGGGATTATACTCATCCGTCAACAAATTCTTCATAAGTTGCCAACCTACAAGTGAGTCAACGAGGGACGGTCCAAAACGTCTCTCCTCATTGACCCAGAAAGTCAGGGCTCGACCAGATAATTGCAATCTCGCAACGGGAATCCGGTGGGGGTCCACCAGACGATATTGCTCAAAGTAAACTTCCATATCATCTACCCAACGTAAGAAAACCCGCGGTTCACCTAACCCATCGTAAGTCGGAGCAGGAATTCTAACAGGCCTAGAGGTGCGCGATGGTGGTGTCGTAATCGCTTGACTAACCGTACTGGAAGGAACATGGGTCCTAAGCTGTTGCCTAGGGGCATCAAGATGCGGTGTCGGAAGCCGACCACCAAGTTGTGCTAACATATCTCTTATGTCATCACATTGGCGAGTCATCTCCTTGCGAAGGGCACCAACCGAGGAACACGGGGGAAGGGGACTCCCAACGCGTGTCATGACAGACTAACGGAAAAAGAAAAAATTCAAATTAGGAAAGCACTTAAAACCCCTTTTTTTTATATATAACTAAAAATAAGAATTTTAAAATGAGCGAAACGTACCTAAGTGCAAGTGGGGGGTAGCTTGGCTCGAGCGGATCGTTGTCAAGTTGAGAAATTGACAAACCTCCCTCTGATACCAAATTGATGCAGGCTACCCCTACGCGAAGCTAAAACAGAAAATAACAAAACTGAAAGCCTAAGGGGAATTTGAGCGAACACCAAACGAGCATCTAAAACAACCTAAGAGGCATTTCAACGAACACGTGGTGTGCGTACAAAGTTGGAAATTTCGGCAGCATTTCGTTTGTAATTGCGCGATCTCACAAATGGGAAGTTTCCACCCAAACCTGCACGAACATTCACATTCACTAATAGCATATCCTAACCATGCATCTAACATCACAACACATCATTTCCATCCACATGGAGAGCGATCCGGACTAAAAATTTCAATTCGGAAAGAGTCCAAATGCAACCCTCAAAACAAAATCATACGAGGATATACCAAATCTCCTTGATCCATTCGAAACCGAAGGCTACACAAACCCCGGTTTGCAAACGTCCAAGAGGACCTACCCTTACGGAAATCTTCGCAAAAATTCGGTTGAATACAATACAACTTTCAGATTTTTATAAATGCTAATGACTCAATATTTAGGATAAAAGTTTGAAACCAAATGTCTCCAAATGCTCACAAAATGAAGAAGAATATCACACCAAGTTAGAGATAGAAATTCGTTACCAAAAACCCAGAAATTAGAGGGGAGGTGAGGAGGAGGAGAAGCAAGTTAGCGGTGGAAGAATCGCACTTCCACGGGCCACCGGAGTCACACCGGATGGGGAGAACCGAGCCACCTTCTTCGGAGTCACACCGGAGGAGGGAGGATGTCGCCGGAGCGGCAAGAGAAGGCCACCAAGAGGGGCGGCAGCAGCAGCCGATCGGCTTCTTCCAGGGGTCGGGTTGCGGGATTCGGCCAGGCCGAGAGAATCGGGGAGGGGGGGGCGGCTAAGCAAACCGAATTAGGGTTTCCCTTTTTTTTTATCTTCAATTATCTCTCCCACTCCACATACAAGCATATATATATAAAAAGCTACATCACTCCATCACCCTTCATCTCATCAAAATAAAATCCTAGCCACCTAAAATATTTATTTTAACAAAATTAAAAACCCATAATAAAACTTATAAAATTAGGACCTAAAATTATAAGTCTAATAACTTTTAAAATGAAAATTAAGGTTATGAGTATAATATTATTTCAACGATGAAATAACATTATATTCATAACGAAGAGACGAAATGTCGCGGCGGTGGCGGCGACGGTTGCGGTGACGGTTGCGGTGACGGTTGCGGCAACGACCATTGCGGCGACGTTTGCGGCAACGACCATCAAAGTCCTTGAACATGTAGCGGCGGCGAGCACAAGAGAGATCCATGTCGACACGAGCAACTGGCGGAGCATCCTCGCCAACAGCAAGGCAACGGGAGTGGAGGTGTGGGCGGCTGGAAATCCCCACTGATTGGGTCCACATACTCACGAGGCTCGTAGTACGGCGTTATATCCTCAACACTAAATACCAGGTGGATACCCATACTTGCAAGGAAATCGAGATCGTGTTTGCTTCGATCTGTCTCATGATTGACGCAGGGCGAATCTATAGGCGGCGGGAAACCTGCGACCTAACCCTACATGCTATGCAGATCCGACGATTAGATCACAAATTAGATAATAAATATTAATCATCCCACGCAGTTAATGCACAGCAAGACAAAGATAATTTATTTAGGGAGAAACAAGCTTAGGCTTTCCTCCGCGGGGAGGACCAAAGCAAGAGCGCGCGGCGTATGAATCCTTCCTGCAGTTAGAGATTAATCAATGCACAAATAACTATAATAAACTGAACACCCAAGCAACCATGTAATAAACTACTGTAACAATGTTTTACAACTAAATACCGATACAAAAACACAATACAAATAATAGGGCAGCTGTAAATAAAACAAATCTGAATATTAGAGGGCTCAAAGAGGGGTTCTGGTGATTGGTGGACCGGATCGGGTAAGGGAAGGTTGGTTGGGGGATTAGGAAGGCTAGATCGGAGAGGTAAGTGGTTGTATCTGGGCTGAAATGCCCAGATCTGGACAGATTTGGTGATGATCGGTTGTTGGGAGGTGGATCCACGTGATGGGGAGTAATGGCATCAAATAAGGAAAGACTTGGCGGCTGGTTATGGATGGAAAAATTCAGATCTGGGTTGTTTTGGGGCTGCACACAGCCAAACAACTGTAAGTGGGTGGCGGCGGGGCTGGACAGCAAGGAGGGGGAGTTTATGAGGGGGTAGCGGGCTGGATCTGAGGGGGAAAAGGAGGGGAACGGTGGTTGTGCAGGGAAACAGGGAGGCGGTTATGATAGGGGTGGTTGGAGGGACAATCCGGGGAGGCCGGCGGCTGATCTGGGGGGAAGAGAGGGTGTGTGCGGTGGGCTAGCCGGGATGGGCAGCAGGGAGAAATTCCTGCAGGGAGGCTGGACGGCAAAATAGGAAAGGTGGGGGGAGGGGAGGAGGAAAACAATAAAAGATACAAGACCTTACCCAATGAGTCGTCACCAAGGGGTTCCACGGAGTCGGCACCGCGAAGGAGATCACCGGAATGAAGGAAGACACTCTCTTCTCCAAACATTCAGCAATGAGAAATGACGGCAGCCCTAAACTATCTATTTATAAGAAATAAAATTTCGGGCACCCGGAATCAACGACGATGATTAGTCGTTGGTCTCGGGGTCAAAACTACATGAAATAGAATCCGAAAAGTACAAAGCTATATATGAAATTGATTCGCAACGCGAATCCGGACGCATCCACGGAGTCGGATCATCGATCAGGGCACGCTATATATGGTAAGTCTCCAAATCAGCCCCGAATGGGCCCAAAGCTCGTCCTCGTCTCTGCTCTGCATCACTCTCCCCGGCTTGAAAGAATTCATCTCTCGATGAATAAGGATTAGAATTCTCTCGCTGCATGCCAGGTAAAGCTCGAAGAGGTCCACTAGAGGTCGCCCAAGTGTCGTCGCTGGAAAAGTGCCCTCGCCAATCAACTCCTCCGGACTAAAAAGCTTTCATCTCCAATGAATGGAGACGGTCGTATTGAAGTCGAAGTCCAGGGCGAGTCGATCAAGCTCCGCTGGTAGCATCCAGGTGTCGTCAATGAAGGATCGTCTGCGCCCGCAAACTAGGTAGCGGCACACAAGACCGGTTGTAGAGGGGGCGGACTCATGCGTAAAGATCTCAATGAAAATCTCATCTCTCAACATAGTAACAGAAGGATCCGGTGTGATCTGAGGTGCCAATGGTGGAACCGTTGGGGACAGGATCCCGGGTAAGTGGGGGTCAGAAATGGGCTGAGCACGGGGCAATGAATGTGGTGGCAAGGGCTCGGGGGTAGACTGAGTGGTGGGTGGTAAAAACGGTGGTAAAGGCTAGGGAGGGACACCAAGATGTGGGCCCGAATACTCGTGAGGTGCAAAGTATGGCATCATGTCCTCGACATTGAACACAGTATGGGTACTCATGTTTGCGGGGATGTCCAGCTCGTAAGCATTTGTCCCGATGTGTCTCAGAACTGAGTAGGGACCCATTCGCCTAACGCTCGAGCTTTTAGCAAGCCTCGCACGGAACCTCACAACACAGATTCTTACCATCACCTGCTCGCCTTCATGAAGTATCTGCACTTGCCATTGAACATCCGCATGTGATTTACAAGATTTATTACCGATATAGATTATTCGTCGGACTGACTCATGATACACATGCAAACGATGAACAGACAACACAACAGACTCATGCAAAAGATGACGAAATGACTCAACAGACTCATGCAAATGACACATGACCGACACAACGTACCTGCTACAGGAAAGTCTAATAATGATCGGGATGTCTCTAAAATATGGTGGCCTCTCAGGGGGCTCTCTCGGTGAAGTGTAGAAAAACTCATCCTGTGTGTGACGAGTGCTCAGATGATCGTGAGAGACAACTATACTCAAATACGGGCTAGTAAAGAGCCAAATGTCTCTCAGGGAACGTGACACATCAGGGGGCTCGCAAGGAGGTATGTACGAGAAGTCATCGCAAATAAGGCAGCCACCTGAATGAAGATCGTGCACACTGACTAGAATACGTGACTCTCAAGTGTGGTGAGTATCCCCGACAAGGAAGAACTCATCGGGTGAGTCAGCGGGTGGCGTGTCCCAAAACTTATCGAGGGTGCGATGTGCCATAAGATAGGCCCTCAAAATATGTGTATGCTCAAGTGTACTCAAGGAAGGCTCTACATACGTTATGCTCCACGCAAGATCAATTCTCTGGGACAAGACTATAGATGATAGCGAAGGAGACGCCAATAACTCAAAGCTCATAAACGAGCGTCTCACCCGAATCGTATCCTCACCAGAATGTGGCGGCTCATCAGGAGGCTCAACAGGGGGGTTATCGTAAAACTCGTCACTAGGGTCATGATCCTCCATGTGAGTACCATCGTAAAGGGTCGCGTTCCCTTGAATGGGTGGCATAGTCACTGCGAGATCAACATCAAGCTCTGGGCTCTCGGTTGTGATGTGACTCAGTGCAATGACAACAGGAGAGCAACATAGACCTACACTCAAGAATGAGTATGTGGGTGTAGTGTCAGGAATTAGGTCTACGGTGAAGGTGTTAACTAACTCGGTGCATGGCAGAAGAAGAGGTGTGGGTGAGGGACACAATACTGCAGACTCAATAGGTCGCTCAGGCTCGCTCTCAATCGGGGTCGCAGGAGACGGGTAAGAGACAAGAGATAGGTCATTCACTGGGCTAAGCACCTCACTGGGGTGAAAAATCTGCCTCGTGTATCACTTCTGTCGTGGCTGACAGGATAGTGGTAGGCGTCATGGTGACATCAGCATGGGAGGGACTCGTACTGCGGAGGTCAAGATGATAATCCCATCGACCAGCTCTTGCGGATCTCAATGACCGTTCATAACGAAGGGTGAGCTGATATGTCCGCTCGAGGGACTCCGAGCTATGATAAACTATCTTAGTACGAATATCAGATTGAAGCCCAGACCGAAATCTGGTAGTGACCATGGCTGGATCCTCTCGGATATCACTCCTCACAACTAACTCATCAAAGTGATCCATGTACTCAGCGACAGACATTGATAATTGTTGCAAGGAAAATAATTAGTCGAGCAAGCGACTCCGATATGACGAAGGCAGATATCTCTGACACAATATACGCTTCATGTCCACCCAACTAGTGATGCGACGAAGACGGTCTCGCTCGCGGGTCCTCTCAACGCTAGCCCAATAAAGCTCTCGCCTGATCTAAAAGTCTAAGTTTGCCAAACTTGACGCGACGCTCGCCGAATAACACAAAATGATCTAAATAATGCTCCATATCCACGAGCAAATAGTTGAAAGACTCGGGACTCGATGAGCCGTCAAAAGAAGGGGAAGCAGTACGAAACTGACTCTCAAAATCTCTCTCGGAACGACTATCCTCATAATAATCATTCCTAAGGTAACCAAATCGTGTCGAAGGATCAACATGATCTGCTCGCGTGTACGGATAAGCACGACGACAATCCTCATACTGATCGTCTCTAGCATAGTGGGGTCGTGTCGGTGGGTCAACACGATCTCTGAAAGTGGTGCACTGCGATCGAGAATGATCGTCGTAATAATGTGAGGATCTCCCTGACGGGGCTCTGTGAGAGCTGGTGCAAGTGGACTCAAGACCTCCAAAGTGAGGTGAACACAAGTGGTGATACCTAGACATAATGAAAAACCTATAGAATTTACGACTGTGTATCGAAAAGTGCGTGCAACCTGCCTCTGATACCAATTGATGCAGGGCAAATCTATAGGCGGAGGGAAACCTGTGACCTAACCCTACATGCTATGCAAATCCGACGATTAGATCACAAATTAGATAATAAATAATAATCATCCCACGTAGTTAATGCACAGCAATACAAAGATAATTTATTTAGGGCGAAACAAGCTTAGGCTTTCCTCCGCGGGGAGGACCAAAGCAAGAGCGCGCGGCGTATGAATCCTTTCTGCAGTTAGAGATTAATCCAAGCACAAATAATTATAATAAACTGAACACCCAAGCAACAATGTAATAAACTACTGTAACAATGTTTTACAACTAAATACCGATACAAAAACACAATACAATTAATAAGGCTGCTGTAAATAAAACAAATCTGAATATTAGAGGGCTCAAAGAGGGGTTCCGGTGGTTGGTGGACCGGATCGGGTAAGGGAAGGCTAGTTGGGGGATTAGGAAAGCTAGATCGGAGAGGTAAGTGGCTGTATCTGGGCTGAAATGCCCAGATCTTGACAGATTTGGTGATGACCGGTTGTTGGGAGGTGGATCCACGTGATGGGGAGTAATGGCAGCAAATAAGGAAAGACTTGGCGGCTGGTTATGGCTGGAAAAATTCAGATCTGGGCTGTTTTGGGGCTGCACACAGCCAGACAACTGTAAGTGGGTGGCGGCAGGGCTGGACAGCAAGGAGGGGGAGTTTATGAGGGGGTAGCAGGCTAGATCTGATGGGGAAAAGAAGGGGAATGGTGGATGTGCAGAGAAACAGGGAGGTGATTATGATAGGGGTGGTTGGAGGGACAATCCGGGGAGGCTGGCGGCTGATCTGGGGGGAAGAGAGGGTGGTGCGGTGGGCTAGCCGGGATGGGCAGCAGGGAGAAATTCCTGCAGGGAGGTTGGACGGCAAAATAGGAAAGGTGGGGGGAGGGGAGGAGGAAAACAATAAAAGATACAAGACCTTACCCAATGAGTCGTCACCAAGGGGTTCCACGGAGTCGGCACCGCGGAGGAGATCACCGGAATGAAGGCAGACACTCTCTTCTCCAAACATTCAGCAATGAGAAATGACGGCAGCCCTAAACTATCTATTTATAAGAAATAAAATTTAGGGCACCCGGAATCAACGGCGGTGATTGGTCGTTGGTCTCGGGGCCAAAACTACATGAAATAGAATCCGAAAAGTACAAAGCTATATATGAAATTGATTCGCAACGCGAATCCGAACGCATCCACGGAGTCGGATCATCGATCAGGGCACGTCATATATGGTAAGTCTCCAAATCAGCCCCGAATGGGCCCAAAGCTCGTCCTCGTCTCTGCTCCGTATCAATGATTATATAGGGATCCATTCGTCTAACGCTCAAGCCTTTAGCAAGCCTCCCACGGAGCCTCACAACGCAGATTCTCACAATCACCTGCCCGCCTTCATGAAGTACCTGCTCTTGCTAGGAAACATCCGTATGTGATTTACAACATTTATTATTATTAGAGATTTTCCGTCAGACCGACTCATGCCACATATGCAAACGACGGACAAACAACTCAACAGACGCATGCAAATGATGAAGAAATGACTCGACAGACTCATGCAAATGAAACATGACCGTCACAACATACCTGCTACGAGAAAGTCTAATAATGATCGGGACGTCTCTAAAATATGGTGGCCTATCAGCGGGCTCTCTCGGTGGAGTGTAGAAAAACTCATCCCATATGTGATGAGTGTTCAGATGACCGTAAGAGACATCTATACTTAAATGTGAGCTCGTAAAGAGTCAAATGTCTCTCGGGGAATGTAGCACATCAGGGGGCTCACCAGGAGGTGTGTAAGAAAAGTCATGGCGGACGAGACGACCACCTAGGTGAAAATCGTGTACACAGACTAGAAGTTATGACTCTATAGTGTGGCAATCATCCCTAAAAATAAAGAACTCGTCTGGTGGGTCAGCAGGCGATGTATCCCAAAACTCAGCGAGAGTGTGATGTGTCAGTAGGTGGTGCCCTAAATATTGGATGTTCCTCACAATATTCATCCTCTAGGGCGGGGTCAGGGACGATAATGGAAGGGGCTTACATAAATCGATACTCATACATGCGGGGCTCATCTGAATCTCATCCCCATCAAGATGTGGTGGCTCATCAGGAGGCTCAACAGGGGGGTCGTCATAGAACTCGTCACTCGAGTCAAGGTCCTCCAGATGAGTATCATCGCAAGGGGTAGTGTCCCCTTGAATGGGTGAGATAGCCACTACGAGAACAACATCAGGATCTGGGCTCTCTGTCGTGATGTGACTAAGGGTAATGACAATGGGAGAGCAACACAAACCTACACTCAAAAATGGATCTATGGGTAAGGTGTCAGGAAATGGGTTTGTGGTTGGGGTGCTAACTAACCCGGTGTATGGCAGAGGAGGTGTACGTGAGGGACACAACACTACAGACTCAGTAGGTCGCTCATGCTCGCACTCAGTCGGGGTCACAAGAGATGGGTCAAAAACAAGAGATAGATCACTCACTGGGCTAAGCATCTCACTGGGGTGAGAGAATCCGCATCAGGTATCACTTCTGTCGTGGCTGACAAGATAGTGGTAGACGTCGTGGTGACCTCAGTATGAGAGGGACTCGTACTGCAGAGGTCAGGATGAGAATCTCATCGACAAGCTCTTGCGGATCTCAAAGACTGTTTATAACGAAGGGCGAGCTGATATGTCTACTCAAGGGACTTCGAGCTATGATAAGCTACCTTAGTACGTATGTCAGACCGAAGTCCAGACCGAAATCGGGGAATGGTCAAGGATGGGTCCTCTCGAATATCACTCCTCACGACTAACTAATCAAAACGATCATTGTACTCAGCAACAGACATGGATCCTTGCTGAAGGGAAAATAATTGGTCGCACCGAATACCTCAAAATGATCCAAATAATATTTCATATCCACGAGCCAATAACTGAAAGACTCGGGGCTCGATGAGCCGTCAAAGGAAGGGACAACAGTACGAAAATAACTCTCAAGATCTCTCTCGGAACGACTATCCTCATAATAATCATTCCTAAGGTAACCGAGTCATGTCGAAAGATCAACACGATCCGCTCGCGCGTACGGATAAGAATGACGACAATCATCATACTGATTGTCTCTAGCATAGTGGGTTCGTGTCGGTGGGTCAACACGATCTCTGAAAGTGGTGTACTGCGATCGAGAATGATCGTCGTAATAATGTGAGGATCTCCCTGACGGGGTTCTGTGAGAGCGGGTGCAAGTGGGCACGAGACCTTTAAATTGAGGAGGGGAATAATTGTGACACCTACACATAATGAAAAACCTATAGACTCTACAACTGCGTATCGAAAAGTGCGCGCAACCTGTCCTCTGATACCAATTGACGCAGGACGAATCTATAGGCGGCGGGAAATCTGCGACCTAACCTTGCATGCTATGCAAAAGTCCGACAGTTAGATCACAAATTAGATAATAAATAAAGTCATCCAACACAAACAATTCAATGCAAGACAGAATAATTTATTTGGGCAAAAGCAAGTTTAAGCTTTCCTCCGCGTGGAGGACCAAAGCAAGAGCGCGCGGTGAATAAATCCTGCAATCACAATAATAATCTAACAAACTATCACAATACAATATATCCAAACAAATATAACATCCAATCCAATACCAATATGCTGAAAATAAAAATCTGATACAACAAAGACTCACAAAGTAGTGGGCTGACAAAGACAATGAAGAATCCGGAGTCGGAGATGCGTGTACAACGATCCGAGGCGGGACCGGCGGTGTGGAAATAATGAAGGTGGTTGTCCTCGGTGGAGGGAGATGAAAACGGGCAAAAAATGGATAGATCCGACCATATAGGTAGAGATCCGGGCGAGGGTGGGTAGATCTGATGATGTGGTAGCGGATCGGGGCTAGGGAGTGTTGAACGGGTGGAGGGAATGGTGGATCGGGGCTGGTTTCTCGAGATCTAGACAAACCCAATAGGGATGGCTGTGAGAGTGGATCCACGGGGTGGGGGAGGCTTGGCGGTAGGGGAAGAGGCCGAGGGTTGAGGGGCAGCTGTTGTGGAGGAGCCCCTTAGGCCGGCGGCTGCTGTTTGGAGGATGGAGGGGTGCGGTTGGCTGGTAATAGTGGGAAGGGCCCAAGCAGCGGCCGATGTAGGAGGGGGAAAGGGGCGGCGGAAGGCTTGCTGACGGGAAGTTGTGGAGGTCGGCGATGGACACAGGTAGAGGGAAACTTTAGAAAGTGAATAGTAAATTTAATTTTTGAACAGTGAAAAGAAAAAGAATGCAAACAGCCGTTAGAGTGGTGGCTGGATTTTTGGGGGAGCTGCAGCGGGTGGAGGAAGGGTTTGAGGCTTGAAAAATAGAGGTCAGAGTTAGGGGAAGCCTTGGGGAGGAAGATACCAACCTAGGAGTCGTCACCTAGGGTTCTACGGAGTCGACACCGTGGCTTGATCGCTGGATTCCGGGAATAACACTCTCCAAAATCTGCAATGATCTAAACCAGCTCACTACAAGTTTATTTATAATAAAACAAAGGCTAGGACACCCCACTTTCGACGGTTATGATTGGCCGGAGGTGGGCCATTCAATATACACTAAAATAAACCAAAACAATGAAGTAATATATCAAATTGATTCGCAACGCGAATTCAGACACATCTGTGGACTCTGATCGTCGACTCGGGCACGCCATATATGGAAAGTCACCAATCAAGCCCGAACGGGCCCAAAACTCGTCCTCCACTGCAAGTTCTCGTCTCTGCTCCGCATCACAAAGGTAAAATCTTTAGTACGGGAGTGGTTTATTATGTTCAAGGACACTAAAGGAAGAGAAAAGACAAAATGCAAACATTGTAATAAGATTTAGGCCGCCGGCCCTAAAAAATGCCACATCTGCATTAAGAACTCATATGATGAATTTGTGTTGTTTTTGTAAAATTGAAGCAAATCAAAAAATGTTGTCTTTTTCTGAGAAAAGGAAAGCAGGGGGCACAATTGGATCTTTGAGAGCAAATAAATTTTATGATGTTGAGCGTAAAAGAGTTCTTGCAATAATAACTGTTGTAGATGAGTGAAGGCTTCAAGTTTGTAGAGAATGAAGGCTTCAATGTTTTTACAAATCACTTAGAGATACGGTTCAAAATACGCTCTCGCACAATGATTACAAAATATTGCACCGACCTTTTTACAAGTGAAAGGAAGAAATTAAAGTTAGATTTAACTAATGAGAGACTATGTCTAACTACTGATACATAGACATCAATCCAAAGGTTTGGATATATGTGTTTGACTGCACATTGGATAGACAGTGAATGGAGGTTATAGAAAAAAATCCTTAACTTTGTAAGAGTGATAGATCATACCGCAGAGGGTCTTAAAATGGAAATAGTGAATTGCTTATCAGCTTGGGGGATTTTAAAAAAATTCACACACAATGGATAATGCTACTGTTAACAATGTAGTAGCAAGATATGTTAAGAGGAAAAGTAAGGGGTGGAAAGGCACTATTTTAGGGCATGAGTTCCTACAAGTTCAATGCACAACAAATATCATAAATTTAATTGATAAAGATGGTTTGTCTGATTTTAACGAGTCAATTGAGAAAATACGTCTAGCAATCCAATATGTGAAATCATCTTCCCAACGTTTGGAGAAGTTTAAGAGGTGTGTTAGAAATGTCGAGATAGAAAGTAAAGCTCTTCTGTGCTTAGATGTAGAGACAAGGTGGAATTCCACATATTTGATGTTAGAGATATCAACAAAGTTTGAGAAAACATTCGTTGAGAAGGAGGATGAGAGTATATACATAAGTTATTTTAAGAATGAAGATAAGGTTGACGGACCTCCTTCTCCAAGAGATTGGCAAAACGCTAGAATGTTTATAAACATTTAAAAATGTTTTACAATGTAACTTTGGAGGTATCGGGCTCTAAATATCCAACATCTCATTTATTTTTCTAAAATATCTCAATAATGGAGCATATGATTAAGACAATGTGTGTGAATCAAGATGCTACTTTGACTATGATTGCACAAAGGATGAAGGCAAAGTTTGATAAATATTGGGGTTTTTTAGAAAAAAAAAAGTAATGTACTCTTATATGTTGCATTTGTTTTGGACCCCCAATGTAAGATAAAACATCTAACAAAATATTTTAATGAGATGTGTGAGCCCACAAGGGCAAGAGAATTGATGGAATTAACATAAAGAATGCTTGATCAGCTATATGAGCATTACAATGCTAAGATGCATCCGATTGAAACTCAATCATTTAGTACTACTAACATTTGACCAAACCGAACTGAACCGCTTGCAGGGCAAATAAAAAATCCTAACATTTGATATTGAGAATTAGGAGGAAGAAGCTGCAAGGAACCCAAGGAAGAATTTGATTGTCACCTGAAAGGGCAGCGGGATCACACGAAGGGGTCGGTGTTACCTATCCTTGATCTTCACGACTGCAGAGGGAGGAGGAAATAAGAATACTTTAAAGCAATGCACTGGAAGGATCATGGAGAATCGAAAATGACGATTACCTGACGCAAACGGAGACTGGGAAAAAGCTTGTCGCGGGTCAGAACGTGGCAGAGAAAGGTCGTCGATAGTCATCATGCAACAGCAGGCGTCGACAAACGATTTTGGCAAGGGACAAGGGAGTCCCGTCTACTATCGATGATGGATATGGGTCGAAGGAGCGTTTCGACGAGCGCCAAACAAGAGAACCCTAATTTCTATCGCACGGGAACGAGATGGCGGAGTAGGGTGCGCGATGATTTTTAAAACTGAGCGAGAGGGGAGAGAGGGTCACGCAAATGAGGGGAAAATTAATTTCACCCTCCTAAGTTGCCAAACCTGCCTTGCCCATTAAAATTATTATACGATACACTCCACCAAATTTTGAATTGAGTCAAACATATAATACATGACATTTTTCCCTTATTTTTTGCAGCGTAAAAAAACATATTATTAAATACTTTGATCGAACTGCAATGCTCACGATATTTACCCGCATTCGGATCCTGAAATTAAATTTAACTACAACACTCAAGCCTTTATCCCACTATAGTGGGGTCGGCTATATGGATCCTTTGTCGCCATTGTGCCCTATATTTTGTCATAACTAACTAAAGCCTAAGTACATCATGTCTTTCCTTACAGTTTCATTCCAAGTCTTTGTTGGTCTACCTCTCCAATGTTTAACATGCCTAGTGACTAGACTCTCACAACGCCTAACAGGTGCCTCTAATGGTCTCCTTTATATGTGTCCAAACCATCTTAGTCGAGCTTCTCGCATTTTCTTTACAATTGGTGTTATTCCTGTCTTATCCCTGATACATTCATTCTTAATTTTATCCAGTCTCATGTGTCCACGCATCAACCTAAGCATTCTCATCTCCGCGAGTCACATTTTTTGCTAATGTACACAATTCACTGCCCAACACTCAGAACCATAGAGATCGCTGGTCTAATTGCAGTACGGTAAAACTTCCTCTTAAGTTTTAATGGTACTTTATGATCACATAAAATCCCTGACGCGCCACTCCACTTCAACAAACCCGCTTGTATTCTATCACATATTTATCAATACCTCCGCCTTTATGAACTATCGATCCAAGATATTTAAAACACCCACCGCAGAAAATATCTTGATGACTCATCTTAATAACGAAGTCATCCATCCTTCTTGTACTGTTAAATTTAAGCTCCATATACTCCGTCTTTGCCCCGCTAAACCTAAAACTCTTCTTTTTAAAGTGTCTCGTCAAGATTCAAGTTTTGAGTTTACACCCTTGCACGTCTCATCAACCAAAACGATATCATCCGCAAATAATAAACACCAAGGTATTGCTTGTTGGATATGTCCGGTGAGCTCATCTAAGATAAGGGTAAAGAAATAAGGGCTTAAAGCTGAACCTTGATGTAAGCCAACAATGATAGGAAATTCCTGTGTTAATTCTCTGGATGTCCTCACCCTTGTCACTGAATTTGTATACATATATTTGGATATCTAAATATATGATACATTTACACCTTTCTTTTCTAATACTCGCCATAAGATCTCTTTTGAAACTTTATCATAAGCATTCTCAAGATCAATAAACAACAAATACAAATCTTGTTTCTTTCATGGTAGTTGTCAATGAGTCTTCTCAAGAGATGTATAGCTCCCATGGTCGACCGCTCTGGCATGAATCCAAATTGATTCTCTGAGATGTTAGTCTCTCTTCCTACTCTTCTTTCTATTACTCGTTCCCATAGTTTCATGGTATGACTCATCAATTTAATTCCTCTATAATTAACATAATTTTGTATATCTCATTTGTTCTTATATAAAGATATCAAGATATTTTCTTTTCATTGGTCTGACATTCTCTTTGACTTCAGTATTTTATTGAAAAAACATTTAAGTTATAAAATTCCTTCATTTTATAGATATTTTCATCATTCAATGGGCATATCGTCTGACTCAACCGTCTTTCCATTTTTCATCATCTTTAGAGCATTATTTACCCCTGATACTTGAATTTTACAATATAACATTATGTTTTTATACTTCTCTAATTTACTTAACTCTTCCAAGTTCAATTCATTGTTTCTGTTTCATTATAGAGTTGATAAAAATATCTTTTTCATCGCACTTTAATATCCACATCATCCGTCAAAATTGTATTTGTCTTAACTTTTATACATTTTACTTGACTTAAATCTCTTATCTTCCTTTATCTAACTCGAGCAGTTTTATATATGTTACGCTCTCTATTTTTGGTATCTAGTCGTTAATAAAATTCTTCATAAGCTTGACTTATGGCTAAGTTTTCATCATTCCTACAAGCGTAGAGTGATTTATAGCTGCCCTTCTTTGCCCAGACTTTGTCTTGCACTTCCTCTTTCCACCACCAAGATTCTTTATTTGGGGGCGCACGACCTTTTGATACTCTAAGTATGTTATTTCCACTAATCCTTAAATATGAAGACATAATTTCCCATGAAATACTATGATCAACATAAGGATCATCAACTAATTGTTGCATAACTATCGTCTTCAAAGCAACTTATTTTTTCATCTTCAAGTTCCAGTTTTTTGCAACATTTTTCTTCTCTTAAATTTATTATATTTAATTTGTACATCTAACACCAATAATCTATGTTGTGTTATTAAACTTTCTCCTGATATGACTTTGCAATCCTTACAAATCATTTTATCTATTTTACAAATCATAAAACAATCAATTTATGACTTATTTGGTCTGATTTTAAACGCAATTAAATGTTCTTCCCTCTTTATGAAAAACGTATTTGACATAATTAGCTCATATGCTACAACAAAGTTTAAAATGATTCATCATTTTTCATATCTTTCTCCATATCCAAATCCTCCATGAATGACTGTATAATCTACAGTTTTCTTCCATATATGTTCATTTAAGTCTCCTACGAAAATCTTCTCTCTTTGTGGGATTCCTCTTAATAAGTCAACTAAGGCTTCATTTGGTATTGCGTTTTGGTCCGACGCATTATGTCAAAACGTGAAGATGCGTACGAATCCATTTGTTTTTCCGCTCAAAATTCGAACCGCGCGGTGTTTCTTCCTGTTCTAAAACTTGTGGGACGAACCACTGCAGGAAGCCTCCAGTTCGCAGCGTTTAGAGGAGGAAAATTTTGCGCCGCCCTACCGTGCACAGCGCAGCGCCGCTCGCTCGTGCCCAACGTATCACCGCCCTCACGTGCCCACCGCCACGTTTCTCCCTATTTTTATGATTGTCGTCGGTGGCTCCGCCGCCGCCTGCCTTCCCGGAGCACCCCGGTGGGGTCGCCGGACTGCGGCAAACCCGCCAGTGATAGTCCGGCGAGGCCCCGTCAGGGCCACCGCCGGCGGTGGCCCTGACGGGGCCCCTCCGGACTACCACCGGCGGGTTCGCCGCGGTCCGGCAACCCAGTCGGGGGCCTCCGGGAAGGCAGGCAGGGGAGGAGCACGGCGGAGGCAAGGCGGAGTCATGGAGGATGCAGGGCGGAGGGCGGAGGGATGGCGGAGGAACTGTTTAATATTGTATATAGTATATGGTTTTAAATAGTATCATTTATATATATATAAATTATAATAATATATAACATATATATCAGAAAAATAATCAAAAAAATTATATAATAAATAAATAATATTTATAAAATGCCACCTTTGTTTTGCCAAACGGTTCTCTGTTCTGAACTGCTCTGCAAACACAGGCTACCCAAAAAGATCTTCATTTCCAGCAACCAGTTTCCAACAGCTCGATTTACAAACCTATATTTACAACCGCTCCTTTTACAACCGCAACCGCTCTCCCAATTGAAGTCTAAGTCTTACCAAAATTGCACTTTAATAGCTTCACTTAATCCTACTTGTGGCGTATAAACACTGATCACATTAATAGTTTCTTCTCCTATGATCAATTTAAGAACTTACATTTTATCACATTTTCTACTCACCTCAACAAATTCATCCTTCCAAGTAGTATCCAAAATAATACCTACTTCACTGTTTGTTTTATTTTTTCCTATGTAACATAATTTAAAACATGAATTATCAAAAAATTTAGCTTTATCACTCACTCATCTAGTCTCTTACAGACATAAATATTTATCCTTCTGTTAATCATCGTATCCACTACTTTCGTCGTTTTTCCCGATGGAAGTAGTGGATACGATGATTAAGAGAAGGATAAAATTTTCTTCATCGAAATTTACATACCTGAGTCAAAAAAGAAAGCATTTTCTTCATTGCTTCGGAGTTCATATTCTTTTTCCCAAATATACTCTAGTCAACCATAGTTCATACAAAACACTATCACAAATCGGATCTCTCTGTTCCTGAGCTTCTGGATCTTTGAGTCCACAATACTGACTGGCTTAATACTGATATTAAGAATTGATTCGATTGGTGCATCCCCAGTACTGATCACTCATTTCCTAGGGTAAGGCAACCTCACAAATGCGCTCCAGAACTTCGAATGGACCAACGAACCTTGGACTCAATCTGTTTGATTCTAGAGATGCCCTTGACTGGTCTAACCTTCAGATAAACATGATCTCCAACGCTGAATTTCATTGATCTATGTCTTTAATCATAATACTTGGTCTGACAATCCTGAGCTATTTTCATGCGCTCTTGAATGAGCTTGAGTCGAGTTGTGGTTTTGTCACTCCAAGCTTCTTTGTTGAAAGATTTCTCTTTACTCTCTATCCAACATAACGATGTCAGACAAAGTCTTACCATAAAGAGCATCAAAGGGCGACATCTCAATGCTTGCCTGGAAATAATTATTATAAAAGAACTCCAATGTGACATACTTCTTTAACCTACCTCCAAAGTCTAGAATACACATACGAAGCATATCCTCATCATTCTATTTGTGCGCTCCTTCACATCTGTTTGGGGGTGGAAAGTTGTACTGAACTGCAACCGAGTGCCCAAACGCTTATGAATGTATTTCCACACCTTAGAGGTAAATTTGTCATCTATGTCTAAAATAATAGTCTTCGGAACACCATGCAGTCGGACTTTTCATCTATGTACAACTGAGTCAATATCGGACCCTGATCTGTTCTCTTATTAGGAATGAAATTAGAAAGCTTAGAAAGACGGTCAATAAAAACCAATAAAGAATTATTCCCACTCCGAGATTTTGGAAGGACATGAACGAAATCCATCGATATATCTTCAAAATTCTACTCTGGAATAGAAAGAGGCTGCGACTTATCCTCTGGCCTCTGACAATCAGCTTTAACTAATTTGCAAGTTTCAAACTTTCCAACATGCTTTGCAACGTCTTTCCACAACCCAAGCCACCAAATTGACTTCTTAAGGTCTGCGTACATCTTTGTGTTTCCCGGATGTAAAAAGTTTTTGGAATTATGAGCTGCAACGAGAATGTCCTCACGAAAGTGAGTGATATCTGAGATGCACACTCTTCCTTTATGCAGTAGCAAACTGATGGGGGACCATCTGGCGTGACTCGGCGCAAGGGGGATCCCACTTTTGTTTCTTCGCACTGGCGGACTTGATCGAATCGTCGATCCGCCACTGCGGATACGTCCGACTCGCCATTTTGATGTTTTTTCATATATAGCATTATTATTTTTGGTCACTATTTTATGTATTTATGGCCCCGAAACCATCGACCAATCATAGTTATTGATTTTGGATGCACTAATCTTAGTTTCGTATAAATAGACATTAGGGCTGCAGTTTTTAGGGGATTGCTGAAATTTGGAGAGCTTCTTCCTCATTTTCAGTGATCCCCTCCACGGTGCCGACTCCGTGGAACCCTTTGGTGACGACTCCTCGGGTAAGATCTTTGTATATTTGGTTTTCCCCATCCGTTTCCACCCCACCAGCCCGTAGTCAAGCCACTCCCCAAGCTGCCGACCCTCCAGCCCTCTCCCCTTAAGCCGCCAACCCTCCCTCTACAACCCCCCCCCCTTCCCAACAGGTTGCCGCCCCTTTCCCCTCCCAGATCCAGCCCGCCACATGTCCCCCTCCCTGTAACCAACCACAGTCGCCCCCTCCCTTGCAAGCTACACCCCCAGCTCTACTACCACCACCCCCACCACGTGGAACCACCTCCAAACCACCATCCACCACCAAATCTGGGCATTCCAGCCCTCCTAACCCCCAACCGGCCTTCCCCTTACCCGATCCAGTTCACTCTCCATCGGAACTCCACTTATAGCCTCCAACGCTCGGATCTAGCCCAATTACATCACCCCTAATCTTTCATGTTGTTCTTTGTATTGGATGATGGTTGTAAATATTGCTACAGATTGTTTATTTCGTGCTTGATTGAGAATTTTAGTTTATTATAGTATTTGCTCCTTGATAACTCTCTAACTGCAAAAAGGATTGATTTATCAAGCGCTTGTTTTTGGCCCTCCTTGTGGAGGAAAGCCAACATCTTAAGCCTAAAAGAAATTCTTCTTTTAACTATTGTTTCATGCCATGTTAATTATATTATCTAATGTTGGTGTTAATTGTTAGCGTCTGTTTGCAAGTAGTGCACACATTGTGTCATTGGAAAGTCGAGAGTCAACCCTGACTCACCACTAGTATGCATTGTAGGAGTCCACTACACATTCTACTCTACATCAGTTGGTATCAGAGGCCAAGGTCTGGGCCACATATATGCTCCGTGGTGGTAGGGCCTATAGATCCCCAATGTCTGACCCTAACATCGTCGAGGACCGAACAAATAGTTCGAACCCGGTATGTCGCGGAACGCGTTGCGCAACTGAGATCTCACAAACCTAGGTTCCCGAACGCTTCCCAAAGTAGAAAAAGTCGCACGAGCTACCAAAAGCAAAATAGACAACTCGTGAATTCCAGCACCAAACAAAAGAGTATACTCGCACAAAACGTAGACCGTGCCTTAGACATCATCGTAGATCGTAAAAATAAAAGAATAAACAAAAAATAAGGATTCATGATTGCAAACATAAAGTAACAAATCCAATAAATGTTCATAAAGCCGCATAAAGTTATTACAAGACCGATGAATGAAAAAATGAAAGAAGACAGCCTAAGGTATCTGGAGATTCTCGCGCCTACAAGAGGTTTTAGCATGTCGCCCAACCCATCCCAGATCGCGGGAGCGACAAAAATGCTCGTTCTCCTTAGCCAGGTGCTCCTCGCCCTGCTGAATGTGATCGTCTAACCTCGCTAGAGTGCCCGCAGAGCCCATGCACGTCCACATTGCCCGGATCTAATCATGTTGAAGATCCTGCCGATGTTCCAGCATCGCGACGGGCCGTTCCAGATCATTGATCACGTAAAACCTAGACCTCGTACCGACCAGTCGATACTCGAATTCCTTCGTCTAGGCAACTCGAACCTCCAGCACGGCAATACAGTGATTTGTCTTGCAGATCGCCATCTGGTCGAACTTGGTCTCCGAATCAAGGTTGGCTGATGCGACCTTCTCTTCATATTCGCGCAGCGGAAGACCAATAGCATCAATCAGCGCGCCTCCTAGAGTGGAAGCGCAAGCTATCAAAGAACTCGTTCAGTTAGTGAGAATCCAGGCAGTGGAAGGGTGATTATTTGCAGAAAAGAAAAGTACCAGAACGCGGATCTGGGGACGAGACGGGTCGACAGAAGGCTTAGCAGGAGCATTTCCACGGGTATCAGGTATTTGTGTATTGTCGCAAAGAGGAGGGCCAAACGGATGAGACATAACCCCCCCCCCCCCCCCCCCCGCGTCGAGAGAGGATTGCTGAAAAGGAGCATTCAGAGTAGCCGTCATGGAGGGGCGGAAGTGGGTAGGCAAAGGAGGTGGTGGTAGGTTACTCGCTGGCGGCTGAGATGTGTTGCTCGCAAAAGGATCCTGCGGGATGTCAGTGGAAGGGAGCGGTCTCTCGGGTGTCTTCGATGACGAGGAACCCGCCCCAGAATGGACTTTCCCACTGCCCAAGATGATTCGCACTGAGCGACCAACCCTGGAGCTCGGCACATCCGCGGAAGAGATTGGTGGGACAGAGTGCAGGGGAGGGAAATAGCTCGGCTCGCTCGGAGTTCCAGTTGTCAGCGGCCCTGCATAGAACGATGTCATTAGGATGAGCATGGATAATGCGACTGACTAAAGATGAAGGTTTTTTTCCAAACCTCGCGAGGCGAGATCAGATTGATCCTGAACCAGGGGGGATGTTTGGATCCTCGACAGATTCACCCTGCTGGGGGCAGCGAGAGAAGTGTCGAATGCGAGTTGTTCAACATATAATCCAGGCCCATCTGGTTCAACATTTCTTAAGTTGTCGCGAGGATTGAGGAATTGTCGGCGGATTGCGGAGCATTGTCGTTATGAGTGGGCAACTCAATCCCCTCCTTCATTGTCTTCTTCTTCCTCTTATGGTCACCGATATCGTCATCCTAACGACGACGTTTTGTTGAGGACGAATTCAGTAACTTCTCCAGGGCGAGCATGTCAGACGCAATTTCTTCAGCAGTGACAAGCATCTCACGTAAATTCAGAAAGAAAGCTCGGTAGACGACCCCCCCCCCCTTTTATTTATAGACGTCGGGAGGCCGGTCCTCAAGACAGTATCGAGTAATCCATATACTTGTTGAGGCACCTCGTCAAATAAATGGTTTGATGTTTTTTTCCGAGCTTCTTAAAAAGCTCACAAAGAGCGGGGATTATGTACAGTTCATACTCGTTAGAGGTGGACCTATTCATGCCATGTCGGAAATAGTAAATTCAAAAGCCAAGACAAAGTCAACCAACATGAGCGCTTAAAGGTCAAGTGTGAGGATCGCAGTTACTCGTCAGGTATGCGACAATTGGCAACATCTCGCCAGCATGGGCGAGATCCAACCATAATTGCCATAGTTGTCAGGTTGACAGAAGCAACCTCGCGGGGGCTGGGTATTCTCTCATACATGCCCCCTCCCCCCAGGATTTGCCTATAAATAGAACCTCAGTGGTACTAGGAAGGACATCCTCTTATTCCAAGAAAACGATCGGTGCTATCTTACAATCTCCAACCCCCTCCCTCTGCTAGTCAGGCAGTCGTGAAGTGGTGTCTTCCTCTTACCTCGCTTAGTCATTTATGAGTGTGGAGGGAAAGTTTCTCCCAAATTTCCAGGTACGTGGTGGGGCATCTCTGCTGAAGCACATGGGGTTTATTTATAATTTTTTCCTTCTTCTCTCTAACCTTCGAATCTGAGTAGCCGGACCGCGGGGGATCAGTAGCCTCAGACTACCTTCGTGACATTTAGAGTCGGGAATTTTCCTGGCTTCAACAACTATAATTTGTGATTTGTTATATTAATCCTTATTGAACAATATATTGATTATTCATGCAATGAAACTTATCTTAGATGTACAATAAAAAACATTTGTAGGAAACTTGTGTATAAATGCTTATGTATTCCCTAAGTATGAGTGATGTATTATGTTAGATAATGATCCACATATTCACTCATTTTGATACTTACATTTGTTTATAATCTTAATTATGCATGTTTGTGTTGTGAAACGTTACATCTAGAATATATACAAGCTAAAGTACCTACAACACTCTATCGGATTGTCTTCATGCGATCCTTGGATATCCATGCACTAAAACAAAAGAACTGTTATTTATATATGCATGTTTGCTAACAAGTGAAATAACAAACATTGTTCATTCAAATAAAACAATATAAAAATAAATATATGACAAGAATAACTCCCTCATGCACTACTTTTCTTCAAAATAAGTCTCAATGAGCATTGTGAGCTTGCGTACCTTGGGCAAGATTGGAAAGTGTCTTGTGCAAACACAAACTCTCAAAACACCACATTTTTACTTTTCTTTGATATACTGGATCACCATAATAAAAATAATGTTATGTGATCCTCGAAGTAATACTTCGTTTCCCCGATAAATTTTAATGAGCATTGTGTAGTTGAAGCACCATGGTAGTTATACAGTATTGTGCTTAGAAGTTGTGAAAGTAATTTTACTTTGCATGTTGATAATGTTGTGTACATTCATTATATTTTTTATGTTTCTTGATTACAATTTTGTAAACTTTATCAAAATTCACAAATAGTACATATCATTGTCTTTTATAAACCTTTTTAACATATGAATTGGACTAAAAGCGCGATAACACATCGTTCTGCATAATTGAGTAAATGTATCAGATGAATAAGCATGATCTTTATAATATCTTTAACGCTTGAATCTCTAATCATATCACATTATATTGTTAAATCCCTTCATGGATACATTTTATAAGCTTATCATAATCAATATGAACTATAACATTTATGCTAGAAAAATTACTTTCTCGAGGTTAATAATGTAAATCTTGTATGATCTTTGTTATAACACAAATTTTTGATGATTGATGGTTTATACCGCTAATATTTTATAATCTACGGTTTATAACACTTCTCTTTTATGGTCTACGGTTTCTAACGCTTCTCTTTTATGGTCTACGGTTTATAACGTTACTCTTTTATGATCAACGGTTTATCACGATTAATTTTTTATGAAGTTGTGCTCTTATACTGTCATGATTATTTGCATGTGTATTTCACTCGTTATGCATTATTTCACAATTATCCACTGCATACACTCTTTGCTCAATCATAATTATTGTTGAAACTCGGATACCGGTTTAACAGAGTTCGGGTTAAGAGGGGGTAGATTGTGTTACTAAACTCACTGTTGGACACCTAAGATATGGATATTCTGAGCCTAGATTTGACCCTCATCGAAAGAAGACTGGATTGCCCACACACAAACCCGCGAGTTGCAGCAAGGAGGTTCCAGCACACGCCCAGAAGTTCCCTTCTCAACTCCCCTCCTAAATACAAGACGGATCTTGGCACCTCGGGTGGAATGAAGAAAAAACTCGTAATTCGCGAGCTTTAGGAGGTCGGGTCAGCCTTCTCTGAGGTGTTACGGGTCTTATTTATAGGCAAAACATCTAGAGGGTAAAAAGGTCCTAAAAAGCCACCAAATAGCGTCCCCCACCCAGATGATCTGTAGGAAGTGGCCTCCGCATTTTCGAGAATACTATTCCCAGACCTAGACGGTTTGTTGATAGTCGAACTACTAAAAGATTGCTTTCTATTGACCTGGGCAAGTTCAAAGGCGAGGATGGCCAGAACTCGCCTCGCCCTCCCGGTTGTGAGAGCGCTAAACTACCTGAATATTGGCTGATCTAAAATAGACTCTCATATTTGTCGGCGAGTATGCCCTGCTGCCCAGCCTCGCCATTTAGACTGCAGGTTGAGCCCGATTCTGGCAAGTCGCGAACCGGATTCCACCCCCAGACTCGCCCACTACCTGATTGGGTTAGACCCGTTCATGTGGGTTTACTGGGGTGTACCCTCTTACTGCTCGCTAAATATGGGTTGTACAATTATATTTTGTTTCAAGTGGTTCATTATTTCATGAAATATGTGGAACTCCACCCTCTTTTGAGAATATCAAATCAAATATGGGAGAATAAATTGAAAAATCTAGAAGGAGAAAAATATAAACCATTGAATTTAGGAGCACATATTTAAGGGAAGCACGCACTTAGAAAAATTTTGTACTAATGTACTTGCATATACTATTCTAAAACTTATTTTCAAGATTATTATTTACTACACAATCTCATAAACAAAGCACTTATATAAATGATTGATTTCTCGTTCATGAGATTTTTTATTATCAAAAAGAGTGTTTGTTGGAATACTGGATCCACATCTCTTGGTTAGAGAATAGCAAATCAAAAATTGTATTTGATTATCTTGCTTGTGGTTATAGTATGTGGGTCTTACAGGTAAAATAATAAGAAGTACGATCCGGACAATCAATTTATGATATTGACTGAATTGCCTAGTACTACGTGGTGATAGGTCTTACCTCCGACGATAACTTCTATTCCAAAATGATAGCTGAAAGGAGCAATTCAAAAGGGACTTGGAGGGAGCAACGAGCTTATTATGTAAGGCCTTACTGCGCCACGAAAACATTATCCTGTGGCAGTAACCTAAAGGAAAACCTGACAATAACATAATGATTTGGGAGTCAAATGAAGTAGGAGCAAAGTTGTAGATGTCGGATATCGCGACACGTCGATTTAGGTTTTTCATGTCGATTTTAATATGACGAGGGATATATCGGGGATATTTTATATATTGGATTCTAATATTTAATTATTTATATGTGTAATTATTTATAAATTTAATCCTTTTTTAATTTATATATAATAATATATTAATAATTTGATATTTATTGACCTACTAAATTTATCAAACTAATATAAACATTTTGTGTTACACAAGTAATAATGGTATAACGCGTGAAATAAAACAAGTGGAAGTAGAATATCGTGAAGTTGTCGATGATAATGGAAGATAAGGAACCTTCAGCCCATAATTCATAAACCATGCATAATTGAAGTCGATAACAGATTTGAGCAAGAAAGAAAGCCAGAGGAAGGGAAAAATTACCTAAACAATGAAACAATTTTAGTATATTGTCTATTGGACCATAAACACTAATTAAAATAAATTGAAAAAAAAAGTCGATAAAATGTCGGCATGTATCGGCCGATACATCAGCAAATATATCGGTCAATAGCAGACATATCAGATGATATATTCCAAAAGGATATTTTGCAAAAAAATGTCGGAAACGTGTTGTCTTGTCGATGAAACCTTTATGTCGGCCATGTAGGACAGTGAGTAGGAGATCTCATTTTGGAATACAATAATATCAAGCTACTGCGCAGTAATAGGGTTGATGTGCCACGATAAAATGTTACTAAGATAGCAAGAGCGAGAAAATTCATGAATTAAGCTACCGCACGGCGATAGGTACTACGACAGGCGATATGAGACAATGCACTATTTTGTGAGAAAAAGAAAATAACTGAATATTTTATTTCTAAAAATCTAAATAATACATGAGATCATTTCTCTGTATAAAGAGTAGAAACGGAGAGAGAATGTACAATTAACGATGTGAGACTAAATACAAATGAACTAATGACCCAACACCTGGCGTTTAGACCAAGAGTGTCTGACCAAACTATACAGGATAGCAACACCAGGAGGTTACACCAAGAGTTACCGCTCAAACAAAACAATACCACACACCGGACGGTTGCACAAAAGTGACTGCACAGACTACACAAGACTACAAAACCGGACGGTTACACCAGGAGTGACCACCCGGACTTTAACTACCGCAACAACTTTAGGACCATTTTGTGCTTTAAGACGTCCCCTCAAGCTGGAGCATATATATGCTCTTATTCGTAAAATTTTGCTTGGGCGGCATAATTTAAAATGTTCTCGAATTTATTATTTAAAATCAATTTCTGGATTTTGGGTTACATCATATCGTGAATCAGGTGAACTTTTATTTTTAAAAAAACAAGTTTTGTTATTTTTAAGTTTTAAAACAAAACAAAAAATCTATTAAGATCTTTATTTTTATTTTTTTAAAAAAAATTTGCGCTTTCGAGTTATAAGAAAACTTTTATTTGAGTTTTAAAGTTAAAAAAAATTCAACTAAGATCTTTATCTAAGAAAACAAATCTATTGTGCTCTTTTGAGTTTAAAAAAATTCCTTTTCATTTCTCATTAAAAATTTTATATAACTAAGTTAAACGAAATTTTAATTATCTCAAATATTTTAACTTGAATATTTTTTCTCATTAAAATATTCAACAATTTTAAATATTTAATCATTTACAAAAATTATTTTAAATTAAGATCTTAAAACAATCAAGATATTTCAAAATTAGATATTGTCTCTCTATAAAAAAAATTTAAGCTATTTCAAAATATTATTATTTTTTTAAAATAATAATGTGGGAGACTTAATGCTCAAATTAAAAATTTACAAAATTGATGGTGTGTCATCACTATTATACAACGTGGTTTAAAATAGTTGCACTCCTCAGGTAGAAACACTCAATCTCTTATACACTATTGGAAGAGCACTTTAACCAATACATAAAGCAAACCCTAATCCGGAGCAATTAGAGTCTATACACCTGAGTGATTTTGATGGATGTCTAGAACCTGATAAATGTTTATACTGGTGTCATAGCATGGAATATTACCTGAGTGGGAGTCAGATACGCAAAATAGGCAAGCTGATCATATGACCCGTAGACTTAAGGGACCCGCATTAGAGTGGTGGAAATAGCTCAAGCACGTGAGAGAAGTTATGATTTCCTCTCGTCACTATCTAGGTTGATTTTAAAATGGAGTTGCGTAAACATTATGTTTCCCTCGACTACCTCTAAACTATGTATCGTAAATTCGATAATCTACGAATTTCTAGTCCTTAAGTCTAGGCTAGGTGTTCAAGAGGGTGATTGTTGAAACCTGAAATCGGTCCTAAACAAGGGGTGGTCTCACACTTACTTCCCTGAGGCAATCTCACTAGACCAAAGGTTTAGGAAAATGGGAACAGAACCGCGGTCACAGCTATGAGGTCCCACCTCACACCCGGATGATCTAGGAGAACTTCCCCTCCCAAGTCAATACTGAGCTTGGGCACCTTGGAGACACTCAAGACCGGCTCGAGACAAGCCTGAAGAGAGAGAGAGAGAGAGGACTAGAAATTGTGTCTTCAAAGGTGCCCCCTCAGGTCTACTTATAGATTCCTAAACTTGGTCTTCCAACATCGTAACTCTGCTATCCCATTTTGTTATATGCAGTCCAATTAGGTCTACCAACAGCGTAACTCTGTTGTTCTGAAAGGCTATTTGCAGACCTTCAAGGGCATTCAGGTAACTTTGTCTCTGAACCCCACTGGGCGAGTGGTCCATGAAGGCACCACTCGCTTGAAGAAGCGAACGCTGTGATGAGCCAAGCATTCACCTCCACAGCTCCTCAAATGGCGAGTGTGGGATTCACATTCCATTCGCCTGATTTGGCGAGAGCATTTCCGTCTGTTTTGGCGAAAGTCCTTTACACTCTCTAAGCGAGTGTGAGTCTGTCTGCCCCACTCACCTACTTTGACTAGCTTGAACTTGAGGGTCCTTGGCTTCGTCGAGGGGTCCCACTCAGCAAATACAGGCTTGTACAGAATCCCCTCTCTTTTCGAGCTATTTCTACGCTCGGAAAGAAGAGTCCAACCCCCGGTATTCGGTGAGAGCTTACTGACCTGGAAGAGAATCTTTGGTGGGTCCATTCATGGCTCTATATATATCCCAGGACCTGGCCTTAACATGATATTGTTTGCTCATCCACTGCTCATCCCCTGAGCTCTCGCCGCTCCGACGATGTTTGCCAAGCTGACCTCCAAGCCGCTCTCGCAAGAGCTGCTGGATCGCCTCGCTGCCACGCAAGAGAAACCCAACTCCAAGTCTTCCAGATATGCCTCGTGGCTCTCATCCAAGAGGCCTACGGATTCTCCATACCGGCCGAGAAGGGAAAGACGATTCGACAGAACCTCACGACAGGTGACTCCGCCTCTCTGAACCCAACCCCTCACCGCGAGAACCTCGCCGACCTAATAGAGGTATTTTACTCACCTCCACCCTGTCGATAACCCAAAAAACCTGTTATACTGAGCAATTGGTCCATTCGCAGGAACCACTGACGAAAAGCGATGTTGAGGTCCCCCTAGCGAATGATGAGGCATCCCGGCCCTCCGATGGGAATGAACAGCTGGTCCAGGATATTGGTTATGTTGGATGGTGGAGGGATACTGTAGAAGGGAGTATCCTCAAAGAATGTCACATCCATGGAGTGAAAAGTCCTACGAGAAGTGGGGTCAAAACAGCGATATCCCTTGGATGAGACATTCTTTGCCCAGGCCGAACCCCCACTCACTTCTGGTAATCGACTTGTTACCTTCTCGCATTAACTAGTTTACATTCTTCCGCTCACATTATTCCTTGCAGCTCCTCCCTTCGGGACAACGGGTCTGGTCAGTCCAACGCCCAAGACCCCGGCCGCCGAGAACCCTCACGATCTCGCGTCAGGTTCTCAACCTTCGACCGAAAAGGCAACTGACACCTCCCAACCAGCCGAGATCCATCCTTCGGGGCAAGCGTCGTTCCGTCCGGGACTGGGGAAATCGCGCCAGTCCTTATCTGAGAGGCCCTTCGAGGGGAGACCTGGTCCTTCTCGCCAGCAACCAGGCGAAGGCACCGTCCCTGCGCCAGGAAAATAAGGACCATTTCCCCATTTCGCTCGAAATCGATCCTATTAAAGGCTGAATTTCCTCGCCAAATTATCGGGGGGTCTCGACGACCGACCTTGATGCTGACAAAGAGCTATCGCCATCCCCCATCTCTCAGCGAGCTTGCGGACTTTCTCGGCGACCCTCGCGACGCCGAATCAATGAAGGCTCGGATGGTGGAAGTCTTGGGAAAGCTCATCTGGGCGCAGCGGGAGGCCTCTGATCGGGCGGACAAACACCAAGAAGCCACTGGGCGCAGCGGGAGGCCTCAGATCGTCGGCTGGGCATCCTTGAGAGGGGCTACTCGCACCTCATCGGGGATATGGAGCGGTAGGGAGGCGGGTGCGAGGAGATCTCTCCTGGAAGGCATATTACGCGAGCCCGGGACCAAATGCGCTTGGTCCACCAGGAGCTGACTGTCGTGAGCGCTTATTATTACCCGCGAGTGCCCCCGAGGTCGGGGAGGCGAGGCCAGGGCCGTTGGCAGTGGATCCAGAACTGAGTCCGTCGACACTCGCCTCCTCTCACCCTAGTCTTCCATTCTCTTGTCTGCTTCAAAATGTATATCTTTCCTTTCTGCTTTGTAATAAAGAAACATTTAGGTTTGCTTTTTCCTGGCGAGTGTCTGTTTCATATTTCAAGTAACGCTTTCGGTTTGCACAATGTTTGATGTCTTGTCGAATGTTGAACTCCCGCATTGTATCTATCTTTTTCTTTATACCTGTCCCGTTGCGCTTTCTACTTACATAGGGTCTTTCCTGGAGGAATTCGTCATTCGCAGGTGAGAGGAGCGGCGGCGGGGTCAGACGGATTACGAGGCGTCAAGATGATGGGATTGAAATCCGCACCCCCGGCGCCTGGGGAACCCCAAAATTGCCGAATTTTTCTATAAATAGGCCCCCTACCTATCGCATTTACTATCGTTTTGATTCTAAGTCTTCGTCTTGCTTTCTTGCGCACTCGCGACCTCGAAGCCACGCGCCTGCGCAACCCTATCTCGCCCCACACATTCGCGAGATGTCGGGAGAGACTGACGGCCGGACTCGGTGCACGCAAGGCTTTATTGAACATGACTTCCCCCTGCATGTTGACCGAGGAAGAGTATCTCTCCACCGTCGCCAACTACGTGTCGTCGGGGTTCGTTGTGCGCCATCCAGATAGCTCTGACAGAATCAACTCCCTGCCAGACGGGGATCTCTTCATTCCCCTAAAGCACTTCGAGGTGGGATTCCGACTCCCCCTGTGGCCGGAGGTGCGCCAGACCCTCCAGTATTTCACAGTGATTCCCGCACAGCTCAATCCTAACTCTGTCGCCATCTTGGTAGCATTCGTCTGCTACATGCGCGAGGAGAGGATCGAGTTCAACCTCTCGGTCTTCCGGAAACTGTTCAACATCAAGGTCAAGAGCGGGATCGTCTTCTTCTCAGGACAGATGATCAAGACCAGCGGTCTCGCCAACAAGAACCACAACTGGCCCCAGAAGTTCATCTTCGTGTCGGGGAACTTTGGCAGTGTTCCCCTCTCGCTTCTCCAATACGACGAGGCAACTTACAGACCTCCCACACTCGGGGGCCACGAGACCGCCCTGCACGCATTCTTCGGCACAAGGAACTTCAACGTCAAGTACCTGCGGCGGAACCTTGACTCCCTCTTGCCCGTTCTCGCCGGAGAAGGTACTATTCTATCCTCTTTACTTTCAAATCCTTGTCTTAGATTGGTAAAGCTTACTCTTATTGTCCGCACAGGTGAGCGAAAGGTCCCCCTCCACCAGCCTCATGAGGAAGTCGAGGCTCTCTTCCCCGGTTTGTCTCTCGCACAATCTGCGGTTGCGGCCTGCAGGGAGGAGTCGGGTACTTCGTCTCAGCCGAGTGCCCCGAAGTGGAAACCGTACGCTCCTCCCCCAACATCCTCCAAGAAAGCAAAAACATCAGCGCTTGCCAAGGGCAAAACCGTCGTTGAAGCCCCAGCCAAGACCCCGACCGCGAAGGATACGACGGGCGCTACCGTCGGCGCTGCCGCCAAGATCGTTGTTGCGATAGAGAAGGTTCCAGCGGGACCGTTGCCAAGAGGGCACCGAAATTTCGGCCTCGACGAGATATTCATGGATGAGGCGGGCCAACCCCTGCTTCAATGGACCACAAGGCCAACCGGACCTCCATCTCAATGCTCCTCCCATCATGGACAGAGCAGTATTCCACCAGCGACGACTCCTTTGCATTCCCCTTCGGGATGTACAGCCGGGAGGATGGCAGCATCTTTGACAAGGAGTCGACCCGGACCATCGCGCATGAGACTGTGCGGGCCCAGATGCGCGCCCTCGAGCTCGTGCACATGTCATCGCGCCGCAACCTCCATCTCAAGCGGAACTTGAGCGACGATCAGAAGTCGTGGGATCTCGCCTTGGCGGAGGTTGCCTCTCTGAAGCGCCAGCTGGAGGCCTCTGAGGCGCTTCTCGCCAATCGCACAGCGCAAGGGGTGAGTGAAACTTCGTTAGTCTTTCGCACTCACGCTTCATTTTATACTAACTCTTTTTAATACCCTTTTTGCAGGACTCCGCGAACGCCAAACTGCTGCACGCACGGATGGCTAGCCTTGAGCGCGAGGTCACGGGGTTGAAAGCTGAGAACAAGCGCCTGCAAGAATCTCTCGTCCCGCCACCTCCCGGCGAGAAGGGCAAATGACATCAGTACACCAACTACGAGATCGAGGTGATGATGCAGGAGAACGCCCAGGGGGCGATTAAGCACGTGATCGAGGTACTGCGAGAGGCCGAACTTCTGAATGAAGGCGGCGAGAAGCACACGGCGCGCAACATTCTCCTCTGGCTATTTACTCCCGTCGACGCGCCCGAGGAAGAGGATGGTCTTCAGCGCGAGAACGACGCCGACTAACCCCTCTGCGGGAACGAAGGATCCTACAGCGAGAAGCCCGGTGACTCCTCTTGAAGACCTTCCGGTTTTTGCTTATCTATGACTTGTATTTTGTTTTTCTTGGTTATTCATGTCAGGGGCGAGACCCCTAATTGTAAGAACATTTCTTTTTGAGATACAATATATGTAAATTTTCTAAGTTTTTTGTCTCTGCCGAAATGGTTGTTGTTCTTAAGTTTTTATTTCTCGTTTCTTACCATTCACAAATGCTCTCGCGCATTCGCTCGTCGCCGACCCTTAGTTCCTAGGCTGCGACTGAATCGCTCTCGCCCAAAGGGTGTTTTAGCGAAGACTTGACCTCAACTATGTGCATTCGCACCTGCCTTAAGCTCTTAGGCGGTGACCGCAATGGCCTTGCGCTCGTGGACTGAGTTTGGTGAGAGACGACCTCAATTCCTTACTCAGAGAGGCTAGTCTATCGAGTGGGCCTGCCGAGTGGGTTTTGCCAAATAGGTATTGCTGAATGGGTCTTTGTGCTATGTAGACCCCGCTCGGGCATCTAGGTCCCTCCTGTCATACTCTGAATAAGCATCATTCTCCTTGGACCATCCCCTTCCAAAGTGTTTCACCACGTCCACTGAGGGCCTTCCAGACCTACCAGCTAGGTGAGAGCCTGACAGCGGGATCAACTCGGGACTTTGTTTCAAGATCTTCACCACGTCCACCGAGGGCCTTACAGACCTGCAAGCTAGGTGAGAACCTGACAATGAGATCACCTCGGGTCTTAGTTCCAAGATATTTCACAACGTCCACTGAGGGCCTTCCAGACCTGCCAGCTAGGTGAGAGCCTGACAGCGGGATCATCTCGGGACTTAGTTCCAAAATACTTCACAACGTCCACCGAGGGCCTTTCAAACCTGCCAGCTAAGTGAGAGCCTGACAGCGGGGTCAGCTCGGGACTTAGTTCCAAGATACTTCACAACGTCCACCGAGGGCCTTCCAGACCTGTCAGCTAGGTGAGAGCCTGACAGCGGGGTCACCTCGGGACTTAGTTCCAAGATACTTCACAACGTCCACTGAGAGCATTCCAGACCTGCCAGATAGGTGAGAGCTTGACAGCGGGATCACCTCGGGACTTAGTTCAAAAATACATCACAACGTCAACCGAATGCCTTCCAGACCTGTCAGCTAGGTGAGAGCCTAACAGTGGGGTCAGCTCGGGACTTAGTTCCAAGATACCTCACAACGTCCATCGAGGGCCTTCCAGACCTGTTAGCTGGGTGAGAGCCTAACAGCGGGATCACCTCGGGACTTGGTTCCAAGATACTTCGCTCGACGAATTGGACTTCACTCAACCTTCATCGTCGAGTCAATTCGTCGAATATTATCAAAGAATCCGTGTGGACTTAGAATCGTCGAGTATACCTTAGTAGATTTTTGGGTTTTCTTTCGTTATCGATACTTTTGGAAGTTTATTTGTGGTCTTTGGTTGGCAGTGGATAAAGGACCACCACCTCAGTGCCGGTTTGTGAATCATTACGCCTAGTGAGTGTTTCTTCTTTTCTCTTCTTATGGACCGTTAGGTTATGTTGGACAATGTGGTCACCACCACAGTGTCTTTCTGAAATTGTTTGGTCTGATGGTTTGTGTTGGACAAGTGGCCACCGCCTCAGTATCGGATTTTTTTTACCGGTGTTAATGATTCACGTGTTTAACTGATCAGTCTTTTCTTATATATATACATTTATGTTTATAAGCACACTCTTGCAGATGTTAACAAAGCATAGCTCTTTGTCGCACTTGGTGAAACTTTACATAATTAACATCTTGAATTCTTCATTTGCTTACTGTGTTTTTGATTTAGGTGTTGTGTTTTGACAGCTAATCTGTTTGGTTTGGTAACCCTCTTAACGGGTCTAACTAGTTGATTTTGATTTTTATTGTCATTTATACATATTTTGCTGAGCCATTCTTTTCTTTTGAATGTCTCAGGCTCGGAGCAGTAGCGGTCTGAGCAGCTAGAGTCGGCGGTCTCAGGCATTCTGCAGTAGTAGCGGTGGTTCTTCCCTCACCTCTGTGAGGTAGTTTTGTTGTTCCTATTTTAGTTCAGATATACATTTTTTTCTGTGGGTTTGTGTTAGTTTGTTGATGCCCACAGTAAATTATTATAGTGTTAGACTATTTGGTAGTTGCTATGTTAATTTTTTGTTGTTTGTCATACCTACTTGCTCTTTGAGATGGTTTTATGTTAAGATTACATGTTAGTTATTTTCAAAGTATAAAAAAAGATAAATACTTTTATCCCGTACTCATATCATCTCTTCAAATCAAATGTTACTCTACTTTAACGAACGTAAAAACTTTTTTAATACTTATATCAAATCTAGAGGTGTGCATATCAAGAATAGTCTTATTGGATCTTCATACACATATAGGATAATAAATGAAATAAATCAAGTATTTTTGCTGCGTATATGTATATTTTCACCTGTGCACTAGTTGATCCACTAAGTCGAGGGACGTGGCCATTAAAACTTAAACTCAAACTATATCTTCATCATAACAAATTTCATGAAAAATGTTAGGAGTAGGTTCTTGCCTGAGCGTCAGCAGTTGTCCCATGCACGGCGTGGCATCACGGCGCGTATTTTCTCTTACTATGATATATTATTAAATGCTGAGAAAATGCGGGTTGTGACATGCCAGCTAGATGAGAGCCTGACAGCGGGATCACCTCGGGACTTATTTTCCACTTTCATTCAAGACGTCCGACGAGGGAAAGAAGAAGGGGGGAACAACATGCTAAGAAAGAGAAGAGTTAGAGAAAAATAACACCATTATTTGCACTCAGGGGTAAAAGCGTTTCAAGTCATCACCACTCCAGGTGCAACTGACGGTTATCCCTTCTACATTTTGGAGGCGATAACCCCTTGATTTGAGGGCTTCCTCGATGATGTATGGACCCTCCCAATTTGGATTGAGCTTCCCTACTAACGCTGACCTCCCGGCTGCATCTACCTTCTTCAAAACTATATCCCATTTTACAAATTGCTTGATGCATACATGTTTGTCAAAGTACCTGGCCATCCGGCGTTTGATCTTCTCTTGCCTTACGACGGCTATGTCCCGGATCTCTTCTACTAGGTCCAATGAGAGCCGCATCTCACCCTCGTTCCCGATTATCCAATCTTCATTTCCTTCTCCTGCGATGACCACCCGCAGTGTTCTAACCTCGAACTCAACGAGGATCATGGCCTCGCAGCCATGTGAAAGCTTAAATGGGGTTTCCCCAGTAGCAGTGTTGGGCATGGTCCTCAGAGCCCAGAGTACCGACGGAAGCTGCTCCACCCAGCTTCTCATTAAGTTTTCAACCTTTTTTTTCAACAAGTTCACGATGATCTTATTTGCCGCCTCCACTTGCCCGTTACTCCTGGGGTGATGGACCGACGCAAACCTGAGGTCGGTCCCGAGTTGGCCACAGAAGCTGATAAATTCATCACTGGCAAATTGCGGCTTATTGTCGGTGACTATAGATTGAGGCAGCCCGTGCCGACAGATGATCTCCCCCCATACAAAGTTGTGAATCACCTGAGAGGTTACCTTGGCCAGAGCCTTGACTTTCAGCCACTTTGAGAAATTGTCGATCATGACCAGAAGGAACCTTCTCTGCCCGCTGGCCTGGGAAAAGGCCCTACCAGGTCCAACCCCCAAATTGCAAATGGCCATGGGGCCGTGATACTCCTGAGTCTCTGGACAGGCTGGAGTTGGAGTGGTGTGAACAGCTGACATTTATGGCATTTCCTTACAAATTCTTCTGCGTCTCTGCTCAGGGTAGGCCAGAAGTACCCTTGCCGAATTATCCTGTCTTCCAGGGTCCTGCTCCCAGAGTGGCTCCTGCACTCTCCTGAATGGATCTCCTCTAAGATTTTTGAAACTTCCTCCTCAGCCACACATCTGGCCAGAATTCCCGAAAGGGTTTTCCGGAACAGTTCTCCTTCACGCAATAGATAGTATGCCGACTTATGTCTAAAGCACTTTTTGTCTGGTACTTCCCCCGAGAATTCTCCGGTGGTTAGGAATGTAATGAATGGATTGTTCTATGAGGGGTGTTGATCTATCTCCATCAGCTCTTCCTCCTTTATGGATGGTCGGAACAAGTCCGTCATGATTCCTCCTGTCCTCGGACCGAGCTTGGCCAGCCGATCTGCTACGACACTCTCGCCCCTTGGCACGTGTCGGATGGAGAATGTTTGGAACCCCCCGACTAGGCCCCTCACCTTGGCGAAGTATTGTTGTAGGGTTGGCTCCCTTGCCTCGAACTCCCCCCGAACCTGTGAGGCTACTACCATCGAATCTGTCAACATCTCCACATCTTGCACCCCCAACTCTTTAGCGAGTCGTATCCCTGCGATAACCTCTTCATACTTCGTCTGGTTGTTGATGACAGAGAAGTGTATCATTATGGCTCGCTCAATCTTCGTTCCTTGGTGGCTCTCCAAAACTACCCCCGCTCCCAAGGAATGCTTTCCTGAAGCCCCATCTAACAGCAGCTTCCAAGCCATTAGGCGGCCCGGTTCGACCTCTTCTGACCTAACCACACAGTCTGTCAAGAAGTCAGCCACCGCCTGAGCTTTAACGGAATGGCGCGGGATGAAAAAGATGTCGAACTCACTCAATTCAACCAACCATTTCACCAGCCTTCCCGAATGCTTCACCCCCTCAAAGACGTTGTGGAGGGGATGGTCAGTGTTGAAACCGAAGAATCGGTCTCTATGCAGTTCGACCCTTGGAGAAGGGGTGATCGCACACTTACTTCTCTCTCACAAGCTGAACGACCAAAGTCTTAGCACAAGGAACAGACCCAAGGCTCCAGCACGGAGATCCCACCACACACCCGGAAGATCTAGAGCGATTCCCCTCTTTAGTCAAGTGTTGAGCTAAGGATACCTCAGAAAGCGCAAGAAGATCAGGGCACAAGTAAGCATGCCTCCTGAGATACCCCCTTAGGTCTATTTAGAGTTTTCTGAAAACGATTTGCAAATAGCGCACCTACGCTGTTCTAAACAGCTATGTGCAGCCCAGATCGGGAGCAGAATGGTAAGAATACAACATACAGTACTAGGCGAGTGGCCCTCTGAAACCTCCACTCGCCTAGGGTGGCGAGTGCTCGATGGAGCTGGCACTCGCCGCCTCATTCTGCCCTGGGCGAGTGCGGGCCCGGTCTGCCCCACTCGCTCGCTACTTACCGAGATCCTGGGGCGAGGGCGAGCCCCCTTTCTCCACTCGCCCCTCACATATTCCCTCCCGCCTGGGCGAGTCGGCGAGGCCATAGAGCCTTTGCCTCCCTGCCGACTCGCTTGGGACTTGGACTGCGCCAAAATGGTTGTACCGACTCTTGCTAACACCACTCACCGGATACGGGGTTGTACAGTCAGTCACCACACGGATCGAGTGGGCCTGAAAGTAGGGTCGGAGTTTTCAAGCTGAAAGGACCAAAGCAAAGGACAGCTAATCCATGACTGGATACTTGAGCTTCGACTTCATCATGACCCGGCTCACATAGTAAATCGGCAATTGCTTCTTCCCCTCCTCTCGGACAAATATGGAGCTTACAGCCTCTTTCCCCACTCCGAGGTACAAGGTCAGGTCTTCTCCTTCACTGGGTCCCTGGAGTAGAGCGGTCTTGGTGAGTTGGTCCTTCAAGGACTGGAAGGCCTCCTCACACTCCTTAGACCATTCAAACTTCTGATTCCCCTGTAATATCCTGAAGAAAGGTGAGCACTTCTCCCCTGCCCGGGAAAGGAACCTGCTTAGCCACGCAAGCTTTCCAATCAGGCGTTAGACTTCCTTAGCGTTCCTCGGCGATCCCAACTCCATGATTGCATTTATCTTGTCTGGGTTGGGTTCTACTCCAGTCGGGGTCAGGAAGTGTCCCAGGAACTTCCCCCGGCTTGCCCCGAAAACACACTTCTGGGGATTCAGGCTCATCTTGAACGTTCGCAGGATGGAGAAGGTTTCCTTCAAGTCCTGAAGGTGAGAGCTCACATCTTTGCTCTTCAATAGTAGATCATCCACATACACTTCCAGGGTCCTCCTCTTTTGCCCCCGAAAGACCATATTCATCATCCATTGGTAGGTCTCCCCTGCATTCCTTAGCCTGAAAAGCATCATATTATAGGTGTAGCATCTGCGGCTCGTGATGAAGGACACATCCTTCACATCCGAGGGTTCATCCTGATTTGGTGATAACTTTAAAAAGCATCCAAAAAACTCATTACAGGAAAACCGACGGTTGAGTCAACCAGCGCGTCGATTCGAGGCAAGAGATAACAATTCTTGGGGCACGCTTTATTCAACAAGGAGAAGTCTACATGCATCCTCCACTTTTCATTCCCCTTCTTTACCATTATAACATTAGAGACCAAGCCCGGAAACTGGATCTCTAACACAAAACCGGCCTTGAGGAGTTTTTCTACTTTCTCTTGGATGGGCCCCTCCAGCTTGTCGGTCACGCTCCTCTTCTTCTAGCGGATGGGGAGAACCTTCGAGTCGAGGTTCAGCCGATGGCAGGCCACATCTGCATCGATGTCGGGCATATCCGTCGCGCTCCAAGCGAAGATGTCCACATTTCGCTGGATGCATGCGAGTATCCTCTCTTGATCTTACGAGCCCAAGGCTACACTGACCCGCACCCTTTCTGCCCTTCCTGCTTGGGTGAGAACTTCCATCTCCACCACCGCTTCCATCGGCTCCAGCCAGGACTGCTCCTCCCATTCTTCAACTGCCCTCTCTCCTTGGGCGAGGATCTCCTCTTCCACTGCTTCCTCCACCACCATCATCTCCTCCTTTCTCTCTGGCTCTCCTTCCACGCTTCCTCCCTGGGCGAGGGCCCGCTCCTCTCCTGACTCCGTCGTTGCCCTCTCTATCATCTTCTCCATCTACTCGGCTTCTGCCATCCACGAAATAGTATTGACTGCGGTGACGTATCATTGTCTGGACACCTTAGGATCTCCTCGAATCCGGACCTGCACCCCCCTCCATCGTTGAATTTGAGGCATTGATGGAAGGATGAGGGGACGCAGCGAAAAGCACTGATGAGAGGTCGGCCGAAGATTGCATTGTAGCTGTTGGGAGCATCCACAATCACAAACAGGCAATTGTGTTGACGTCCCCCCGGGGTCACGTTGAGCCCCACTCCACCTTCCACTTTCTTCCTCTATCCCGAGAACCCGAAGAGCGGTCCGTTCGAGGCCACAACATCTTTGCCTCCACCTTCATTCTGTCAAACGCCTTCATGAAGATGACGTTGACTGAGCTCCCGTTGTCCACCAAGATCCGGGAGACGGTGAAGTTCTCGACCGCCGTCTGAATTACCAGCGTGTCGCAGAACAGATCCTCATGATCCGGCATGTCGCTTGAGGTGAAGGTGATCCTTTCCACGGGAGGCGGGGTCTGGGATGTCGAAGCGACACTCCGACGGAGTATGGTTTGGAGGCTCCCCTTACGGGTGGCCTCGATTCCTGCCCCCTCGTGAATTACTCCAATCCTTCCAGACCCCCCTACGTCTACCCGCTCTTCACACCGGTCCTCTTCTCCCTCTGTGGCAACTTCCTCGATCCGCACCGCCGGCTGTGGCTGACCTTGCCCTCTTGCCCTTTTCAGCTCTATAAATTCCGAGCAGGTGACCGTTGCGTGACCTTCCTCCTGATGGAAGTCAGAGTATGGCAACTCCACCCCCGCTCCTCTCCTTCCTCCTCGACCATTCCTCCTCCTCTCTCCCCTTCCCCGGGCTATCGTCATGGCTTGATGTTGTGGGGGAAGAGGTGGCCTCGGGCCCTGCCTCCATCCTGGGGGGTTGAACCTCCCCGGTCCACCTTGGTAATTTCCCCCTCCGTGGAACCCTCTTCCCTGACCCTGATTATGAACCCCCTGCTGCCTCCAGGCCAACTGATTGTTGGGCTCTTGATGACCCCACCCCGGTTGTTGCCTTTGGAATCCCTGCCCTCTTGGCCCGTCCCTTCTCCTCACCTTCTGCCATCTGCTTCCTCCATGCTCCCTATCTTCTCCTCCTCCCAATCTGGCCAGCTTTCTAGCAAAGTTGGGGTTTGCTGCATCCCCCTCAATCTCCTTCGCCGCTCTCTCCATCACCTCTTCGAATGACAAGGGCGGCCTCCGCTTCAACGCCACCCTGAAGAACCCTTCAAAAAGCCCCAACATGAAAGCCATCATGAGAAAAAACCTGGTACTTCTTCCATGACAAGGACTTCCTCCTGGAATCTGTCCACGTAGCTTGCCAAGGTTTCTTCCGGCCCCTGCTTGAGCGCGAAGAGGAACTCCACGCCCTTCTTCCTTTTCTTCGAAGTTGATAACCTTGGTAGGAATGTCTGACGCAAATCTGCGTAGCAGTAAATGGAGCTGGTGGGAAGCTGGTGAAACCAGTCTCTTGCCTTGTCCTTAAAGGAGATGGCAAAAAGTCGACACTTAAAGGCATCCGACATCTGCCTGGTAGAAACTGCATCCTCAAATCACTGGACGTGATGAACCAGATCATCCCTGTCAGTATAGTAGCACATCTCCGGCTCCCTGAACCCATCTGGGATCGGGGCTGATACAACCAACTCACTGAAGGGGCTCCTGCCTGAGACGCGAGTGGGAGGCTCTCGCATATCCATCTCGCTGGCCAGGCCCGCACTCGGCGAGCCGGGGAAGAGCTCTCGCCCGGCGAGATCCTGCCCGACTCCCTCGCCCTCTTTCTCCTTCCCAGTCCGCCTAACAGGTGCGTTCTCGCCTAGAGCAAGTTGCGCGACCACCGGCACGGCTGGTGTCGAGTACTCGTCGCGAGTGGCGCTGAGCCAGTGGTGCAGGGTCTCCATGACCTCCTTCTTGAAGTCTTTGAACATGCCCACCTAGAGCTGTCACTTAAAACCGAAAACCGTAAACCGAATCGGAACCGAACGGGAACCGCAAAGAACCGGACCGAACCGTTTGAAAATTATTCGGGTTCTGGTTTGAATTTTGGAACCGTGAACAACTTTGGTTCGGGTGTGCTTCTTACATTTTATTATTCGGACCGGAACCGCAACATACAAGTCTCAAGCGGTTTCAAGATTTTTGGACCCGATCCGAACCGGACCGAAGTAGAACCGAACTGGACCGAAGTAGAACCGAACCGCAACCCGTTTATTATTATTAATTTTATTATAATATTGTTATAATTTTATAATCCATCTATAATATTTATACTTACTATCAGGGATAAAACTGATGCAGTTTGGACCCAAACTGTAATCACACCAAAATGGGTCGGTTTTGGACTGAACAAACCGCACTAAAACCGTGTGATATGGTTTGACATTGGTGCGGTTTGAAGTCGGTTTTTACAGTACAGATTTGATTTTTATACAGTTATATAATGTATTTTCAATTTTACTTATATATTTTTCTGAAATATTTTATTTTAAGAATATAAAAGGTATATAATTACTATTAAATAGTAATCATGAAAGACACAACTAATTGTAGCTGATTATTACGGTTGTGCAAGCTGGCGAGATGCGCGCAAGCCGACTAGACGTTGTGGCAAGTTTTTACACGTAGGAAGGCGACAGACACTAGCCCACAGATCGTGGAAGACACCGACGAGGAGTGCGCAACTTAATTATTTTTATTTTGTTGTTGTTTTGAGTTTTACTATTTGCAGACCGTCTTTATTTCATTCCGTCAAGTTTGGTTTTGTTTTAGCTGGAACCCATTTGAACCGGACCGAACGACATAGAAGCATGTCGACGAGACGCGCACAAGCCAACTAGACGTCGTAGCAAGTCTATACGCGTAGGAAGGCGATATATACTAGCACACCGATCATGGAAGAGACCGTCGAGGAGTGTGCAACTTAATTATTTCTATTTTTAAGGTGTTTTGAGTTTTTTGCAGACCGCTTTTTTTTCATTCTGTCAAATTTGGTTTTAGTTTTAATTGGAACCGATTGGAACCGGACCGAACCGTTAGTGACCGATTTGGTTTTGATTCTTGTTAAACCGTATCCGGAACCTTTGACCCAACGGTTCCAAAAATTATGATAGAACCGGAACCAGAACCGGAACCGGTCAAACCAAATAAGGTTTTGGTTCTAACTTGAAGAACCGTTACCTTAGCGGTTCGGTTCATGGTTTTAGTAGAACCGGAAACGAACCGGAACCATGACAGCTCTATGCCCACCGTGGCCAAGGACGATGGGGGTGGCAAGTGCTCCTAAACGGACCCGTGTCCTTCGTCTCCAGTCATGGGACTAACTGAGGATTTTCTGTGCTGACCATTCTCAACGTTCATCGCACCAAAGTGTTGAAACTTGAAATCGGTCTCTTGCGGAATTCGGGGTCCCAAAGAAGGGGTGGTCTCACACTTACTTACTTCAGGCAATTTCACTAAACCAAAGGTTTAGGAAAATGGGAACATAACCGAGGTCTCAGCAAGGAGGTTCTACCTCACACCCAGAAGATCTAGGAGAACTTTCCCTCCTAAGATAATGCTGAGCTTAGGCACCTTGGAGACACTCAAGACCGGCTCGAGACAAGCCTAAAGAGAGAGAGAAGACTAAAAACTGTCTTCAAAGATGCCCCCTTGGGTCAATTTATAGATTCCTAATTTGGTCTACCAACAGCGTAACTCCGCTGTCCCATTTTTTTATATGCAGCCCAATTGGGTATGCCAACAGCGTAACTCCACTGTTCTGAAAGGCTATTTGTAGACCTTCAAGGGCATCCAGATAACTTTGCCTCTGGACCCCACTGGGCGAGTGGTCCATGAATGCACCACTCGCCTGAAGAAGCGAATGCTGGGGTGAGTCAAGCATTCGCCTCCACAGGTCCTCAAAAGGCGAGTGTGGGATTCGCATGCCATTCGCCTGATTTGGCGAGAGCCTTTCCACCTGTTTTGGAGAAAGCCATTTACTTTCTCTGGGAGAGTGCGAGTCTGTCTGCCCCGCTCACCTACTTTGACTAGCTTGAACCTGAGGGTCCTTGGCTTCATCGGGGGGTCCCACTCAGTGAATACGGGGTTGTACAGTGATGTGATGATTGTATCTCGTTGCATGCACAAGTTACATTATTACATTAGAGATCAACTAGAGCTGCACAATTACCTTGATTCAGATGAAGTCTCTAGTATGGCTTGTAGAGTGGAATCTGAGCATATGTATACTTATAAACCTCTTTTTAGTCTCACTATTATCCCCACTTGTATGGTCATAGATTCCCAATTTCCTACCACACTCATGGGCACTTTAGCCACACCTATCTCCACTAAAACCTTGATTCAGATGAAGTCTCTAGTATGGCTTGTAGAGTGGAATCTGAGCATATGTATGCTTATAAACCTCTTTCTAGTCTCACTATTATCCCCACTTGTATGGTCATAGATTCCCAATTTCCTACCACACTCATGGGCACTTTAGCCACACCTATCTCCACTAAAACACACCCCTTCAGTGGTGGAGTTTCTTCATACGCCACAGCTTCAGGAAGAAGAGCCTCTCTCTCATTGTCTTGCCATCCATATTATGACTTTACTTCCCCCGCTGTATCACAACTTTTAGCCATTGAGTTTTTACCCAATCCCCGCTTCAGGAAGAAGAATTTACTAGCGATGTGTCACTCATCTTAGATGACACATTCAATCTCCACATTTCATGACTATCCTAGTCTACTACAACCGCAAGCCCATTTACCATATGCTTGACGTTCACTTGTCATTGACGTTGTAGTCATCACCTTGTATTGACATTGTATTTGATGACCACACTCTTATTATACCTCACAATCTTTTTTGTCAAAACACACGCAAAGAACATTATTCTCAAATTAAATATCTATTTAGGAAAATCTTATTGAGAGGATAGTAACGATCTCTAGGATTTTCACTTATTGTAGGGACACACGCTTTAAAAGATTTCCTTGAAAAATTTAAATGATAGATTTGAATTAATTTTAAATAATGTAGCATTAGTCAAATTCTATTGGGTTATATATTTGAGGTAGTTGATCATTGGTGTCTGGCAAGAGAGCATTTGATGCGACATTATTGAATAATTCCAAAGGTCAAGCCTACTTGCTTTTGTTACGTGCTCGGGATTGAGAGCGGGTGCACCGTGGTAGGGGTGAGATGTTTCCAAGGGAGGAAGAGGAGCCCTTCTTGAACTTCCAGTGATCTATGGTGGCCGGGGGAGGGAGGAGCGCGATCGGCGCGGTCGATGCTTCAGCTGCGGCTAAGGCGTCGGGCGGGGTGCTGCGGTATCAGGAAAAGAGGGAGAGAGAGATAGAGAGAACTAAAGAGAGAATAGATTTCATTACTAATTGCTTGAACCCCACACACATTGGTTCCGCCCCATATAAGGTGGAAACCGGTCCAATATCCAAAATACCAAATTGTTCACATTAAGGCTTAATACCTGAGAATAAAACTTTTAAACAAACATAGGAAAATACGAGTGGTAAAAATAAAAGGTGCTTTAGGCGGGTGCTATGCGCGGCACGCGGCGCTTGTACATCACGCCCCAACGAGGATCTGTAACATCTCAACCCTGCTCGACATCATGCTTGTCCTCAAGCTTGTCCTTTGGTGGTGGTGGGAGCGGAACTAAGGGTGCGGTGGGCGGTTCGCCGATGAAGACTTTCAGCTAGGACACATGAAATACATCATGAATCTGAGCGTCGGCGGAAAGGCGGAGGCGATACGCCACTTCCCCGATGCTGTTGGAAATTTCGAACGGGCCAAAGAACTTGGGCCCCAGCTTTTGATAGGCTCCTTTGGAGACGGTAGACTGATGGTAGGGGCGGCGTTTCAGCCAAACCCAATCCCCTGGGGCAAAGAACAGCTCGCGGTGGCCCCTATTGTGGGCGATCTCCATGCATGTCTGAGCCTGAAGAAGGAGGTCACGTGCAAGGCGCAGAAGCTCGTCGCGCGAGCGCAACTCTGTGTCGAAGGCGGTGGAGCGGGCAAAGGCACTCTGGTAGGTAAGGATTCGGGGTGGCTCCCGTCCATAGATGAGGCTGAACGGGGTGGTCTGGAGAGTTGTATGATAGGAAGTGTTGTAACAGTACTCCACCCATGGAAGCCAACGTGCCCAGTATTTAGGGTGATCCCCTGTAATGTAGCGGAGGTACATCTCAAGTGTCCGATTAACCACTTCAGTCTGGCCGTCCGATTGAGGATGATAGGCGGAAGAGAGGGCCAGCTTTGTGCCGCAAAGGGTGAAGAGCTCCTGCCAGAACTGGGAGGTGAAAACCTTATCCCTGTCGGATACAATACTCTCGGGAATGCCATGGAGGCAAAACACCCGATCAAAAAAAAGGCACGGGCCACCGTGGGTCCGGTGATGGGACGGCTCATGGCAATGAAGTGTGCCCCCTTAGAGAACCGGTCGACGACGACGAAGATGATGGTGTGACCCCGAGACAGAGGTAATCCCTCGATGAAGTCCATCGATATGTCTGCCCAAATCTGAGTGGGAACCGGAAGTGGCTGCAGGAGGCCGGCAGGAGAAAGGGACTCGGATTTGCTGCGTTAGCAGACGAGGCAGGTGGAAATGAACGTCTGGATGCTCCGTTTGAGGTCGTGCCAAAAGAACTCGGCACGCACTCGTTGAAGGGTCTTCTGCACCCCTTCTTGTGTATGGCCATGGACGGCCGCTAAGATGTCAGTAATCAGCGGAGAAGAGTCGGGCACAAAGAAGCGATCCCGGTACAAGATTAGACCGTCTTGTACTGTCCAGTGTGGTGGAAGGCGGCCCTCCTGAATGCGGTGTAGGAGCTCGGTCAGGGCCGGTGTGTCGAGGATGACCTGGCGAAGGCGAGGCAGAAACAGAGACGACGGTGTGGAGACGGCAAAGAGCAGTGCGCCAGAAGAGTCGCGACGGGAGAGAGCGTCAGCCGCACGATTCAAGTGCACCTCCTTGAATTCCACCCAAAAGTCATAACCCAAAAGCCGGCTCACCCAACGTTGTTGAGGAACTGTCGTCAGTGGCTGCTCAAATAAGTACTTGAGACTGAAATGATCGGTACAGATGATGAAAGCGATGCCCATTACCGGGCGCCAATGGTGAACGGCCTTGGCTAGGCCGGTGAGCTCCTGCTCGTACGCCGGAAGTTTCCGGTGGTGGAGGGCGGTCGTGCGGCTGAAATAAGCGATCGGGTGGCCCTCTTGTTGCAGGACCGCTCCACACCCGAGTTCGGAAGCGTCGCACTCCACCTGAAAATCCTTCTCGAAATCCGGAAGCTGAAGGACCGGTGCAGAGACCAGGGCTTGCTGCAAAACCCGGAAGGCCGTCGTGGCGGCGTCATCCCATACAAAACACTGGCGGCGTAGAAGAGAGAGTAAGGGAGCGGCGATCACCGTATAGCCCTGGATAAAGCGGCGGTAATAGCCCGCTAAGCCGAGGAACCCGCGAAGCTCCTGCTGAGTTTGAGGAAGGGGCCAGTCGAGGACGCCTTGAATCTTGACCGGGTCGGCGGAAATGCCCGCATGGTCGACGATGTGGCCCAGATATGCCACTCTGTCCGTGTCGAAAGAGCATTTGGCCCGCTTAAGGGAGAGACGATGAGAGCGGACCAGTTGGAGGACAGTGCGAAGGTGCTCGAGATGTGCTTCCCACGTCTTGCTATACACCAAAATATCATCGGAAAAAACAAGTACACATCAACGAAGGAGAGTGTGGAATACCTCATTCATGAGGGCCTAGAATGTAGGTGCATTTGTGAGCCCGAAGGGCATCACAAGGAACTCAAAATGCTCATGGTGCGTGCGGAATGCCGTCTTCTCCACATTGGCGGGGAACATACGGACCTGATGGTAGCCCGAGCAAAGGTCGAGCTTGGAGAAGAAACGGGCCCCATGTAACTCGTCTAGCAACTCCTCGACCACTTGGATAGGGAATTTGTCATTCACCGTGACCGCGTTCAGGGCGCGGTAGTCCACACAGAAACGCCAAGAGTCGTCCTTTTTGTGCACCAAAAGGACAGGGGAGGAGAATGGCGAAACGCTGTGACGGATGATTCCCTGACGAAGCATGTCGGCGCACTGCCGCTCAATCTCGTCCTTCTGCAAGAAGGGGTAGCGGTAGGGGCGAACGACCACTGATGCTGTGTTTGGAAGAAGACAGATGCGGTGGTCCTGGCGGCGGGAAGGGGGAAGACCTGCGGGCGGAAGCATGGTGTCGCTATACTCGGCGAGAAGGGACGAAAGGTCCTGCTGCACTGATGGCTCGAGCCGAAGGGAGGATACGTGGCTCGAATCTACTATCGGGCGGCCCTGCCAAACCGTCGGCCAGGGGCCTGGACCCCAAGACATCGTCATGCCCTCCAAATCCGACAAAATCGGGTCGAGGGTGCGCAGCCAGCGCGTTCCCAAAACCACGTCGAATCCCCGTAAGGCGATGACGAAGAAGTCGACATGGGAATGATAGTCCTCCACAATGATGGGAAACGCGCGGCAAACCCCGGTACAGGCCATGGAGGCGCCATTCGGCACGGCCACACTCAAACGACTGTGGCAGGTGATGGGTAGCTGAAGCCGCTGGGCAGCAAAATCGCTGAGGAAGCTGTGTGTACTGCACGTGTCCATGAGGGCTAAGAGTCGGTAACCTGCGACGGTAATGGGCATCTGCAATGTGTCGGAAGTGTGAAGGTCGGACATGGCATTTATGAAAATCGTCGGGTCCCCTGGCCCGTCATCCCCAATGTCCTCATCTGAGGGGTCATCAACCTCAAGCCAAAAGAGGCGCTTACAATGGTGTCCTTTCTCATAGTGCTCATCCAAGTTGAAACAGAGCCCTTTGGCACGTCGGCCAGCTATCTCCTAGAGTGACAGACGTCGGATGGTGGTGGGTCGTGCCCCCTCCTTGGGCCGGTGGAGGCTGCTGCTAACTGCGGTGTGGGGCTGGCTGGAGCTTCGAAAAGAGCTTTCGCCAGTACGGCGGCCGAGATACGGTCAGTCCATGAGAATGCGCTTCTCGCAGAGGCGAGCAAAACTCATGGATGTAGTGAGATCGGGTGGGTTCTGAAATTCAACATCCATGAGCAGCCGCTCGTGGAGGCCGGCGGTGAAAAAGGCTACTTGGTGGGCCGGGGGAATGGATGGGGCTCGCGCCAGGAGCATCTGAAATTGCTCTAAGTAGTCATCAATAGTTCCGAACTGCTTGAGTGAGATCAGATTGCCGATTGTGTTGTTGTGGAGCGGTGGGCCAAAACGGAGAGTGCACTGAGCCTTGAAATCCTCCCACGTAAGGTCGGGCCTCTCCCGATGAAGGTGCGAGAACCAAAGTTGGGCCGAGCCCATGAGGTGGAAGGAGACGACACCAAGCCAATCCTCCAATGGGGTGCATTGTGCGGTGAAAAATTGCTCGCAACGAGTCAACCAGGTCAAGGGATCTTCGCACCCGTCGAAGATCGGAAAATCAAGTTTGACATAACGGGGCAAGGTAGAGTGGTCGGAGCGGGAGGGAAAATCAGGCGGCCGGAGCTCAGCTGGAAGATCGGGAACGGATGGCGAGGAATATGCGGTGGGGCGAGGTGCCGACGGCATGACGTCCGGTCGGAGGGCGGCCAAGAGTGACTGGTGGTTGTCCGCCATCATCGTTTTAAAGACTCCAAAACTTGAGCGAGGGTAGGGCTGCCCCCATTACCTTCGTCCATGGCGGAGGAAACTGGTGGTTGAGGAGGTGGAGGAAGTAAACCGGTAGATGCGGCGAGGAGGTAATCCCCGGAGAGGGAAGAACCCAGAAGTATAGGCCGGGAAGGAAGTGGGCGGGACGGATGGCGGAGCGGCGGAAACTGCAGAAAACCGCTAGTACCGAGCAACGGGTCCGGCGGAAAAAACGGGATGGCGGGAGCAGTCGGAACGTGGCGCGCTGATGTCGGGGTGCCCGGATCGGCTTCGAACAGGGCACGGACAGCCGGATCTGGAGTGGCGGCCGGGGGGGAGGAAGGTTTCCTCTGATACCAAGTTGTTACGTGCTCAGGATTGAGAGCGGGTGCACCGTGGTAGGGGTGAGATGTTCCCAAAGGAGGAAGAGGAGCCCTTCTTGAACTTCTGGTGATCTATGGTGGCCGGGGGAGGGAGGAGCGTGGTCGATGCTTCCGCTACGGCTAGGGCGTCGGGCGGGGTGCTGCGGTATCGGGAAAAGAGGGAGAGAGAGATAGAGAGAACTAGAGAGAGAATAGATTTCATTACTAATTGCTTGAACCCCACACACATTGGTTCCGCCCCATATAAGGTGGAAACCGGTCCAATATCCAAAATACCAAATTGCCCTCCTCATTAAGGCTTAATACATGAGGATAAAACTTTTAAGCAAACATAGGAAAATACGAGTGATAAAAATAAAAGGTGCTTTAGGCGGGTGCTATGCGCGGCACGCGGCGCTTGTACGTCACGCCCCAATGAGGATCCGTAACAGCTTCCTACCTTCTTTGATCCCCACTCTCCCTCACTTCATGATACTCATCTTTTTGAAGCTCTGATTTTTACTGATCATTTAAATATTATCAATAAAATTATGACTAATTGTTTGCGATCATATTCAAAAAACTATAATTTCATGATTGATTTTATCACCGAGAATTAAATTTTTTCGGAGAAGATTGGTTTCTTGTATTTTTTAGAAAAGGGAGTTTGTCTACAGTTCAGGAGCTGCAGTGAATAATCCGCTCTTTGCCCAAATAACCTATCACAGCCCAAAATTCCTCACACCTCGTTTCATTTTTAGACTGATCTTGGCAAAGTTATGATGATTGATTTTACTAACAACCCGAAAAGGCATGTGCATCTATCGAATCATAGTATCAAGGACGCATTAAAACACAGGGTTGTCAATTACTACTACTCACGTCGTTACTATTATCCTACCGTACAATAGGGGTGATAGACTTGTTAAACAGTTAAAATGAAAACTAAAAATTAAAATTGTTTTTTTAAAGAAATGCGATAAGTGGAGGCATAAAATAGATTAAAAGTTCGCCAAAACTAAAAATCTCTAATTTTAAAGTTCCCGCAATAAGATCTCTCTACCAATCGGAGAACCTAAAATCACATTAAAAAAAATAAGAGCCCCACTATTAGATTTAACTCGAATCCGGCAGACTTATGTCTCCCTTTCTCAATGGTGCATGCAACTTCGTTCTTCTTTAAGGGTTCTATCATATAACTGAGCCTCTCGGCTAACTTGTATATGAAAACGGATTCAACTCTTATGCACCGGAAAGTATGAGAGTTAAAAATGAGAAATCAAAAGAATCGAGAGAGGTTTGCCAAAAAAAAAATTAAAGAAAAATCACATTAATTCTAACTAGGCTTTCCATGACCAAATGTCAGAGAATTAGCTACTCATAATGGGGAGAACGAAAGTGTAGAAAATAAAAGATGTTGTATTAATAAAATTTACGATTACAAAAAAGAAATACAATAAAAGAAAATTACATAAACGACGAAACTACAAGCTTGAACACTAAGAACTCCAAGAACTCCAAAACCTCTCCAAAATTTGTCACCTTTGTCTTCATGGAGGGATGGCCTTTATATAGATGAGAAAGGGAAAAGGAAGAGGCAACAAGAGGGGGCCGGCCACATAAAGAGGAATTAAAGAGGGTGGAAGTGGAAGAGAGAGAAGAGGAAGGGTGGTCGGCCAAGTGCAATGAATGGAAGGAATAGGAGGGGGAGAGAGAGAAGGGGGCCGGCCATGTATCGTTTAAATTGAGAAAATGAAGAAGGGAGGAGGGAAGGTAGGCCACCATGGTTTAAATTGAAGAAATAAAGTGGAGGGAGTGAGGGGGGCCGACCATGCAATGATATTGAAATAAATGGGGGGCCGGCCACCATGGATTAAATGGCGGAAATAAAGTTGATGACCGGGCATGAATGTGAGGTGGCATGAATTGAAAAGTGGGGTGGGGGGGGGGGCGTCCATGTACATAAATGAGAATATTAAGGTGGTGGAATGACCATGCATGCATAATAACTTCACATCCAAAGGTTGACAGCGGGCTTTTACGTCGAGGTGTGCCGAAATTCCCTCCAGGTCTGTCATAAAATAACATTTGTGTGAATTATATAAAAATAAAAATAGCAAGCTAATTAATATCTAATTTAGAGAAAATAAATATAATTTATATATATAATATAATAATTATGATAAGCATATTTAAGCCAAAATATGCGTCATCAAGTTTAGTCGGGTCTTGGTTATTCAGTAGTATGGCAATAGCGAAGCAGTTTCAGATCGATGTACGGAATTCCAAGTTACATGAGCCATTACATTCTCGATAGGGTTGAAATTTTTTAACCCCGGGAGAATGAATAAAACATGTATCGCACTCTTATCATATTTATATTTCACGCATTTAATTTGTGTAACGCATGTCTTCATGTGCGTTTATTTACTTATCGCACATGTATCATTCTATTTTGTATCGCGCACATCGTTTCTGCCCGTTGTGATAACTTATTTGTGTGACCAACCAATAAGATCTTGAATGCAAAGGTCTGTCAAATTAGAGAATATGATAATTAAGGCAAGCAATGAATTAAAAATTACAACAAATATTTTACACAAATTAAATAATTCACAATTGTATTGAAAATTGTAGATTAATTTTGATTGCATTGAAATTAAATGCATGATAAATAAGTAGTGTGCGTCTAATGAAAGTGACAAATCAAATTAATACGAGACAAATATTCGAGAAATACAAGGGGCATCCATATAATACAAAGGAAATAAACTGAAATGTTAAACTCATAAAAGGGGTCGTCAGCGTAGGAATGCAGATTTGGTTATAGTCGACGGTGGATGTCCGGGGTTCACTTAAGGGTTTAGGGATAAAGGAGGGTGGTCAACCTTCGTATGGGCTTGGGGAGTTTGGGGAAGGGAAGGTGACAGTGGTTGGGGTTTGTGGAGGGCTCTTCAGATCTACTGGGGTTGTGGAGGCCAATGGAGGGTCGAAGAAGGGGAGAAGAGTGTCAGGACTCGTCTATGATAGTCGGGGACTACGGATGCTAGGCTTCAATCAGCGATCCCTTGACCTAGGAATCTAAGATGATATATAGGGGAGATTTATGTTTAAGAGGACCTGATAGCTCTAACAGTCCGATCGGACAACTTAACCTAACTCTCACAATATAGCTCTAATAATACAAAAGGATTATATAGAAATACAGAAAATCAAGCTCATCGCAATCACGATCCCCGACAACCATCTAAAGATCCAAAAATGTTGACACAATAAATTCCCAAATAATGCTCGACCGATCCCCATCAGCAAGATCCAATGTAGTGCATAATTTGAACAAAGTAAAGCCAATTCCTAGTATGACAGCATGTTATCAGCCACTCCTGTTATTATAGTGCGCTGAATTGCTTCAATGAATGTCATACATAAAATGAATTGGAGAACCTACACTCTCAACATGCATTTTCAATAGTGTTTTATGTGCAAACAATGGAGAATGGGTAAGACGCAGTTACCTTGAAAAAGAATACAGCAGCTATTAGACCGGTTTGAGCATAGTCCAATGTTGTATATACACAGCTGAGAACCACTCTCTGAAATGACTGAATCAAAGAGCATTCAATTAAATAAGCTGCCTGTTCCGTAGTATATGTAGAACATATATTATATTTCAGTTGAGGAAATATGGAAATAAAATTACAGATGTACCTTCAACCACGGAGGACCATGAAGCCTCTCCAACTCATGACTTCTAATCCTAGATAATCTGGATGATGAATCCATCTAACTTAACATCGATTAGAGAACAATACATAAAGAAAAATCCATGCCATCACATCCAATAAATCGGAGCATGCATATGCTACCCAGCAAAAAGCTTATCATATTGAAACTATACTAATATAAATGCAAGTATAAGTACTGCAGAACAAAAAAAATGTGATTAGAAATTTAATTATCATGAAAACCTTCCTGTACACAAAAATAATAATGACATAAAATTAAAAAAATCACGTGACAAATTGATGTTTTTGGTATTAAAATACAAAGCAATGATAAATAGAAATCACATCCTTTCTAGACATGCTTGAAGCATCATCAGTCAACCACTAAAGTAGAATATTTGAAGCTGCAGCAGCAAAGTGGAAATGGATAACAAAAGAAAATCGAAAATTCAGATGCTCCATACCAATTCTTGTCCTGTAGCACGACATACATGAATGCCAAGAGCATGTAGCCCGAGGGTGAAGTATCCAGTAGCATCCAGTAAATATAACAGTTGATAAGCAAACGACATACCTGCAGGAGATGCACGGAGATGACCATTTAACGACATTCAAGGCCCATAAGGCATTTTTATTGTCAAGTGTTAACGACATTCATGGCCCACCAGGCATTTGCATTGTCAAGCATTAAAATGATGGAGAATTGAGTAGATGCTCGAGAATGTACTTATCTATACTATAATATAAAGAACTTATGACTTCTACAGCAACTTTCGTATCACCGACGATCGACTCGGGCGTCATACTTTTGCTTGCGTTTTTGGTTATTTTTCTCCCCGCCTATGAATGATAAATTGAAAATACAATTGGTTGTTACCAGTGTTATAGATGTCGGCCGACATGTACGACATGTTGGCCGACATAAAGGTATTGGGGGTAAAACGCCACGACATTGATATTTTAAGCAAATATGTCGTTTTTGAAAATATCACCAGATATATCCGTTTAACCCGATATATCAGGCGATATTTCGCGACCGATATATTGTCGATAGTATTACAAAAAAAATTCATTTTTTGAATAGACCAAATACCGGTTAAGGTGTTGTCGTGTGACCTTGAGGTCACGGGTTCGAGTCCTGGAAGCAGCCTTTTGCAGAAATGCCGAGTAAGGTTTGTGTTACCGAGCTGCAGCCGGAGGAGCCGGCATGAAGAGTTTACACGCGAAGGCAGCGGGCTCCAGGTAAAGCTCACGGCTCAAAGGAGGGGGCTCGCGGCGCACACAAACCAGAGGGCGACTGGCGCGGCGCGAATGAACCGGACCCGCAGGGCCGGATGATATTTTATTCAGCTTGCTTTTAATTTCAGTTTGTTTTTTAATTACTGTTGCATTTGACCCTCACTATATAAGGGAGTGTGGTTGGACTTTTTGAGCATCTTTTTGATCATTTGTCTATGGAAGGGGGTTGATCCCTCTTGTTCTCTCTAACCCTAAGCTTCTCTTCCCTCTCCTCTCTCTCTGCTTTTCCCCTTTCTACAGCGCCGCCATCCGCCGTTCCGCCGGGTGAAACCGCTGACACCGGGCGACACTGCGCCACTGCCTCTTCACCAGATCGATATTATTTGGTCCGACCTGTCGCTCTGCCCGTCGGCGTGCCGTCGGATCTTCTCCTCGCTCGTCGATAACACCCAACACCCGCGCCCACCTCACCGACGGCCACAAGAGCATCGACGACACCCGCGCTCGACTCGACCGCCAGGAAGCCCGCCTCGACACCCTCCAATCCTTCGTCGACGCCCTTATCGCCGGTCAGGCGCTCCTCCTCAGCCTCCTCGACACCATCCCGCACCCGGTCTCTCCGACTCATCCGTCCGGCTCAACCTCCGCGGCCGACGCAGCATCCATCTTAGGGATGCCGCCCCCCTTGCACACGTCGGTTCCAGCCGCACCCCCCCCCCCCCCCGCCAACAACCGGGCGGGCGGCACCATTGTTGGATATTCCCTCCTTCTCCGGTGTCGATCCCTTAGGATGGATCTCCCGCGCTGAACATCGACCTCAATCTTACACAGCCGGAGGATCGGGTCAGCACGGCCCTGGTCGACCTCAGCGACTCTGCCCTTCACTTGAGGGTTGGCTCTGCCAAGTCAAGCCCACCATTTCCTGGCATGAGTTCAAGCAAGAGATGATCACTCGCTACGACCCGCACTACACCGGCTCTGCCATTGAGCGCCTTTGCAGTGCCCGCCAGACAGCGGACTTGGACGTTTACATCGACGAGTTCGTTGCCTTGGTGACACAAGTGTCGGGCCTTCCACCTGACCACTATTTGGGGTTCTTTCATCAAGGACTGCTTCCTACAATCCGCTCCCGCATTCGAACCCATCACCCCCGAACTGTCTCAGAGGCATTGGAGCTTGCTCGTGCGGTGGAGGCGGACCTTGGCCTTCGGCCGACCCCATCCCAGGGCCACCACGCACCCCGGCCGCAAGTGCCTCGGGATCGGCCCCCGCTTCCGGGGGGCGTCCGACGGGGCCGCAGCGACAACCCGCACCGTATTTCCAATAATGATTACAACGAACTCCACCGCAAGGGGTTGTGTTTCCGGTGCCGCCAACCGTACTCTCCCCAACATGTGTACCGTCAAGGAGTTCCATGCGCTTTTCAGCGACTACGAGCCCGAGGTCACAATGGCTGACTTCGACGAGCTTGCAATACGGGATGACGACTTTCCCGTACGGGCTGAGGGGGCGGCCCTCAATGTGCTTGACCTTCCATTCTTTTCCGTGGGCAGACTTACCGAGCCCCGGACAATGAAGATGACCGGGGTGATCCTCGACCAACAGGTGATCGTGATGGTAGATAGTGGAGCAAGCCACAACTTCATCTCGGCCCGACGAGCGCATAACATCGCCCTGCCGATCTCTCCGTCCCCGACCTTCTCGGTCTGCCTTGGGGATGGCCGCCGCCGACCGACTCTCGGATAGTGTGTCGGGATCACTCTGTCTGTTGGCTCCTGCACTATCACGGCGGATTTCTATGTGTTTGAATTGGGCGGTCTCGACGTCATCTTAGGGGTGGCATGGCTCCAGATCTTGGGGGATGTCCGCGTAAATTGGGCCGCTATGACCATGTTGTTTCAACACAAAGGTCGCACATGCCGCTTGGAGGGCGAGGCGGCTCTACTTCGGTCACCAATCTCGATGCGCGCTCTCACTCGGGTGGAGGACGTGGACTTTTCAGCCTAGCTTCTGCCCGTTTTCGCGGAGTCACCCTCCCCACCCTTGGTCGTGGACTTCCAAGCCCTCCTTGACGACTCTTTGGGCATCTTTGCTGCACCACGGGGGCTTCCACCTGCGCGCCCAACCGATCACCCGATTGTGCTCCAGCCAGGGGCAGCGGTCGTGTCGGTCCGCCCTTACCGCTACGGGCACGCTCAGAAGGACGAGATCGAACGCCTCGTGCGTGAGATGTTGCTGGGAGGTCTCATCAGACCCAGTGCCAGTCCTTTCTCCAGTCCGGTGCTGCTTGTGAGAAAGAAAGACGGAAGTTGGTGCTTCTGTGTCGACTACAGGGAGGTCAACAAGGTCACAGTACCGGATAGGTACCCCATTCCGGTGATACAGGAGCTGTTGGACGAGCTACACAGTGCCGCCTACTTCACGAAGCTGGATCTCCGGGCGGGCTACCATCAAATCCGGGTTCGCCCGGATGACGTGTCAAAGACTGCGTTCCGGACGCATGACGGCCACTTCGAATTCTTGGTCATGCCATTTGGCCTCACCAACGCGTCGGCGATGTTTCAAGCGACCATGAATGAGATCTTTCGCCCAGTTCCCATAAGCATGTGCTCGTTTTCTTTGATGACATCTTAGTGTTTAGTCGTTCTTGGCAGGCACACCTTGATCACGTGCGGCGCACATTCTTGACGCTCCGTCAACACCAACTCGTCCTCAACCGCAAGAAGTGCTCATTCGGGGCAACAACAGTGAGTTACTTGGGCCACACTATTTCGGCCGCCGGCGTGGCCATGGACGCGGATAAGATCCAGGTGGTCCTGTAGTGACCGACTCCTACGTCCCTGCGGGAAGTCCACGGATTTCTCAGGCTCACCGGCTACTATCGGCGGTTCATCAACGACTATGGCGCGTTGGCTCGCCCACTCACCCAGATGCTCAAGCTCTCGGAGGAAGGCCCCTTCTCATGGTCACCCGCCTCCCTGGCGGCTTTCGCCGCGCTCCAAACCGCCCATGTGCAAGGACCGGTTTTGGTTGTGCCAGATTTTCAGCAAACCTCCGTCGTCGAATGTAACGCCTCCGGCACCGGCGTAGGGGCGGTCCTCATGCAAGCTGGCCGGCCCATCGCCTACTACAGTCGCGCGTTCTCCTCAACAATCAGGAGCCGTTCAGCCTATGAAAACGAGCTCATGGCCCTTGTGCTCGCGGTCCAACACTGGCGGCCATACCTCTTGGGTCGTCCCTTCGTGGTCCGCACCGACCACCACAGCCTCCGCTACTTACTGCAACAAAAAATCGCAACTCTGACACAGGAAGTCTGGGTGGCTAAGTTATTGGGTTATGATTTCACCATTGAGTTTCGCCCAGGTCGGTCGAACCGGGCGGTAGACGCTTTATCCTGTCAACCGCAAGCCCTTGAGCTCGCGGCCATATCTCGGTCGGTTTGGGACGACACGGCCACAATACAGTTGGAAGTCGAGCAGGATCCCCACCTTGCGGCCATCCGGACGGCCTTCTTGGCGAACCCAGCAGTTCATCTGCCCTACTCGCTTGTGGGAGGCCGTTTATTCCACCGGGGCCACCTTGTCCTTTTCGCCTCCTCTCCAAGCATACCCCGGCTACTAGACAAGTTCCATACCACCCCGGCGGCGGGCACGCGGGAGCGTTTAGCACTTACAGGAGACTGGCGGCATCCCTGTACTAGCCACAGATGTTCCGCCAGGTGAAGGCCCATGTGGTCGCGTGCCTTCCGTTCTAGAAGGCAAAGTATGAGACTATGTTTCCCAGCGGCCTGCTACAGCCCCTGCCGATTCCGGAACGCATCTGAGAAGACATTGTTATGGATTTCATCACCCGGCTCCCTCGCTCGAACGGGTTCGACTGCATCTTGGTGGTGGTAGACCGCCTGTCAAAGTACGCGCACTTTATTCCCCTACGCCATCCATACACAGCAACCACGGTGGCTGGCGCCTTCATCGCAGAGATTGTAAGACTACATTGGTTTCCCCGCTCCATAGTCAGTGACCGTGACCCCTTGTTCCTCAGCAGTTTCTGGACATCCCTCTTCAGCCTACAGGGTACCCATCTCCGGATGAGCACGGCCAATCATCCGCAGTCTGACGGGCAATCGGAAGTTCTCAACTGGTGCTTAAAGACATATCTTCGCTGCTTCATTGGAGAACGGCCAGGCACGTAGGCCAAATGACTGTGTTGGGCGGAGTACTCGTATAACACAGTGTATCATCATGCGGCGAACACCTCCCCATTCAAGACGGTGTATGGCCGCCCACCGCCATCAGTAACCCGTCATCTACCCGGGGAAGGCCCCGTGGCCAACCTGGCCGACCACCTGCAGGATCGGGACATCATCCTCGACAACTTGAAACACCATCTTCGGCGAGCCCAAGCAAAGATGGTCTCCTTCGCCAACCGTAAGCGTCGGGATCTCACTTTCCTAGTGGGGGAGAAAGTCTTCCTCAAACTGCTGCCTTACCGCCAGCTTTCTGTCGCACGACGGTCGTGTCTGAAGTTGGCACCACGTTATTATGGGACATTAGAGGTCATCAGTCGCATTGTAGCCGTAGTGTACCGGCTCCGCTTACCTAGTGGCAGTCGCATCCACCCGGTTTTTCACGTCTCCTAGCTCCGGCGAGTGGTAGGCGACCACCCCGTAGTGGACCATATCCCGGCCGACCTCGAGTACTCCGGGTTCGAGCCCTTGTACCCCCAAGCCATTCTCGACCGTAGACACAACTTACCCGGGGACGCTAGCCCGGAAGAGATTCGCGTTGCCTGGCGGCACCGCCTGACGAACGAAGCTACTTGGCTCCTTCGAGACGATTTTCGTCGGCAGTTTCCGGACTACTGCCTTGAGGACAAGGCCAATTTTCCAGATGGCAGTATTGTTACCGAGCTGCAGCCGGAGGAGCCGGCATGGCGAGTTTACACACAAAGGCAGCGGGCTCCGGGTAAAGCTCACGGCTCGAAGGAGGGGGCTCGCGGCGCACACGAACCAGAGGGTGACTCGCGCGGTGCGAATGAACCGAACCCGCAGAGGGTCGGATGATATTTTATTCAGCTTGCTTTTAATTTCAGTTTGTTTTTTTAATTATTGTTGTATTTGACCCTCACTATATAAGGGGGTGTGGTTGGACTTTTTGTGCATCTTTTGGATCATTTGTCTAAGGAAGGGGGTTGATCCCTCTTGTTCTCTCTAACCCTAATCTTCTCTTCCCTCTCCTCTCTCTCTGCTTTTCCCCTTTCTACCGCTCCGCCACCCGCCATTCCGCCGGGCGAAACCACTGACACCGGGCGACACCGCGCCGCTGCCTCTTCACCCGATCGGTATTATTTTGCCTACATTTCACCCTTGTGGTGGGATCCTTCCTGGGACCCTCACTGTGCAGGGATGATTTGTGCACTGGGTTGTCCATTTTGAGGAGACCAAACAAAAATAATTTGTTTTGTGCTTCATTTTGTGCATCTCACTAACTCTGGTATCAACTACTTTCTCATCTAGCTCTCATTTGGTGATCTTTATCTCGTTTATTGCAGTCGATGACTCTTTCTTCTGTAATTTATAAACATAAACTATTTGTATATATGTTTATTGTGTAATTTATAAACATACATTATGTATACAATTATACATATTTATAAAACTGTGTAAAATATATGAATAAATTTAGTTAAAAAATAAAAACCGACATTGTAAAATATCCCCGATATATCCCCCGCAATCCGACATCCGACATCCGACATTTCAAACTCAAACCAACATGAACCCGACATCCGACATCTACAACCTTGGTTGTTACAACTTGTCATATATGGATGGGCCTCACGTGTGAAGGAGTTTGGGCGTGAGAAGTTGCTTAAGGCTATCCAAAAGAGACAGCATCCAAGTTTTCTCGATCCACATCTCTTATTCGCATGCACTTTTCTTGATTTTTAAAAATAATAAAAGAGTGATTCTCATAATCACTTACCCAACCAATGTCATTTCCCGATATTCATGTATTCTTCTTGGAATGCATCATGCTCGCGGCCCCCTGGAACTATCTCGATCCATAGAGGTCATCAGCCCCACTACTGCCACACTGGAAAATCCGTCATTTTCGGAATCCCCCGTTGTCTCTGGAGAAGTGGAGATGGAAGTAGGAGCGAGTCCGAGGAAGTAGGAGCAGTCGAGGAGACGGAAGGAGAGCTCGCGTCAAAGGAAACAGAAGTGAAGGAAAATACAGGGGAGGACTCGGAGGAATCACCGCCGGAGGAGGTCGTGGCGAAGGACGCGGTGGTTGGATTGTATGCTCTTCTGCCTAAGGAGGAGGTATAAAAGAAGAAGGATGACGTGGTAGAGTGAAGAGTGTGTATGTGTGTATGGATATTGTATGTGATGTGTTATGCCTTTTAGATTATAAGTTCTCGGAGTTGGAGGTAGATTTTGATGGCTAACTGTAGTTTTGAGATATTAGCATTTTCGCACGGGCTTCGCCCATGCTCGATGCTCTCGAGTGGGCTTCGCCCACATCTTGGTGGGCTCCATCCGCATGATGCCCGTGCCCACTACCGCACACCACTGTCATGATTCCATTTGTCGCTTGATCACTTCAATTGTGGGGTGCGAGCGGCGAACACGGGCTTCATGCAGGCGGAGCCCGCCGGGAAATAGGCAGAGCCCGCCAGGATGCGGGCGGAGCCCTGTGGAGAGCATTGGGCATGGGTGAAGCCCGTGCGAAGATGCTAGTTACATTAAAGGAAGTAATTTGCAAATGGAATAATAGAGAAAAGAATAGTATTAAATGTTTTCAATCACATATTTGTATAACTACATTAAATACTTAATAATACATCTTTTATATAATAAATATACAATGTATGAAGTCCTCCATGGCAGTGATTGTACTCTGAACGTTGCTCGGTGTCCTCCCATGCATAACCGTTTTCTACAACTCCAGGGCACACCGACCCATGTCCAAGATATTGCAGCCGCTGCATATTAAGCATAGAGGGACGTCGCCCCGATAGTTTCAGGGGCACTTTACCCTTCATAGTTTTACCACATTTGATCACATTCAATTGTGTTAAATTTTGACATTAAGCAAACAAATAAAGCACTTCATGACAGTTATGAAACGACAATTTTGATATAAAAATATGATGTAAAATTGAGGACTCTTCCATTATTTATAACACATGTAGTTTTTACAGTAAATATATCTTTGATGTCATGAAAACAATTATGGACTGAATTCCCTAAAAATGCAAAAACTACTATAGTGCAAATTTTCAACTAGAAAAAAAAAGAAATGGATGACTTCAATAAATTGAATACCTTCACTGGTTACATGTAACCAAGGGTATAAAACACCAACAATTGTCATGACCCTCTTCTTGAAGTTTGTCACATTTGAAATTTGCATAGTTGAAACTTCAACTCGTGTCCGAGAAATTACTCCATGATGAAAGATATAATCTATGTTATCCATCCTTCCATCATCATGACCCCAAAGGCTTTCTTGAAGCCTTGCTTCTCTTTCTTTATTGTAGATGGAATGCAACTTGGACTTGAAGTATGGCAAAACAACCTATAATATTTGGAGAATTACATGATAAAATGAAATAAAAAACAAACATAAACTTCTCACCATTTGATTTCCCACATTCAAGAATTATGCAATTGCTGAATTATCTAAGCCATTTTAAAGCATTCCAAAGGTCAACAGTAAATTTGCAATTTCATATATTGGCTATGAAAGCTTACTAAACATATTCAATGTGGGATATTGATAAGCGGTAGCCGTATCAAGAATAAGAACAAAGAACACGAACTTGCATTGCATGAAAGAAAATATACAATTAGAAGACAAGCTCCCACCAAGCATCCGGAGACTGGATCCTCCAAGGCACTCCCATCTCCAAGGAGAGACAAAATGACTACACTCAAAAGATAAAAAACTCACCCCCTAAGGCTCCTTATAAATATGGATCCCCCCACTAGGACACTATAGGAAAAAATACCTAAAGACGTGTGTATCAGCATACCTGTCATGAAAAGAGACCTTGTCGCCAAGGTCGGACCGGGAAGAGTCCCAAGGGAACGTCGGCAAGACTCGGGCGGCTCCACTGGTGGGCGAATCGGGTGAAACAACATAAGCATAAAAGCGTCGTGGCGGGCTGGTTGTTGCAGATATGTGGTACAAGTGATTGAAACGGGCGTAGAACTCGACATGGAACTACCTGAGAGGTGAAGCAATGGCATGCCTGCAAAAGATCGCATCCTCAAGGTCGAGCAAGGTGCATGCCCGCTGGGTCAGGGGCTCAGTCAGAAGGTCAAATGCTAGGAACATTGATGGCAGAAACCCCTCCAGATCTAGAAGGAAGGTTGGTAGGGCCGGACAATAGGTCAATAAAGAGTAGGTAGTGTAGATTTGGAATGAAACTCAGTGGGAAGTCTGGTCATAGTGGGAGGGTGACAAGATGTGAGGGTAGGGTAACAACGGGCTTATCAAAGTCGCTCTTCAGGACTAAGTCCTGCAACTTCCCTTCCTTCAAAAGCTTCTCAACGAGAAACTGGAGCGCCCAACAATTCTCAGTCAAATGACCTCTCCTTATGGTGCTCACAGTAGAGAGAAGTTCTGATACTTGCCCTCGGACTCAAGCGGAGACGATTTCTTATAATACGGTTACTTCTGATGGATTTGGATGATTTCACTCATCAGGAGAATGAGTTCAGTAAAAGATTCTTGCAAGTCATCGAACTATTGTTGCGGACGAGCAACTGGAGGAGGCCGGCAGAACTGAGCTTGATGGATTGGAGGAGTTGGAGCAGCTGGGGCGGCCAACGGCAATCTCATTTGCTAAATCTATTGATGGTCAAGATGAGGGCAGTAGTGGAGGAAGTTTCTACCTCTTTGAGCAGGAGGTCAAAACTCTTGTCGAGGAGGCCTCATCATCTGCTGAGGAGAAGCGGAAGAAGAACCAGTAGCATCTTTCTGACTCACCCATGTTGTCAGAGAAGAAATAGAGGAGGGGTTGGAGATCTCCCCTTCTATGAAGCGGTTGGCGATGTTGATCAACTCCTGATAAGAATCAGGCTCTTTGGTGCTGACCTCGAACTTAAAGGGGCATTCCTGGAGGCCACTGGTCAGAGCCACCTGATACAGCGAGGGATCGACATCCCTAATCCCGATGATCTCTTCTTGGAAGCGATCCATGAAGTGAGCTAGAGTCTCACTTTGATAACTCTAATTATATCCTTATTTTTATATAGGATTTATTTAATAATTAATAAATTTATAGTTTTATTTTATTAATTAAGTTTCTAATTTATATCTTTTCAATTTTCAGGATAATTTGGGCTGCAATTAGCATTTTGAAGCTGACAGGACTGATCAGGAGAAGAATCTGAGGGAAACTGGAAAAATTACGAGTACACGCCCTAGTCACGAGCGTGACCATTGTCACGGCCGTGCCTCCCTCCAAATGTTCTAAATGTCATCCACGTCATTTAAAGTTGCACGCCCCCAAGTCACGGGTGTGACAAGGGGCGTGACACCGGACACAGGCGTGACCCGCAGAAGGAGTTCCTGATTAAAGTGACACGTCGGCATAAAGTTGCATGTCAAGGTCACGGGCGTGACCTTCAGGTCACAGGAGTGACTTATAGGCGTGACAGCCAGCTCAAGGGCGTGACGCAACATTAAGAAGCCAGTTTCTGATTCGAATCGTTCCAAGCTTACATGCCCTAGTACACGGGCGTGACCTAGGGGCGTGACCTCTTCTGCAACCACCCGATTAACTCCCGCCGTTTCGAGTTCCCGCCGTTTTCAGTAACAGTCAAAACACGCCCTAGGTCATGGCCGTGACCTGGGGCGTGACCCGCAAAACAACAACTTTTGGGGGTTTTTCCCCAACGTTCTTGGGCTTTCAAGAGGACAATTTCATACCTTACACGCCCCTTAGTCACGGACGTGACCTAGAGGCGTGACTCACTAGCAAACTTCACTATAAATTTCAAACAATGTCAGGAGCTGGGAGAGTAGTTTTGGAGTTAGTTTATAAATAGTTTGGAGTCAGATTAAAGTTTAGTTCTTAGTATTTTCGCATTTCTTTATGTATTTTCCATTTCATAGATTAGTTGTTAGCTTTATTTATTTTTAATTCAAGCACTTTTCATTTGCAATCATGTCCCTCTTTTTATGCAATTTTTTTATCATGTAAAGTACCTAAATTTCATTTAGCACTTGATCATGATGAACTTTAGATAAAATAAACTTCTTTATCATTCTAAAAATTATCAAGTTCATCATTATTCACTTCGATTTATCTTTGACTTTATTTGTGTCGAATTTATATTTCATGAATATGTTATTCGCTATGAAGCACCGACACTTCAAAATGCCCAACGTGTCGGTGTGGGACTCTCCAACACTCGTCCGACTCTCCGACACTCTCTGACACTCGTGTCGGAAGTCCGACACGCCGGCTCACACAGGACTCGCGTGTCCCGCTCAATCGTACACACGTGTCCCTAAGCTAGTTACTCATGGTGAGGCGGGAAGAAATTTGTCTTTGAGTGAAATATTTGTGAAAAATGTTTTATAAGTACATATATAAGAGTGAAAGCACATTTGTTAATGATTCGTAGAAAATGAATTGGAAAATGTGTAAAAGTTTCAATGAGTGATCTATTTGAGGTGGAAAAACTAGAAGAAGAGGTGAATACTAGAATAACGAGTCTTGCTCCTCCAAAGGTATCTTTGCCCCCTTCTAGCATTTTTAGTAGTGAAGGTGGATGTATTAGTGGGGTGGATATTTTCTCTAGAAAAAAGAAGATTGAAAGTGAGGGGAAAAGATTTACTTAAGAATCCATTATTTTTACTGATGATATATAACGGTAATGTGTTAATGTTCTATCATTTTTTGACATTTTGTTAAATTTTGCATTTGAATATTTGATAAGTACTATTTAAACATGACTTAGTTTATTTGAATATTTGTTAATTGTTCATTTTTTATTATTTGTTAAATGTTTTAGGATTTTCATAATTATAAAAAAGAAATATTTAATATACGTGTCCCAGCGTGTCGGAATATGATATTTTTTGAGAATTGACGAGTCACGTGTCGTGTCGTGTCGTGTCGCATCGCGTGTCACGTGTCGGTGTCGGTGCAACATAGGTTATTCGAACATTGATCTGTATCCTAGATTTACCGAGAGGTTGTGAATACGAGTAGATCACTCAAAGATAAAAGGAGTTGCATGCACTCCTCGAGACAGGACGACATAAATCTTCTGGATTGGAGAAAAATCCAATAATGAGGTTCACCACCTAAAGCAAGCTTAGGGGTTTCGACTGGCCGAGAGGTCTTAAGCAATCAACCTAAGTTTAGTCGAGAGCGTATTCTCGAGAGAGGCGCTTTTGTACTTTGGGAACCTCCACGGTCGAAGTAAGTAGAATCTTGTATTTTATTATTTCATAAAAGTTTATTTTAATCCAAAAGGATTCTAGATCTAAGTGTTATATTTTATTTCATTTTCTTTTTATAGTATAATTAACATCTTTTTATATTCCGATACAATAATATTAATTTGCGTGAGTAGAAGTAGTGAACAGGCCCGGAAAAATACGACACTTGATATTTTATTTTAAAATATCCAATATTATGAACGATATATGCTCTTGCTTATAGTTGTAGAATTAGGAGATTTTACTAATCGCAAATTTTTCGCATCAAGTTTTTGGCGCCGAAGCCGAGGAGTTATTATTATTTATATTTTGAAAGCGCAAATTTTATTAATTTTATCATTCTCTTTCTCTACCTCCATTTCTCTTTTTTATTTTTTTTCAAATTCATTCTTATTAAGTAAAGGTTGTTTTTCTTTTTTTTCAAAAAAAACATTATCTCATTTGGCCGCTAAGGTTATCGAGCTTCACAATAAACTAAATTTTTTGGAAGCCACACAAAAGCGCCAAATTTTTTGTTATTATTGTGGTGTTTTCTCATCGAAGTGAGGAGTGTTATCTTTATTATTATTATCAAAAAAAAAATTATGAAAATAATTTTGATAATAATTATGAAAATAATTATTCCACCTTTAATGATAATTATTTTTCAAATTTTCATGAAAACAATTTTTCAGATTTTTTTAATTTTTATGAAACAAATTTTTTGAGATTTGATGAGTTTTGAAACCAGTAACCCGACTTCACCTAGAGTTCGGATCTAGAGTTGCAGCTCACACCTACTCTTCCCGAATTCCTTCCTTGACGAGAGTCTTGAGGACTAGAAACAGACCGTGGGCTTCAGCTCGGAGGTCCCACCTCTTACCCGGAAGAACTAGAAATTCTTCCCCTCCCTAGCAAGTGTTGAGCTAGGTGCCTTAGTGGAAGAAGAAGAAAGGGGTCAACAACCTTCTTCCAAGCACCTTATCGGTCTATTTATAGGCCTCTGAGTTTGACCTGCCAATAACCAAACTGAACCGACCTGAAATTACCGAAATACCCTGGGTTGGGTCTGCCAACAGCCAAACTCCGCTGTTCTGAAGGGTTATATGCAGACCACCAAGGGCAAAAGAGTAAAATTACCTGGGGTTAAAAAGGTAAAAATCGCCTTCCAACTGGACCGGCGCTCGACCAATCGTCGAACCAGCGCTAGACGAGAACGGCATCCCGCGGGCGAGAGTTTCTCCCCCTCCTGCCTCATCCTGCCTCGCGAGTAACTCGTCTCGCCTACTCCATCGCTCCTCTCTCGCCTTGCGAGTGCCCCGCTCCAGGGCTCCCTCTCACCTTGCGAGTGGGCTCTCGCCTGCTCCTCTCTCTCTTTGCGAGTGCCCCGCTCCATGGCTCCATCTCGCCTCGTGAGTGGGCTCTCGCCTGCTCCTCTCTCGCCTTGCGAGTGCCCCGCTCCATGGCTCCCTCTCGCCTTGCGAGTGGGCTCTCTCCTGCTCCTCTCTTTTCCTTGAGCTTTCTCCTCCCGCGGTTCCGAGGTTGTACAACGAGAATAATATTTAATTTAAATAAATTTTCTATCAACTCGGATGTTGATTATTCTTGTTCGCAAGATCACCCGGAAAAATTCTCGAGTAATGAGAATAATTCTTTAGATTTGAATTTTAGTTCTTCTTTTTCCGCACCGCAAGTTAAGTCTTCTAATTTTGGGGAATTTTCGCAAATTCAATTTCTTTTTGCTCCCCAAAATTTAGAAACTATTAATACTTGTCATAGTGATTTTCTCCGTCATCAAAAATTTCTCCTATAGAGAAACATGAATCTTCATGTGCCCGCTTGGTTTCTTATTTCAAAGATGAAGAAAAATTATTATTTCAAGAATTTATTAATTGTATGGGCACACCGGGTGAATTAGAAGAACATATTTCTTCTCTTACTTCTCCCGACTTTTCTCTTTCTCTTCATGAATTTTCAAGCACAACCTATAAATATTTGGGAATTCAAATTCATGAAAATTTTGTGTCCAATGATTTTAATTTAAATGAGTTTTCAGATAACAATTTAATTTTAGAAAATAAACAACCGGAACTTGACTTTATAGTTTCGCAAGACCCTCCTTGCGAAAAATTTTCTGACACGTTTGTTTTTTATTTTTATTATTCTAACGATTTTCATGTATAAGATGAGCCGTTGCAATCAAACTTCGTCCCCGATCCATTTGTCGCTCATCTACAAAATTTTAAATCACCTCAGGTATGTATAGGTGATTTGAATTTATATTTTCAATTCAACCGCCGAAAGAAAAATCAAAAATCAATCGGAGTAGTCGGGCGACCGACTTCGGCACATTTGTCGAAACGTGAATTAAGGGAGTTGTTCGTACAACCTTACTTTTATTTCCGTTTTTTTAACAATAACCGTCTAGCTTAAAAACGGAAAAAAGAAAAACGTTTTTGGGAGGCACCCCAAAGTAATCCTATTTTTTTATTTTATGTTTAGTTTTTTTACAGGTTTGGAAGTTTGTTGATAAATGACGGTCAGCCAGGCACGAACGTCAAAACTCTTCAAAGTCGGTAATTTGTGTTTTATTTATTTTATTTTCATAGTAAATCGAAAAAGTTTATTAGAAAAAAACAAAAAATATTAAAAATATAAAAATAAAATAAAAAATTCTACAATTTTATTTTTTTACACCCATCAGTCATGGGCGTGACCTAATGGTCACAGGCGTGACCGGCAGGCGTGTACTTCCCGGAAAATGGAACCGGACGCCGGTTCTGAAGGGGAGATTTTTTTCCCGTCTTCCATTCAAGTCACGGGCGTAACCTTCATTGGTCACGGGCGTGACAGTGACGGAATTTCTCCGACCCAAGCGAAAAAAAAAACAACCTTGTGAAGTCACGCCCGTGACAACCTATGTCAGGCCCGTGACATAGGTGAGTCACGCCCGTGACTTGCCACCAAAAAAATTTTAAATCGTTTTTTTTTAACAATATTTTATGTTTACACGCCCCGGGGTCACGGGCGTGATCCGGGCGTGTCGAGCGAATCTGAGGCATTGACCCGATCAATGCCTCAGATTCCCCTGTTTTTAGTTATTTTATGTTACACGCCCGTAAGTCACGGGCGTGACCTGCAAAAAATCAAGCCTCGTCGATTCCCGAGAGGATATCGTCGTTCCACACCCGTAAAGGTTACACGCCCCCCAGTCACGGGCGTGGCAGGGGGCGTGATCTCCCAAATTTTTCTATTTAAGGCCTTTTCTCCCCTTTCTTTTCCCCACACAATCCACCCCTCCTCATTTCCTTCTATAACCCAAAAAATTACTTCTTTCCTTCCAACATACCTCGCCACCATCCCCGCTCTACTGCGTCCTCATCCGAGCACCCCGCGGATCCCGCCACGGCGGAAGCTATGCTGATCTTTGAGAACTCCTCCCAACAAGACCGGAGTGATCGTTTACGTGTCAAATCCTTTGGCGTCTTCCAGATTTTTAATTGGGGAATCCTTGTGGCCTTTGGCGCGGCGAAATTTGTTCGAGAATTTTTATCCACCCCTTGATGGAGTTCTCTTTTTGTCATTTCGGAGCCCGCATTTCTTGAGTTTACCGTTGAGTTCCTATCTTCTTTCGAGTTACGTTGGGGTGCGGATGACAATTTTATCGTCTTTCGGATGGGCGGCGCAGCGCATCAGCTTACCATCCGCCAACTCAACGTTGCGATGGGATTTTGCGATGAGGCATTCTCTCTCTCTCCCGCTTATTCCGCCCTTCGTTCTGATTTCTCTTCGGACTTCAACCTTCTTACTTTTTGGTTGGAAATCAGCAACGGCATCGTCCCCTACACTCTAAAAAAATTAAAAGATAGTCAGCTCATTTCCTCCGCCCTAGGTATTCTCCACAACCTCCTAACATTTACCATCACCGGTCGCAGCGACAGCCATGGCGTGGTGACTCGGGCGGACTTACTATATTTATATTGTATGTTCTACAGGGTCCCACTCAACCTAGGTCACGCGCTTGCGATTTTATTTCGGCATCAGGCCGAGAATGCGAGGTTGGGAGCCATCCATGGCGGGAATTTCATCACTCATCTCGTCAAACAGATGGGGATTTGGGATGCTATCCCGCGGCTGCACTGCATTCAGTCGCCGCTAGTCATTCAGTTCCAGACCCTCCAAGCACTCGATTTAGCGCGACGACGTGATGGCGAGTTCGAGGCTATCCCTCCAGCAGTCGGTGGTGGAGACTTTGACCTTGATCTCGGAGCAGGTCCCAGTGGCACTCATCACTCTCCGCAGCTTCCATCACCGCAGCATTATTCCCCAGCGTCGGGTTCTTAGACCTATTGGGATTGTCAATTTGGGTCAATTCACACACGGCTGGACCAAATGCAGACCCATTTTGACGAGCGTTTTGTGCATTTTGATGGACGATTTACCGCGCTGGAGCAGAGTCACGTTTCTTCAGTGGCGCATATTTTGCGTGAGTTTGCGGACCTGCGGACCACTATCAGCAGCGGGGGGCGATAGCGATGAGGAATAGGTTTCCTATTATCTTAAGTGTGTAGCGGGTCAATTGTATCTGTATCTTTTATTATTATTTTCAGGATAATCTGGGCTGCAATTAGCATTTTGAAGCTGACAGGACTGATCAGGAGAAGAATTTGAGGGAAACTGGAAAAATTATGAGTACACGCCCTAGTCACGGGAATGACCTAATAGGTCATGGGCGTGACCATGGGGCGTGACCATTGTCACGGTCATGCCTCCCTCCAGATGTTCTAGATATCATATCCACGTCATTTAAAGTTAAGCGCCCCCAAGTCACGGGCGTAACACCAGACACGGGCGTGACCCGCAGAAGGAGTTCCTGATTCCAGTGACACGTCGGCATAAAGTTACACGTCAAGGTCACGAGCGTGACCTTTAGGTCACGGGCGTGACGCAGCATTAAGAAGCCATTTTCCGATCCGAGCCGTTCAAAGCTTACACTCCCTAGGACACGGGGGTGACCTAGGGGCGTGACCTCTTCTGCAACCGCCAGATTAACTCCAGCCGTTTTGAGTTCCTGTCGTTTTCAGTAACAGTCTAGACATGCCCTAGGTCACGTCCGTGACCTAGGGTCACGGGCGTGACCTAAGGGCATGACCCGCAAAACAACAACTTTTGGCGATTTTTCCCCAATGTTCCAAGACTTTCAAGACGACGGTTCCATACCTTACACGCCCCTAGTCATGGGCATGACCTAGAGATGTGACTCACCAGCAAACTTCATTATAAATTCCAAACAATGTCAGGAGCTGGGAGGGTAGTTTTGGAGTTAGTTTTTAGATAGTTTGGAGTCAGATTATAGTTTAGTTCTTAATATTTTCGCATTTCTTTATGTATTTTCCATTTCATAGAGTAGTTGTAGTTTTGTTTATTTTTAATTCAAGTTCTTTTCATTTGCAATCATGTCCTTTTTATATATTTTTTTATCATGTTAAATAGCTAAATTTTATTTAGCACTTGATCATATGAACTTTGGATAAAATAAACTTCTTTATCTTTCTCAAAATTGTCAAGCTCACCATTATTCACTTTGATTTATCTTTGACTTTATTTGTGTATAATTCATATTTCATGAATATATTATTCGAACCTAGATCTGTATCCTAGATTTACCGAGAGGTTGTGGATACGAGAAAATCACTCAAATATAAAAGGAGTTGCATGCACTCCTCGAGAGAGGACGGCATAAATCTTCCGGACTGGAGTTAAATCCAATAGTGAGGTTCACCGCCTAAAGCAAGCTTAGGGGTTTCGACTTGCCGAGAGGTCTTAATCGATCAACCTAAGTTTAGTCGAGAGCATATTCTTGAGAGAGCCGCTTTTTGTATTTTGGGAACATCCACGGTCGAAATAAGTAATTAGAAGCTTGTATTTTATTATTTCATAAAAGTTTATTTTAATCCAAAAGGATTCTAGATCAAGTGTTATATTTTATTTCATTTTCTTTTTATAGTTTAATTAACCTCTTTTTATATTTCGATAAAATATTATTAATTTGTATGAGTAGAAGTAGTCAACAGGCCCGGAAGAATACGACACTTGATATTTTATTTTAAAATATCTCATACTATGAACGATAGGTGCTCTTGTCTATAGTTTGTAGAATTTGGAGATTTTATTAATCGCAAATTTTACGCGTCACACTTTCACCTTGCTTAATCCTGGAGAGGGAAGCAGGGTCACTCTTCCTTTTCCTTGAGGTAGCAACCTCAGAAGAAGCTCCCTTCGAAGCACTGCAAAGCAGTAAACGAACTGGGGAGGTAGTTTAAAGAACCACTCTCGTGCTTGCCCGTTAAATAAGATGACCAAGATCTTACACCTCATTGCATCTGAAAGAGTCCTCATTGAAATTGCAGACTTGAAGGCTTGGAGATGAGGGACAGGATCGTCTCTCCCAGTGAACACCAGCAAGAGGGGATCCTTGAATCCATTAGGAACATGCTTCCAACAACCTCTATCGATGAAGAGAGACAACTCCTCCACCTTACCTAGAATAGGAGGATCTTGAGGATAAGCAACAGTAGGATAATGGGATGGAGGATAAGAATAATCCTCCTGCAAGTTTAGAGCTCGAGCTGGACTTCCTTGGGTTGCTTCTCGGAAAAATTCCCGGTGAGCAGCCACGAACTCTTCAAACATGGGCCGCATAGGAGCTACGGACTGAAGAGGAGGATAAGCCGGAGGAACAGGAGCCTCCTCCAGAGGAGCTGTGGGAACTGGAGGAGTCGCGGTCACCGCGGCCTGAGGAGCTAGCTGCTGAGTGAGCGCAAGCAAGGCCCGGATCATGGCCTCTAGCTGCTGAGCGATCTCGCGGCGAGGCTGCGAGAAGATTTCCCAGGTGAAGGGACCACCTGGGCTGGGGTGAGTTGGGCGATGCACGAACTCGCAGTCTGACATACTTAACCGCAAATCTCACCAAACAACTTCAATCTGAAGGTCGTGTGTTCGTTCTGCTGATGTGAAAATCGCACATCCATATTTACACGCTATGGAAACCGGGGGGAGGAGAATACTGCGAGTCGAAGGTTACTGAGGACTAAGCGATCACAGAGAGCGAGACGACCACCGAACATCAAGACCAAACTTACCCACCGCGGCGAATACCACTTGTGGAGGGTAATTTATTGGATAAGGTGAAATGCAGTCACACAGAGAAGAGAAGAGAGATCGCGGCAAGTAGGAGACCGTTAAGGAAAAAGATTCGAGACCGCTTCCACAAGTGACGAGCTTGAGGATTTGAATCATCCTGCCTTAAGGGTGTTGTCCCCCCTATTATAGGTTTGGGGGCCTGACTGAACGGGCAGGGCTTAAAATTACCGGCTGGCTGGGATAAAGGAGAATTGGGCAGAGGTGAGGGGATACATGGTGTGCAAATAAGAGAAAACAATCTGATTGCGTGAACCGGAAGTTAGCCTTGACTGGCTTTGCTCTCCCTGGTCTCTGCTGCTGAACGGTCTCAGCGATCTCTGCGGTCAGCATGAGTCTGACCGCCCCGACTGCCCTTAGAGAAAAATCCGGTGGCGGGATTCCTGGTAAACAATGACTGCCCCAATATGGATTTCATAATGATCCTAAAGGGAGGACGACAAAATTGGGTTGGCCGACTTTGAGGTCTGAGTTAGATCAGGATGATTTAATTTCCCCACCACTAGCTCAACTCAAACGCCTAGATATCTCCTGCTACTCGATGGGTGGGATGGTTCTCCCATGTACTATGAAGCTGGAAGCTTCACTTTGCAACCACTCCGCGGTGTTTTAATTGATAGTAGAACGTGCTACAATTTCATCTCTCAATACCTCGTAGCTGAGCTACAGCTTTTAGTGATACCAACCCAAGGATTTCACGTGTTCCTCGGCGAAGACCACCGCACTCGTACGGTGGGCCGCTGCATGGGCCTTTCCTTATCCATGAGGTCGTATTCAGGCATTGCGGTTTTTTATGTCTTCGAATTAGGAAATCTTGACACCATTCTCGACTAGAGCTGTCACTTAAAACCGAAAACCGAACCGGAACCGCAAAGAACTAGACCGAACCGTTCGCAAATTATTCGGTTCCGGTTTGAATTTTGAAACCGTGAACAACATTGGTTTGGGTGTGGTTCTTACATTTTATTATCCGGACCGGAACCGGAACCGTAACATACAAATCTCAAGCGGTTTTAAAAATTTTAGACCCGATCTGAACCGGACCGAAGTAGAACCGAACCGCAACCCGTTTATTATTATTATGATTATGTTATTATTTTATAATTTATCTATAATATTTATACTTACTATCACGAGTGAAAATGGTGCAGTTTGAACCCAAACAACAATCGCACTAAAGGGGGTCAATTTTAGATCGAACAAAACTTCGCCGCATAAAAACAGTGTGGTAAGGTTTGACATTGGTGCAGTTTGGAGTCAATTTTTGCAGTGCACTTTTAATTTTTATACAGTTATATAATATACTTTTAATTTTACTTACATATTTTTTTGAAATATTTTATTTAAAATATATAAAAGATTTACAACTACTATTTAATAGTAATCATGAAAGACAACTAATTGTAGTCGGTTGTTACGGTTGAGCATGCCGACGAGACGTGCGCAAGCCAACTAGAAGGCGTGCGCAAGACAACTAGAAGTCGTGGCAAGTCTACACGCGTAGGAAGGCAATTAATATTATCCCACCGATCGCGAAAAACATCGTCGAGAAGTGCGCAACATAATTATATTTATTTCGATGTTGTTTTGAGTTTTACTATTTGAAGCCCGATTTTATTTCATTCCGCCAAGTTTGATTTTGTTTTTAGTTGGAACCGATTGGAACGTACCGAAGCGCATGGAACCGGACCGAATCATTAGTGGCCGGTTTGGTTTTAGTTCTTGTTGAACCGTAACCGGAACCATTGACACGACGGTTCCAAAAATTAAGCTGGAACCGGAACCAGAACCGGAATCGGCCAAATCAAATAAGGTTTTGGTTCTAATTTGAAGAACCGTTACCTTAATGGTTCGGTTCATGGTTTTAGTAGAACCGGAACCGAACTGGAACCGTGACAGCTCTATTCTCGACGTGGCTTAGCTGTGTACTCAGGGTGACGTATAACATAACTGGTATCGACTCACTATAGCCTTCGAGACACAGGGTGCTTCCCACCTCCCGCAAGGAGACCCTTCCTTAGCCTGCTCACCGGCTGGCATGCACTCCATCCTCATGATCGTCGACCCTGAGATTCGCGTTCTTTTATAGCATATAAGAACAGAAGAACTCGTTTTAGCGGCCAGGCCGCACCCAGGCATCCAATGTCTATTGGGCAGACATGCTTCCCTCTTCGCCACTCCCGATGGGCTTCCCCAAACAGAGTCTCGAACCACACCATCATCCTCCATCCTAGGGTGACTGCGGTTTTCGTTCACCCATACTGATATGGCCATGCTCGAAAAACTGTCAAGGAGACGATAGTGGCAGAGATGTTGCGTGTAGGTATCATCCAGGCTATCCAGCCAAGTGCCAGTTCATTCTCGAGCCTTTTTCTTATGGTCCGCAAAAAGAACGGTAGTTGGAGATTCTGTGTAGACTATCGAAAGCTGAACAAGCTCACGATTTCTGACCAGTACCCAATTCCACTTATCCAAGAGTTGTTGGATGAACTACAGGGCATGACCAACTTCTCCAAATTGGACCTCCGCTCGGGCTACCATCAGATTCGAGTCTGGGCTGCAGATGTGTTAAAGATGGCTTTCCACACATATGATGACCACTATGAGTTCTTAGTTATGCTTTTTGTCCTAACTAACAATGTGTCCCGCCCACACCTGCAAAAGTTCGTTCTAAATTTCTTTGATGACATATTGATCTACAGCTCTTCTTGGTAGCTCCACCTCGACCTATTAGCAATCGTACTGTAGCTCTTCGCGGATCACAAGTTCGTGGCACATCAGAAGAAGTGCCTTTTTGGTCAGAGACCAATCGGGTACTTGGGCCATATCATTCCAGCTATCGGGTTAGCCATGAACACGGCCAAGATTGCAGTAGTCTTCCAGTGGGCGACACCATCCTACACGCGAGCAGTACGAAGATTCTTGGGCCTCACAGGGTACTATCGTCGCTTCATTCGCAGCTACGGCGCGATTGTGCGCCTGCTTACCAATCTCCTCAAGAAAAGAGTGTCGTTTGAGTGCATCCCGACAGTTTCCACACCCTACAGCAGGCCTAGATCCCCGCCCCCGTCATCAGTATGCCCAACTTCGGCAAGCCCTTTGACATTGAGTGTGATTCCTCGGGGAAAGTAATGGGCGTTGTACTCATGCAAGAGGGTCGTTTCATCGCTTACTTCATTAAGGCCTTTACAGATCGAGGAGTGGCGGCCTCGACGTATGATTACAAGCTCCGGACACTAGTTTTGGACGTTTAACATTGGCGCCCCTACCTACTGGGCCGACCATTTGTGGTACGTACAATCATCGCAGTCCGGGGAACCTTTGGTGGTCATAACACCCACACAGCAAGTGTAGATTGTCAAGCTTTTGGGTTATCACTTCTTCATTGAGTACAAGACGGGGGCATGAACACCGCGGAAGACGCCCTATCGCACAAGGCCATCAATATTGTACCCTATCGGCAATCTCCCACTCACAGTGGTGCGATTTTGACACCATCACTGTCGAAGTGCGGCGGGACGCCCACTATGCCACAATGATCCAAGGCCTATAGTGGGACCCAGGATCATATCCCCCCATCCACCTAGTTAGCGACTGGCACCATTACCGCAATAGTCTAGTGGTCGCAGATTCATCGTCGGGGATTCGTTGTCTCCTCCACGAGTTTCATGCCACCTCTACAACAAGACAATAAGGTGCACACCCTACCTATCGATGATTGGCCGCCACTTTGTCTTGGTGGGGCATGATGCGGGAAGTGCAACAGTTCGTTGCCAAGTGCATCACGTTTCAAAAGGCCAAACTACCAAACTCTCGCTCCGGTCGGGCTGCTCCAACCTCTTCCAGCTCCTAACATAGTCTGGAAGGTCATCGCAATAAACAGGACTTCATCACTCGATTACCCCGCTCTCAGGGCCACGAATGCCCCCTCATCATGGTAAACCATCTCTCTAAAAATGGGCACTTCATACCAATCAAACACCTTTATACGGCTAGCTCTGCCTGAATATTTATAGGGGAAATGTTCTGTCTGCACGTGTTTTTTCGTTCCATCGTCAGTGATCGTGATTCTATGTTCATGAGGCTTTCTTCAGGAGATGTTTCGACTGCAGGGCACCAAAATGCGGTTTAGCACAGTCTATCATCCCCAAACCGGTAGGAAAATAAAGGTTCTCAACCGCTACGTTGGCGCATACTTGCCCTGCTTTGCTACCGAGCAGCCCTACCACTTGCCATAACATATCGCATGATTTGAGTTAATGTACAACACCTACAAGTCCTCTGCGAGCTCGACCCCCTTTCAAGTGGTCTATGAGTGGCCGTCCCTGAAGCTTTCATTCAGCCTGCTTGGGGCGTGCAGAGTGCAGACCTTGGGCACTGATCTCCAGGATCGTGACGAGGACCTCCGCCAGCACAAGCATCATCTTCTCTAAGGTCAGCAGCGCAAGGTCCAGCGGGACAAGTCGACACTGCCGCGATGTGGGCAATAAATGTGAAGGGAAAGAGTAGGTGAGGGGTCCTATTTATAAAATAATAATAATAATAAGAGAGAGCCGGGGTGACGCGGGTCATCCACTCATGACAAACCGTTAACCATGTCATTGACCCTCCGAAACCTATCCTGCCATCGAGCGAGCAGAGCGAGAATTCTAATCACAAAACAGCGACCCGGTGAATTAAGACACTGCACTCGTGCGAAATAGACAAACGTTAAATATTACATCAACTACTACATTAATTATTACATGAACCAGTTCTGGGAATGTTCTCAAGCGCAGAAAAATAGAAAATCAACAGGTGATAAAGGAAAGACCGTGGGGGACTAGACGGCGAACACAGGTAGGCTCAGAACGGGAGCCATTTCCATCTTCCCCGGCCTCGCACCCCCTTCCCCGACAGTCGGTGAAAATTATTGAACTAGCGGACCGTCTCGAGATCCCGATGCACAAGCCGCATGTTCTCCTCAATGTGATCGATGAGAGGCCCCGGGGAGGTCATCTCAACTATCATTCCTCGCCTCACCTCGTCAGCCAGCTTCGCGTAACCCTGTTCGAGATCACGCAGTCGATGCTCGTCGGCGACCCTTTCCTCCTGAAGTTCTCGCAGCATGAGCTCATACTTCTTGAGGACCTTTGCCATCCGCCTCTTCATTTCGGCGGGGTTGCTCGGGTCGCCTAGAAAAATTTCGAGCGAGTTGGGAGAAGGGGGTGGCGAGAAGAACTCATGCTCGGAAGATTCTTCGGCTTCTGAGCTCCTGGGAAGACCTGAGACGATTGAAATTTTAAAAGGCTGACTTAGAACATGGAAAAGAGGGTGAGTGTTTCGACTAACCGTGCGAAGTGGAAGCCCACTGGTGGTGGGGTTGGCATGACGAACTTGGTTGCCCTTGGAAGGGTCGGCCGAGAGAGACGGCGAGTACCTTTCCATGGCCCGGTCGGAAGGAACCAGGATCAGGAATCAAAGTGGAGGAGGGAATCGGGACGTCTATGGTGTCTTTCATCACGGAAGCAGAATTAAGGGCGGGATCGTGTATGGACTCGCGTGTCGGCGACCTTAACGGCAACGAGCCCGGCCGGTAGATCCAAAGGGGGAAGCTGCAGCATAGTAACATTGATGAGTTGGGCGGCAAAGTGAAACAAAAAAAGGGATAGGTTACCGAGGGTTCTCGCGGGACTATTGGTGGTGGTTCGAGGAAGTGCGCCCGTGAGAAGGGGCTTGCCCTGGATCAGTAGGAGACTCGCGCCACCACGGGATGAGGCATCCTGGTCGGATGGAATCACGTCGGCGCCTCCTTCTTTAGAATGGTCACCCTGCAAGCGTACCCAAGATGGTCATATCAGAGCCGTTTGTTTCATATAGCAGAAGCGAATGTGATTTTTAGGACCTATATTGAGGAACGGTGTGTGAGCCCAGGGCCTGGCGTGGAAGGCGGAATATCGAGAGGGGGATCGCTGGCCGCCAATTCAAGCTTAGCCTTTTTCACTGAATTGCGCTTCAGCAACTTGCTGGGGGATCGGTGAGCGAGCCATGGCATGAGTTCAGCAGTATTAAATGAATGTAGCTCCCTCGCCTTGCGAGACAATCTTGGAATTGCCTAGAGAGAGGCATGACGTGATAAAGATCGGGAAAAGGATAAGGGAAGGTAATGGTATTCTCCACTCCCCCTAGGTTGGCATGTATATATAGCATAATGTGGAGCCCACCATTAGATTCCCTCGGGATTAGCCACCACTCGTCGAACACCTGAGGTTGAACATTTTTTTCCGAGCTTGGGACAATCTCGCAAAGAGCGAGAATTGTGTACAACCCCGTGTTCATCGAGTGGGCCCGCCAGGGAAAGACCTAGTCAAATAAGGCAGCTTTAGGAATAGATGAGCCGGATGGGCGAGTGGGAATGGAAGGCCTCAGCTCGTGGAAGATCAAGTCGTCAGTGGTATGGGGGGAGAGTGGGAAACCTAGGTTTACACCCGCCTCATGACCAAACTAGGAGAAAGGCAAGTGGGGTAAAAAGTCTTGCACTCGCCCTCAATCCTGGTCGAGGCGGCGAGTGTTGGCCTCTTCCGGGCACTCGCCGCCCCAGGCGAGTGGTGGCAGCAGGAACCACTCGCCCGGTAGTGGATTTACCAGAATGCCCCTGCTGGCCTGCTAATAGCCCCTCCAAAGAGCGGAGTTTGGCTGTTAGCAGACCCCTTTGGGCTACGTATAGCATTACCAAAATGAGAGATTGCGCTATTTGCAGGTCAAGTGAGAAAACTATATATAGACCCTATGGGCATCTTTGGAGAGGATCGAGTCCTTTTGGCTTCCATTTCCTCAGGTCGTTTTTGGTTGGCTTCGAGTGCCCTGCAAGGTGCTCAGTTCAGCTTTTGGCTTGAGAGGGGAAGCGTTTTAAGCCCTTCTGGGTGTGTGGTGGGACCTCCACACTACAGCCCAGGGCCGGTTCCTAATTCCTAAGAGTTCGGTCAGGTGTGCTGGTTCAGGAGAAATAAGTGCAAGCTACACCTCTTGGGCATGAACTCTTCTTGAGACCGAGTTTCGGTTTCAACAATGATGAAGATGATACTGTTGGAGAGAATGTTTAATTTTTAAACTTGATATTTTTGCATGTGAATGTAACGAAACAATAATCAATTGATGTAATGATGTGGACATATAGTATATTGTTTTTTATGGTGTTTGTTTCTTTGAATCTTCTCTATATTTGTATAACATTTTATGAAATATTATTTATAGCATTATATGAAATATCAATAATGTATAATAAAAGTTTGAAGTCCTGGTTTTCATATGTATGGTCTATGTTGCAGTCTTATTAAAAAAAATTTGTTACAATTCAAGATATGTACAATTAGTTTGTTAGTTGTTTTATTTTTATATTAATTAATAATTATATTAAAATAATTAAAAAAATTAAAAACATTTCCCGTATTCTTATTTTTTTAAAATCACGTTCCCGTTTCCGTCCTCGTGCTACGTAGCTACACATTATAAAGAGGTTATTGCAATTTTCTGAGTCCTCAATTGATTAAATTCATGTTCAATTACAGTGAAATACTGTGACCTAAGAAAAAACTTGTGAGAGAGCATCCCTTGAATGGACCAGTAGCTGAAAGTCTAGTGAAGGGAATAGCTAACACGGGATGATTTGCCAGTATCATGAACAAGTAACTAAGAAGTGAACCAACTTTGAACTATATTGAAGCATTGTTTGCTGAAGGTGCTAGTTGAATGGCTGCTTCAACTTAAAATGCCCCAACCAAGAAATAGGAAACAAACTCAAAGAAGATGCAGTATCCAGGAAACATTAGAATGAGGTAAATAGATATATCAATTCACTTTTGGGTAGTTTCTGCGTAAACATGAACCAAAACATTAAACAGATAAACCAACGTATTAAGAAAGATTCAGAATTAATCTCAATGTGGTTCTTAGTTCTTGAAAAAGCTCCTTTTAAAAAATTTCCTCCAAACTCAAATATGTTTTAACTGCAATGTCACTTCATTCACACAGAAATGCAATAAGCCTTAATAATAATTTCTTAAATACATTCAAAGAACAGATGGAAGTATTTTACAGTAGCTTAAACAAAACAGCGGTCTGAAAAAAAATACCAGAAATACCACTGAGAGAACTTTTTGGCGCCTCCCCAAGCAAGAATGATGAAGATTATCATTTGAATTTGCATTGGAAGCATTTCTGTTTGGCACAAGGTTGATGGATGGTCGCCTTCTTAGGCCATATAATGACTCTGAGAAAGATGCATCTGTAAATGTGATGCCGCATTAATCAAGATGAAAGTGACAAGAAATCAATTTTGTAGTCTGTGGAGAAAACTCAAACTTGTAAATACTTTCTCTATCTTCAAATACAAAGTATGAATACATATTTATAGGAGGGAGAAAGAGAGAAGAAAGTCCTATACATGATGTGGGACTAAACAAGAGAGAAAAATAAACAAATACATGGCCTCTATGGGCCCCTTTACATGGGCTTTTCTAACACTCCCCCGCAAGCTGGAGCGTACAAGTTGTATGCACCAAGCTTGGACAAAAACTGATAGAATAAGGTATTTGGTAGAGCCTTTGTGAGGATATCAGCAACTTGTTCAGTTCCCGGAACATGTTTTAATTCTATCTTCTTCATTTGAACTTTTTCCCGGATAAAATGACAGTCTACTTCAATATGCTTCGTTCTCTCATGGAAGACTGGATTCTTTGCAATGTGTATGGCTGCTTGGCTGTCACATAGCAGGAGGGCAGGTGAGGGAAGTTTTACCCCGAGGTCGACCAGAAGACTTTCAAGCCAAGTTAGCTCAGAGACAACCGACGCCATTGATCGATATTCTGCTTCTGCTGAGGATCGAGCCACAACTGCTTGCTTCTTACTTCGCCAGGTAATGAGATGACCTCCAAAGTAGGTACAGAAACCACTGGTTGATCGACGATCATCCAAGGAACCAGCATAATAAGCATCAGAATATGCAACTAATCTTGGAGTAGAAGATGAGGTCTTGTAGACCATTCCTTGACCCGGAGCGGTTTTAAGGTATCTGAGGATGCGCTCAACGGCTTGAAAGTGAGAAATTCGCGGGGCATGCATAAACCTGCTGACCACTCCAACAACGAAGGATATATCCGGTCTTGTAAGTGTTAGGTAGATCAATTTCCCAACAAGTCGTCGATAGTATTCCGGATTTTGAAGAGGAAGATCTGCGTCGGAAGCGTGAGCACACAGTTTATGATTTGCATCCATTGGAGTAGTAGTAGGCTTGCATCCAGAGTAACCAGCATCTTGAAGGAGGTCCAGGCAGTACTTTCCCTGGGACAGGATAAGACCATCTGGTCGCCTTGCGATCTCAAGGCTAAGGAAGTACCGAAGGTGACCCAGATCTTTTGTTTGGAAGACCGAGCTAAGGTGTTGTTTAACCGCATGGATGCCCTTTGAATCATCTCCAGTGATCAGGATATCATCAACATATACAAGCAGAAGAACCGTTCCCGTTGCTCGGTGCCGCGTAAAGAGGGAAAAATCTGCTGAACTTCGAGTAAAACCGACTTCCCGAACATCCTTACAAAACTTGTCAAACTATGCCCGAGGAGATTGTTTGAGACCATAGATGGACTTCTTCAGATGACAAACTCGGGACTCCCCCGTGGTCTCAAACCCGGGAGGTTGCTGCATGTATACTGTTTCCTGGAGGTCGCCGTTCATAAAAGCATTTTTGATGTCCAGTTGGTGTAATGTCCATTGGTGATGAACCGCCACTGAGAGAAGGACACGAACGGTGTTAAGCTTTGCGACCGGAGAGAAGGTTTCCTCGTAATCAAGACCGTATTGTTGGGTGAAGCCGCGAGCCACCAGACGGGCCTTTAGACGGTCAATCGTCTCATCCTGAGCATGTTTGATTACAAAGACCCACTTACACCCAACGGGTTTCTAACCGGGGGGAAGAGGTACCAGGTGCCAGGTCTGGTTCCCCCAAAGAGCCGTCATTTCTTCTTCCATGGCCGCCAGCCAGGATGTTGGAGAGCCTCCTGCACAGTGTTAGGGACAGAAATAGAGGATAATGAAGTGGAAAAAGTGTGGAGTGGTGGAGATAGGCGATGTAAGGATACATAGTTCGCCATGGGATGAGCGGTAGAGTCTGGTGTCGGATCAGCAGAATGCAGAGCGTCAGAGGTCGAAGCCGACTGCAGTGGGGCAACGGAGGCAGGAGGACGGCGAGTGTAAACACGTATAACAAGTGGCTTGGAAACAGAGGGAGCCTTGTCAGGAACTCGTGGTGGTGAAGGAGGGGTAACGGGAATGGCAGGACGTACGACCGTTAGTGGTAGAGGTGTAGGATCTGAGGCAAAGAAGAAAGGGAGATCCTCCCGAAAGGTCACATCAGCAGATACAGTCACTTTTGGGGTGGCCGGAGAGTAACATACGTAGCCTTTTTGGGTCCGGGAATAGCCAACAAAGATATGTTTGGCCGCCCGGGGATCCAACTTGTCCATGGAGGGACCAAGAGTGTGGGCATAGCAGACACATCCAAAGATGCGGGGGGTAAGGGAGAATGGCGGAGTAGAAGGGAACATGAGGCTGAATGGAGTGGCATTGTGGATAACAAGGGAAGGAAGACGGTTGATGCAGTAACAGGCCGTGGAGAGAGCGAAGTTCCAATAAGATTTGGGAACTTACATCTGAAGCATGATAGAGCGAGTCATATCGAGGAGATGTCGATTCTTACGTTCAGCGGTTCCGTTTTGTTGCGGGGTATAGGCACATGAAGTTTGGTGAATAACCCCGAATTCCGAGCAGAGATTTGCAAATTCGTGGCCAGTGTATTCGCAGGCATTGTCCGTGCGAATAGTTTTGATAGTTGTGGAGAATTGCGCGCGGGTCTCAAGAAGGAAAGCCCGAAAGACCCAGAGAAGCTCGAAGCGATCACGAAGTAAGTAGAGTCATGTCATTCGGGAGTAATCATCAATAAAAGTTAGGAAATAACGATAACCAGAAATGCTAGTAACTTTGTACGGTCCCCAAATATCGGAGTGTACTAAAATAAAAGGAGCAGCGCTCCGGGTATAATGAGACGGAAAAGATGAACGCGGATGCTTGCAGTAAATACATGATTCACACTGAAAAGAAGGTAAAGATACATCGAGAAGAGCCTTCTGGAGAACAGGTAAAGGGGCATGCCCAAGACGGCGATGCCAATCGACGGAGGAGATGAAAGATAGGATAGTTGGAGGGTCATCAAGGAGGTAGAGCCCATTTTGCAGTCTCCCTTTACCAATGATAATCCGTGTCCGTTGATCCTGTATCAGAAAAGAAGAAGAAGTAAAGGTTATTGAGCAGTTTAAATCAGTAGTAAGGCGACCAACAGAAAGCAGATTAAATGGGGAGCCCGGAACGTGAAGAGCCGAGCGAAGAGAGAGAGAGGAAGTGAGAGGGATGTCAGCCGAGCCGGAGACAGGAACAGTGTCCCCATTCGCCACTGTAATACACTTGGGATGAGAGGAAGTCAGGTACTGTTGTGGTCGCAGAGAGGTGATGTGATGAGTAGCACCGGAATCCACTATCCAATGTGGACTAGTGGAGAGATAAGCGATACCTTCATGGGAGATGGAGGAAGCAGAAGCAACCGAGGCAGGTGGGCGACTGAGCAGGCCATGGAGTTGTTGCAGCTGAAGGCGGACCTCTTCAAGGTCGGTACGAGCGGAGGAGTCTGTGGTAGCAACAGTGGCCTGCGGGTGAGGAGGAAACCCATGCTTCCGAAAGCAAACAGCCTCAAGGTGGTCGTCCTTCCCGCAGAAGGAACACTTTGGTCGAGGCCGAGCACCCCGACCTCGGCCCCAGGAGCCAGAACGTCCCCCACAAGCTGGAGGGGGAAGAGGTAGTAAGGGCGCAGAAGCATGTTGTGGGAGAGCCGGTGACGGAGGAGCAGAACAATCAGGAGGAGGCGTAACCTTAAGTAACATGGCACACACATCAGATAGGGATGGGGTAGCCACAGAGGAGAGAATCTGTGCCCGAATGCTTTGAAGATGATGTGGTACCCGAGCCATCATAATGGCCACACCGACAGCTTCTTTCTGAGCACGTTGTGCAGCGAGTTCCAGTGTGGGAGGTTGATGCTGAATCTATGCTTCGACCAGAGTCTTGGCGCGAGCAACAAACGACGTGAGGTCGGAGGCCCCGTCAACCTCGAGATTCTGAAGATCAGTGATGATGTTGTAGAGGTGTTGGAGGCTATCTTTTCCAGAATAGAGGGCTTGGAGCTCATCCCACATGGCCTTGGCGGTTTCATGATACATGGTCATGCGGTATGGTTCACTATCCAGAGAGTTGAGGAGCCACGTCTGGACCCGACCGTCGTTGCGTAGCCAATCATCAGTGGGAGTAACGGGAGCGGCCTGGGTCAGATTATGAAGAAAGCCTTTCGATTGAAGCACACGGCGAACCGAGTGCACCCACTCCGTAAAGTTCTTCTTCCCGGTCAAAGAGATAGTAGTAATCCGCAGTTCATCACTGATTTCGGGGGCAAGAACTGGGCGGTCAGCCGATGAAGCCGTCGGTTCGGCAGAGTTAATAGAGAACCCCATGACCAGGCGGGCAAAGGACTAGACCGCCAAGAGGTCAAGCAGCGGATAGATGGGGAGACCGCACGGGAAGACCAGAAGCAGACAGCAGGCAGGTCATACGAGAAGACGGACAGGACCAAGGCAGCGGCTAGAGAAGAAGAGGAAGCGTCCAGAAGAGGTCGAGCAAACAGAAAGCGAACTGGGGAGGCCGCACGGTCTCGGTGATAAGTCACCAGCGGCAAGAAGTCGCGACCACGATGCTAAGACCGGAGCGGTTAGGGAGACCGCGGCGACCAACCGACCCGAAGAACGCACGAGAAATAGAAGCCGGGCACACGAAGTCCGCACGGTCAAAGTGAGTACACCAGCGGCAGGGGAAGATGCCACGACCAAGTGCAGAGATCGCCGCGGATAGAGAAGAAGTCGCGCGGTTAGGGAGGAAGCTGTCTGGGAGAAGAAGAACAAAAGGCAGGGAGATGCCGCGAGCCAAGAGTGGAGCTCGCTGCGGGAAGAGAGAAACAAACCGCGCGGGTAGAGAGGAAACCATGCGGGTAGAGACGGCCGCGAGCTAAGAGCGGAGCTCGTTGTGGGAAGATAAAAGCAAACCGCGCGGGTAGAGAGAAAACCGCGCGGGGAGAGAAAGTGGAGGGGGGACACTAGCGAGAGAAACTCCTATAAAAGGAGAGAGAGTAGAGAGAAACGAAGGTGGAGGCCACGGGATAGGAGGGGAAGAGAGAGGCGGGTAGAGAAATCCTAGCCGCGGGATGGGAGGAAGGGAAGAGAGAGGCGGGTAGAGAGACCCTAGCCGCGCGCCTTGCGCGAGAGGAGACGGTCGTCCGGTTAGAAGAACACAGACCGCGCGTAGCACAAACAGAGGAGGGTCGGGCGGTTAGCAGAAAACTAACCGCAAGGAGAGACCGAGTCCCTCTGATACAATGTGGAGAAAACTCAAATTTGTAGATACTTTCTCTATCTTCAAATACAAAGTATTAATACATATTTATAGGAGGGAGAAAGAGAGAAGAGAGTCCTATACATGATGTGGGACTAAAGAAGAGAGAAAAATAAACAAATACATGGGCTCTATGGGCCCCTTTACATAGGATTTTCTAACATAGTCGAAGACAATGTAGTGCTTAAAATCAACAAGACACATCTTATATTACTACAAAACCAACTGTTAGGAATCGGGTCACACAATGGTCTGCACAGCAATAGGAGCCTCTCTTTCTGTCTGGATCAATGATCCAAGAATTTTAGTTATTCTTCCCACATTCATAACATCCCTAACAGAAACTATCCAAATCCCTCCTAGAAATCCGAACCAGCCACGGTGATTCACTGCCTAGATACCCAACAAAATCACTCACAATAATCAGTAGGCAAACCACCCACTTCCTAGTTAACTTCCGGCGACGGCATTCAGTCTATGTACCATTCAAACCTCTACCAAGCACTCTGCTCCACCCCACCAGTTAGGTGAGTCTCCCGACTCCCCTTGGCTACATCTCCTTATAGCAAACAGGAATACATTTCAAATTAGCAGGATATAATTCACGAGACATTACTGAGAATAGCATTATCGAAGCTAAGTGGGACCCACATTGAACAGGCATAAATACGAGGAGGAAACATTAGGGCTTCTTATGTCATGCGACAATGGAAGCAGACATCTGAGAAAGTCACAATGGATCAACAGGTCACATGAAGCAGATCATGTCCATCCTTTTATCTTGACCTAACAAAAAATCCAAACAATAACAGAAAAACCAAGCACCATCACAAATACAAACCATTGGTTCTCAAGCTGTGACTTTCAAGAACCATCATCAACACAGCAAAGAACTCATCATCAAAATCCAAAATTGTGTGAATGAATGGCCTTCTCAATGCAAGAACCTGTAAAACATCATCAGTAAGTGTAAAGTGGCGTTCAATTGAAGAGCATCAGATACAACAAAACAACAACAAACAACACTCAAGCCTTTATCCCACTACAGTGGGGTCGGCTATATGGATCCTTTATCGCCATTGCAGAGCATCAGATAAGAAAAAAAAATAGAGCACAATGAATCGATGTTAGAAAGTTTAACCAATCAGACGCAACACAAAAATAGAAGATAAGAGTTCTAAAAGGTAAGACAGTTTCAAGGAGGAACAAAAAAAACACATAGCGTTTAATTGTAGAGCATCTCCATGAAACAGTTAAAAAGAACAAAAAGAGCAACAAATCGATGTTGGAAAATTTAACAGATCAGACCTAACACCAAATTCAAGATAGATTTTCAAAAGGCGAAACACTTCCTTCGAAGTAGGTTGTGTTACCGTAATCACAGAGCTTCTAACAAAATAGAGCAGGAAGTTGAGGATAATAATGATTAAAGGAAGTAATTACGCCAAGGGAGTAACTTAGAGCTGCTCTAAGGCTGGTCGGAAGCTGCTGCGCCGCCGCCATCTCAAAGAAGGTCGGACGTGCTCCCTGTCCTCCCACCTGGAACAACATCTCTTCACCGACCGCCGGAGGCTTGATGGAAGAGCGTGGTTTTGGTGGATAGTCGACCTGGAAGAGATCGGGCGAGAACCATAAATTTTTCTCCGTTCAAAAGTGGCGGAAAAAAATGCTGATCAATGTCATCGTAGGCTTTATTTCGCCTCCGTTTGAATTAAACGTCGTCGGACAGCGGGTAAATAAACAATCGCCAGCGGCGTTTGTTTCATTTGCACCCGCAGTAAGGAGGAAACGGGCCTCAATCCGCTCCGTTTTGACCCCCTCCTCTCTCCCTCCGGTTCCAAAGTGGCATTTCGACCCACCGTATGCACCCGCTATCGCCGAACCAAATATAGTCTTAGGCTTCATTTGGTTTGGCGGTGGCGGGTCGATCCAGCGGGTGGAAACGGAGTGATCGAAATGGAGGGGGGAGGTGGCTGCTCCAAACGGAGCTTTTTGAGGGCGTTTCTCAAGGAGGGCGGGAGAAAACGGAGCAAACGCCGCCGGAGGTTCATTTGTTTTTTCTCCTTCCGGCGGCGTTTACCCAAAACGGAGCAACGAAACGCCCAAACAAATGGAGCGTTTCGTTGCTCCGTTTTGGGTAAACGCCGCCGGAAAGAGGGTAAATAAATGAACCTCCGGCGGCGTTTGCTCCGTTTCCACCCGCCCGCCTTGAGAAACGCCCCCAAAAAGCTCCATTTGGAGCAGCCACCTCCCCCCTCTTATTCGAACACTCCGTTTCCACCCGCCGGATCAACCCGCCACCGCCGAACCAAATGGATCCTTAGGCTTGATTTGTTTCGGCGTTTTTGTCGGGCGTTTGGAGCAAACGCCGTCGGACGGAGGGTAAACAAACGGGACTCTGGTGGCGTTTGCTCCGTTTGCACCCGCCGCAAGAAGGAAAAGCCCCTCAAACGCTACTTTTCCAACCCCGCCTCCCCCCCTCCGGTTCCAACTCTCCATTTCGACCCGCCGAGAGCAAACGCCACCGTCGCACAAAATGAAGCCCAAGAGGTACTCCTGATCTCCAATTAAGATCAGATTGCACTTTGTACTTATTATATTAGTTATTTTACTTCATTTAAATCTTTATTATATTGGCAGTGTGGGTATTTCCTAAAAATCCTAAACCTAAAACACCGAACAGAGCTCTCTTGAATTCTCCCGGACACTCGCCGCTCTCCTGCGTACACTTCTCCTATGCCTCCAGCATCTCACTAATGCGACCTCCTACTCTGATGATCATCACTGCATTCTTTTTTCCAAGTCACGGCGGTATCCTGCACTGCACCAAACACCCGACGATCTATTCCTACTGTTGATGCTGCACCAACCCCAGCGAACCTCTAGCGATCATCCTTCTTTTGTCGTTGTTGCACAAAACCCCCTGCGAACCACCAATGATCTATTCTACTAATGCGGATCATGGTCATCTCCTTCTGTGTTGCCAATCATTTGCAGTTGCACCAACCCCCTGAGCGAACCAAAGGTGATCCATCCATTTTTGCTGCTGTGAAACACCGACCAAACTCTTTTGCGAATTCAAATCATGCAATAAATGCGCTGCTAGAAAACTGGGAAGGAAAACGGCAAGCATGCCTTTTCAATATTCATTTCCTCATCTGTCCCGAGAAATATGTCAAGTAAATTCTCTAATGAATACCATAATCAACACTGTCATAAACGGCTATATTCATAGGGAATACAAGCATTGATTACTTAGTGAAATTACGACTTAATATAATAAAGGAACATATGTGGAAAGAATAAGGAACAAAACATCTTATAGTTTTCGTCGACCAGGGAACAGATTTCGTCGAGCTGCAATCGGAGATCGTCGAACTGAGAAATCCTGTTCTTCGACCTGAGCTCTGCTAACTGAATACTGAATAAACTAAACTGAAACTGTGCTCCAAGTTCTTCGACCTAAGAATCCGCTCTATACTGAAGGATCGTCGACAATTGAACTTGAATCACCAGAATGAGTCGAGCTGAGAAATAGACTGAGAGAAAACGTCGACCACAGAATAACTTCTTCTGAAGGATATCGTCGACCTGAGTTCTACGTTCGTCTTGCTCAACTTAGAAAAGGATCTCCACGTTCTTCGAGCTGAGTTCGACGAACGTCGAACTAATTTCCCAGACTGCATAGAATCTTCTAAGGCTTCAATCTAAGGCACTCTTCAGGCAGGTCCATGGAGATAAACTTTAGAGGACTGGCCTAAGACCTAGAAAGCAAAACACTGACCCTGACTATACAACATGGGTCAATAAGCCTAAGAAGTGAACCTAGCCCAAATCAAAACAAGGGTTCCAACAATCTCCCCCTATTTGGGTGAAGTTACTTCAGAAAACAAATAACAACAGAAAATCATAGCAAAAGATATAGAGCTGATAGAATAAATAAGCTATCAGCAATAATAAAAACTATGGACAGATATTGTTCAAAACATAATAAAAACAGACAAAAAAATCAATGGTCCTTTGGATAAGCAGAAGGTTTTGCAAATAATATGGTTCTGTTGGGATCTGTTGCTTCTTTGATAGTCATCTTCATATCAGCATCACCAAGGGTCTTCTGAGTAACAACCCTTGGAACTACAGCTTCTGGATGGAGATTCATGTATTCATCAGCATTGAATAACTTTCCACCTGGAATCTCTCTAATTCCTTCTTCATGTAGGAAGACATTGTTGAGAACTGAGAGGCATCCTTGCCTTCTTCTCTGGCTTTCCTTATCTGAGAGAGAGCTACCGGCTCATTGAATCTTGTCATTCTAGTATTGGGGTCCAATTCTGGATCATATGTTATAATGGGAGGACTCTCTGGGCTTTTGCTTTTTCTGGGAGAGTAAGAGGCTCTAGGAGGGCTGAACTGCATAGCTAGAGGAGGAGCAGAACTCTTGGAAGAGGAAGAGTGTTTCTGAGGAGGATACCTTCTTCCAGAAGACTAAGAATCTCTTCCTTGCCTGGAATAAGTCTGAGTGACATTAGAAGATCTATAGCTAGCAAGTTCAGTTGCACCTATAGCTGGAGAAGGAGGAGGAGGACCTCTCCCATCTCTTTTTGGAGGAGGTGGGGGAGAGTATCTCCTTGATTTCTTCCTAGCTTTCTGCTCATTCTTTGAAAGCTTCATCCAGTGAGGCATACCTTGATAAGTCTTGATCTTATTGAGAATATAGAAGGGGATATCATTTTTGGGATTAGGCTTGGGAACTGGTACTGAAATTTTTTTCTTAAGCTTCCTTTTCTTTGAACTTGAATCATCTTCTCAATCATCATCATCTTCTTCATCATCAGAATCTTGGAAATCATATAAATCATCTATTTCCTTGAGCTGTTCTGCTGTAATCTGGGGAGGAGGAGCCTGAGGAACAGGAGCTTGAACTGGGACTAGAGAAATAATTTCTGCTGGAGGAGGCACAGCTGGCACTGGATCAATCATAAGTACATCTTATGAATGCTCTGATAGAAAGAAGTCCAGATCAGGAAAAGGAGAGTCATCCATCACATAAGTGGGAGGAGACATAACCTTGGGCTCAGCCTTAGATATTTTCTCAAGTACAACTATATCTGGCTTAAGGATTACATCAAAACTGGCCTTAATAGTAGCTACCATCTCTGAGCTAATAGGAGATGTATAACAAACAATATCTGTATAATACTGATTGGAAACAAATGAAATAACATTTATGTACATGAGGTCAAAAGAACTCAAAACTGAAAGCAGGTCAACATCTGGAGAGATGAAACAATCTCTAGAGTAAATGTCCAGATCTATATTAGATGTCTCAGAGTCTGTATCCAAAAATTCAGAAAGTTTTGCAGACAGTTCTGCATCAGGTAATTCTCTATCAACAATATCTTCACCTACTGCTGTTATTTCTACTGCTAGAGCTACTAGAGCTGCTTCTTCATTGAGTATCTCCCCCTACCTGGTTTCAGTAGGCACTGAAGCCAGGCCCCTAACAGAAGAAGGAGGGACAGGGAGGGTAGAAAGCTGAGCAGCAAGAGTAGAGATGGAGGAAGCAAGAGGTAAAATGGCCTCTGCTATGAGTTATTTTAGAAGGGGTGTGATGGATTCTAATATGGAAGAGATGGAGGGTGAAGTTAATTCTAAGAATTCTGGTGGGGTTTGGGTAGAGACAGATGGATTGATGGAAGAAGATGAGGGATGAGAATCGAGCATTTGCTCATCTAGAGGGGATGGAGAATGAATTGGAGATGAAAGAGAATTAATAAGGGTAGGGATGATAAATTTTAAAGTGGAGTTATATCTGCAAGATGAGAAGGAAGGGGGGACAAAGGAGGAGTAGCAGAATATGGAGAGAAAGCTTGTTGTAGATGTTGAGCTGGAGAAGAAATTGGGGTTAGTGGAGGTGTAGATTAATGAACTGATGAAGAAGGGTGGATAGGGGAAGCAGGAGGTGTAAGTGTAGGTTGATGTGCTTGAATTAAGGAGATTTGTTAGATGGATGTTGAAGGAGTTTGTACAGGAGGAGGAGGAGGAATAGAATTGTCCTCTGTAGGGTGGGGAGTGGCTATAACTGCCCTAGTACTCTCAGAAGTCTTTGAGGAGGAAGCTCGTGAAGGCTTTGGGATGTTCCTCTCCCACCTACCATGTAGGGCGCAGGATAGCCTCTTGGAGGCATTGATGAATACTGTCGGGGTGACAAGTAAATCATCAGCCTTGGCCTTCAGAAACAGGCCTAGAATCCTGGCAAAACAGACTTCTTTCTTTGAATTCTTTCTCCTGATCAAATCGAACAGCACTTGCCCCCAGTTAACTTCCTTTTTGTTAACCAAGGCGCACATTACAAGGAATTGGTGCCTTGTAATGTAGTCGTGGGCAGTGTGTTTCCCAAACAATACCTTACCCACAACATTGGCCAGAAACTTGTACGCCGCCGACAAGTTCTTATTCAGTAATTTGTTAGGGTTTCCTTCTGAGTGACCCATCACAACCAGCATGTTCTCAAATTCACCATGCTCTAACTCGATATCATCCGAGCCATTAACAAAACAAAAAATTTCGAAAAGAACTGCAGGGGTTAGAGTAACCTGAGTTCCAGCAATAGAACCAATCATTTCTTCATCAGAGGAGGAGGATGTGTTGGTACCCTAGTTTGATTTGAGTTTAGTCTTGCCTTTGTAGCTCCTTGACCCAAGAAATATCTATGGTCAATGGTTAGTAGTCTAGCTATAGAGTCCTCACTTTTCCAGATTGAGAATTTGGTTAAGTAGTTTGTTCGTTCGACTATCGTCGAACGCCGCTCGACTATCGTCGAACGCCGCTCGACTATCGTCGACTAACTGTTCGACGATCGTCTATCAGTTGTTCGACTTTCAGTCTGCGTGGATAGTTCGACTATCGGTTGATAGCTCGACTATCTGTGTGCTTTGATAGTTCGACCATCTGCTTGGATAGGTCGACTATCTGATAGTTCGACTATCTGTTGATAGGTCGACTATCTGTTTGGTTTTGATAGTTCGACTATCTGTTGATAGGTCGACTATCTGATAGCTCAACTATCTGTTGATAGTTCGACTATCTGTTCTGCGTTGATAGTTCGACTATCTGTTGATAGGTCGACTATCTGTTCTCGCTTGATAGTTCGACTATCTGCTTTGATAGTTCGACTATCTGATAGTTCGACTATCTGTTGATAGGTCGACTATCTGTTTGTTTCTGATAGTTCGACTATCTGTCGATAGGTCGACTATCTGATAGCTCGACTATCTGTTGATAGCTCGACTATCTGTTTTGCCCTGATAGTTCGACTATCTGTTGATAGGTCGACTATCTGATAGTTTGACTATCTTCTGGTAGTTCGACTATCTGCTGTGATAGTTCGACTATCTCCTTTGATAGTTCGACTATCTGGATCGTTCGACTATCTGTCCGATAGTTCGACGATCTCCGTGCGTCGGTCGACGATCTCCGAAGGTCGTTCGACATTTTCTGTCTGCCTTTATATTTTGTATTTATTTATTATATTTAATTAATTAATACATTATCTGGCATATCTTTTTAGCTGTATTATGATAATATTTCCAGGCATATCTGCTCTATTCTTTTTGCCTGAGTCAAATCTTTTTAGATAAAGTTGTTTGTCTTATTAGCTGACTTTATAAATTACTTTATCTGCTGTCAGCCCTTTATAGCCGTTAGACTGAAAAGTCTTCTTTTTGCTATAAAGAGTTTGTTTCTGATATGACTTTATTTAGTACTTTATTATCAAATTTCTTCCTGCAGCTTCCTAGAAAAAGGGTTATTCCTTTTATAGAATGTTTCTGCTGCAGAGATTGTTTTGTCTTCTTGATATTTACAGCCCAGGTCTCAAGTCTCAGAAGAAGACAAGTAATTCAAATTGAAGAGAGCCGTTGCTTGCTGTTGATATTAAAAGGACCCTTTGAAGAAGGATTGAGGCTAGCTAACTAGTTACCCAGATATTTTCAAGCATTCAAGCCTTCATCAAGATCAAGTCTTCTGCTCTCAGCAATTTCCATCTAACTGAGAAGTGTTAAGATCTTCGACTCTTCTTCAACCTGAGTTCTCCTGCTTTCAGGAAGTTCCAACTCAGAGTTCTTTTGAAGAAGAAGAAGAAGAAGATAGCTGCTTGAAGATCTTTAATTTTATTATTTATTATCTTCTTGTAGTTTTTCCTTCAGAACTTTCGGAAGAGTTTTCTGCACTGAAGCAAGACTTCACCTGGACATCTTTGAGCCAGGGGGAGCCTTGATTCTTTAGAGCTTTCTAGCTCAGTGCAAGTTTTTGTGCTTCTCTAATCTTTGTAAAATAGAGAAGACATCTTAACCTTCTTCCCCCTCCTATACAGGGTTATTACTCCCTTCAAAAGTATCCCTTGGTGGCAGGGCACCTGATCAAAAACCTGTGCTTGGTTTTTAGACACCTGATCAAAAGTCTAAAGGGTTTCTGGATCTACCTGAAGCAGATCCTGTTGGTGGCAGGGCACCTGATCAAAAACCTGAGTGGATTCCTACCGTGTGGGTAGAAGAGTGGACGTACCCAAGTTGTTTGGGGAACCACTATAAATTTCCTTGTGTCGCCTGGATTCACTTGTTTAATTCCTGCATTGTGGCTGTGAATAGATATAACTAGGATTGCTAGTTGCTGATTAGGTTTTCCAAGCCTTAACTGTAATTACAGTTAGCTTGAGTTTGTGCACATCACTTGTGTTAGGCTTTAAGGTTAAATCAATATCTATAATCTTTTCATTCCGCACTTCACTCCAAGGGAGTTGGGTAGACCATTAAGTTTTGTCTAGTGCAAAATTTGATAACTCTATTCACCCCCCCTCTAGAGTAATATCTATCCCTTCACTTTCAATTGGTATTAGAGGGAGGTTGACTGACTGAATAGGCTAACACCTAAGTCACAAGATCCTGATAGATACCAAAGCTTATAGATATTCACTATCATGGCCCAGTCCAAGGATTATTCCAGCACCAGACCTCCAGCATGCAACTTAGCTAAGTTTGGCATCTGGAAGGCAAGGATAAAATTATATATGAATTCTATTGATGAAAGCATCTTTGCTTCTATTTTGTCAGGTCCCCCAAGAGCACCTGCTGCTGCTACTGCCTCATCATCTGATATGAGTGCAGTGCCTCCTCCAGATTACAATGACGAGTACAAGAAGGCCAAAATAGCAGATGCCAAGGCAATGAACATACTGGCTCAGACAATGTCTGATGAGGTATTCCAGAAGGTTGCTGACTGCTCCTCAGCAAAGGCCATGTGGGATACACAGAACCAGATTGTAGCTGGTTCAGCTGATGAAAGGAAGGACAGAAGGTCCAACCTGATCTCACAGTATGAGAACTTCAAGAAAACTGATGCTGAATCAGTTGAAGCCATGTACACCAGGCTCAGCTCAATCATCAATGAGCTGAGGACCCTGGACAAGGACATATCATTGACAGAGGTCAATGATAAGATTCTTATGTGCTTCCCTAGCACATGGGATCTAAGGATCTGGCCCATCAAGGAAGCCAGAAGTACAAATGAGATCTCCACTGAAGCCCTCCTCGGCAAGCTCAAGTCTTTTGAGCAAGTGCTGAAGACAAGGGAAGCAGAAGCTGAAGCAAAGACCCCCACTCCAACAAGAAAAGAGCAATCTCTAGCTCTTAAGCCTGCTGATGCTTCTGAAGGCAGCCAATCAAATGAGGAACTAATGGTATTGTTTGCCAAGAGGTTTCTCAAGATGGGGAGAAAGGAGTTCAGAAAGAAGTCTTCACGCTATGAAGACAAACCAAGGTATGATCGCTCTCCTGCTAAAGAAATTATTTGTTATGGATGCAGGAAGCCTGGACATATCTTGCCAGAGTGTCCAGAGGAGAAGAACAAAGAAAAGAGAAAAGAAAAAGAACAACACAGGAAGCACTCCAAGCCATCCTCCTACAAAAACAAGAAGAAGGAGAGAGGTTTCATTGCTGAAACCTGGAGTGATTCTGATGAAGAATCCTCCTCATCAAGCTCCAGTGAGGATGAGGAAGAGAAGAAGGCAAAAGAAGTTTGCCTAATGGCAATAGATGCCTGCAGCAACCACTCTGCTGCAGAGAGTTCTGATTCTGATGAAGAGATGCCTACAGAAGATGAGGTACTCTCTTCTTATGATTTTACTTCAGAAGAATTTAAATTGGACTTTAAATCTTTATGCTTAGATTTGATTAGCTCAGAAAAGGAGATAAAAGAACTTAGAAATAGGTTAGCTGACTCAGAATCAATAGCTACTGAAAATGTTAGGTTAAAGGAAGATCTCACTACTTGTAGTGAATAAATTAAATTTCTTAAAATAGAGTTAGCTAAGTCTAAGAGGTTAGAAGAATCACTTAATGGTAGAAGCCTTAAGTTGTTAGAAATTACCAGCATGACTAATACCAGGTCAGGTAATGACAAACTAGGCCTAGGAGATTCTCCCAGTGAACCCCCAGTTCTACTTAAAAATAACCTTTCAACTCCAGTAAACTTCATTTCAGCTAGTGGAATGAAGAACACTGAGCAAGTAAACCTTGTTAATAAAACTTTAAATAAAGCTAAGAGAGAAAAGAGAAAGAAATTTTTTAAAGAAATGCAAAGAGCGTCGAACGCCGCTCGACGATCGGAAGCTCAATGGTCGAACGAAGCTCGACAATCTGAGCGCCCATCGTCGAACGTCGATCGACGATTTCAACATGATTTTCAAAATCATAATCAGTACCATAGAAACCTAAATGAAAATAGAAACCCTAGGTTTGTTGACCCATCATCTGCATGGAGAATCCCACCTAGGAGATCTCACCCACTAGGTTATCACCCTCAGCCTGCATTTTCATATATTTCCAGTTTTTCTTATGTGAAAAACAAGGGACCCAAGGTTACCTGGGTCCACACTGTCTAAATAAATGTCTTGCAGGTGAAGGCCTATCCAATCACTCAAAATAAGTGGTATTTGGATAGTGGATGCTCTAAGCATATGACAGGAAATAAAGATCTTCTGTCAAAGTTCAAAGCTAAGCTCGGCCCAAAGGTTATCTTTGGAGACTCCAGCTGTGGTCAGACAGAAGGCTATGACAAGATCACAATTGGAGCAGTTACTTTCAAGAGAGTTGCATATGTCAATGGACTGAAGCATAATTTGATTTCAGTCAGCCAGCTATGTGATGCTGGCTACCAGGTTTCATTTTCTAACTCCTCTTGCAATATTACTTTAAATAATAATGTTGTTTTAATAGGTATTAGAATAGGTAATATTTATTTAGTAGATTTCAATTCATCTCATTCTGAAATCTGCTTGTTTAATGAAGTAACAATTAATAATAATTTTTTGTGGCATAAGAGGCTTAGTCATGTTAACCTTAAAAATATATCTAGGTTATCTAAACACAACCTTGTTAGAGGTTTACCTTCTTGCCCCTACAAGAAGGAGAGCCTATGCAAGGCTTGTCAGCTAGGCAAGCAAACCAAAAACTCTTTTAAATCTGTAAATAAGAGTGATTCTCCTAGAATCATGTATCTATTACACTTGGACCTTTTTGGCCCAATAAATGTACAGAGTTTAGGAGGGAAGTATTACACTTTAGTAATTGTAGATGACTTCTCTAGGTTCAGTTGGGTTTTCTTTTTGAGAACTAAGTCTGATAACTTCAAAGCCCTTACAGACTTTCTACTATGTGTGCAGACTGAGTACTCTACTCATGTGGCCCTGATCAGAAGTGATCATGGTACTGAGTTTGACTCTCTTCTCATGCAAGAATTCTGTGAGAGAGAAGGTATCAAACATAGTTTCTCAGCTCCTAGAACTCCTCAACAAAATGGGGTAGTTGAAAGGAAGAATAGAACACTCATTGAAGCTGCTAGCACATTGTTGGCAGATGCTAACATGCCTCTCTCCTATTGGGCAGAAGCTGTTAGTACAGCCAACTATGTCTTAAATAGAAGTTTGATACACAAACTTAAGTGTAAAACTCCTTATGAGTTGCTTAAAGGAAAGAAACCTAAAATTAACTATTTTAGAGTTTTTGGCTGTATTGTTTATATTCATAATAACAATAAAGAATATATTAGAAAATTTGAAGCAAAAGCTTCAGTGGGAATCATGCTTGGATATTCCCAAGTAAGCAAAGCTTATAGGGTTTATAACAAATCTACCTGTAAGATTGAAGAATCTGTGCATGTATCATTTGATGAGCATCAGATGTTTTACAAGGAGAAAGAAAATTCTCCTTCCTCTAGTTCATTGCAGGTACCTGATGCTCCTCAAGAAATTCTTCAACTATCAACTCTTCAGATCACTGAATCAGACAGTGATGAAGACATTGCTGAAGCAGTTGTTGTTCCTCCAACAGTAGATCAAATTCCTCCTGAGGAATTAATCCCAACTGTTGCTGAAGATCACATCCCACCTGCTGATATTGTCACACTTAGAGATCACCCCACATCTCAAGTGATTGGAGACATATCAGCTGGTGTGCAAACAAGACACCAATTAAGACAGGATGTGATGCATGCTTGTTTCCTCTCACAGGTTGAGCCCCTCACCTTTAAAGATGCAGAGCTAGATCCCCACTGGATCATTGCAATGCAAGAGGAGCTCAATCAGTTTGAGAGATGTAAAGTTTGGACTTTGGTTCCAAGACCTAAAGGCCAACTGATCATAGGCACCAAGTGGGTGTATAGAAACAAGTTGGATGCAAATGGAATTATAGTAAGGAATAAAGCAAGGCTTGTAGCTCAGGGCTACAGACAGGAGGAAGGTATAGATTATGACCAAACCTTTGCTCCTGTTGCAAGGCTAGAAGCAATAAGGATCTTCTTGGCCTATGCAGCCTACATGAAGTTTAAGGTGTTCCAAATGGATGTCAAAAGTGCATTCCTGAATGGTGAGCTTAAGGAAGAGGTGTTTGTTGAGCAACCACCAGGGTTTGTTTCTTCAACTCAGCCCTCACATGTTTTTAAGTTGCAGAAAGCTCTTTATGGACTAAAGCAAGCTCCCAGAGCCTGGTATGAGACTCTAGCTAGTTTTCTGTTAGAGCACAACTTTACTAGGGAGTAGTTGATAGAACCCTTTTCGTCAAGCATCACAAGGACACAATCCTATTAGTTTAGGTGTATGTAGATGATATTATATTTGGCTCCACTGATCCCAAACTTTGCAAAAGGTTCTCTGACCTGATGCACTCTAAGTTTGAGATGAGTAGTATGGGTGTGCTGTCTTACTTTCTTGGTCTCCAAGTTAAGCAAGATGCTGATGGTATCTTCATCTCCCAATCCAAATATGCCATGGAATTGGTAAAGAAATTTGGGATGGCTGATGCTTCAGCAATGCCTACACCTATGGCTACTAATGTAGTTATTGATTCTGATGATCACGGCAAGCCAGTTGATCAAAAGAATTATAGGGCCATTGTTGGTTCCCTATTATATCTAACTGCAAGTAGGCCTGATATAATGTTTGCTACATGCCTTTGTGCTAGATTCCAGGTCAACCCCAAGGAATCTCATCTGATTCTTCTAAAGAGAATCCTGAGATACCTGAAGGGATGTCCAGATCTAGGACTTTGGTACCCAGCTGAGTCAGAATTTGAATTAATTGGATATTCTGATTCTGATTATGCTGGTTGCAGAGTTGACAGGAAGAGCACCTCAGGAACTTGCCAATTCCTGGGAGAGAGATTGGTCTCTTGGTTCTATAAGAAGCAGGCTTCTGTCTCAACTTCAACTGCAGAGGCTGAATATATAGCAGCTGCTAGTTGTTGTTCACAGATCCTGTGGATTCAAAACCAGCTTGTGGATTATGGTTACTCACACAAGAACACCAAAATCATGTGTGATAGTACCAGTGCTATTTCTATTGCACAAAATCCAGTGCACCACTCTAGAACGAAGCACATTGAGATTCGGCACCATTTCCTGAGAGATTGTGTGGAAAAGAACAAGATTTGTCTTGAGTTCATATCCACTGAGTTTCAGAGAGGTGATATATTCACCAAGCCTTTAGATGAACAGAAGCATCTGTTCTTTTTAGTTCAATTAGGCATGATCAATGGACGAGACTAAGTGTGACTGTATCTGCCTATGTTGAAACTTGTTTGAAGATCGTCGAACGATGATCGAAGATCGTCGAACGGATCAAGTCTATCGTCGACCTCTGGTTGATGATGGTCTATCTGTCTGAAGATCGTCGACCGGCGTTCGACCATCGTCGAACAAGTCGAGCTCATCGTCGATCTCCGGATGACGAAAGCTTGTTGTTTGTGAAGCCAGAAATAGTCGAACAATGGCTCGACTACTCTGCTTCTGAGCCGATCGTCGAACGACCGTTCGACTATCGGGTCTAGTCTCTTTTTAATAGATCGACTATTTCCGGTCTAATATAAAGCCGATAGTCGACTTAGGTTAAAAGATCTTTTGTTTTATCGTCGACGGAGCGTGACTTTTCGCATTCTGCCTTCCCGCTTGCGACTTTCTGCCGCTTCGTCTCCTTCGTCTTCGCCGTCCTTCTCGAGCTTTCTCCAGCGAATCAATGGCGGTCTCTCCAGCAGTTCTAGCAGTTGTGAAGTTTGATGCAGCCTTTAGTGTTGATTTCGACGCGTTCAGTAGCTGTGAAGCTGGGATCGTAGAAGTTCTTCAGCTTTGCCGGGATCAAGGACTCGAGAGGTTAATGTCTTCAAGGATTAAGATAAACATCCCAGAGATCAAGGAATGGGCCTTCACGTCATCCTCCACCGACGACTCGATGACTGGTACCATCGGCGGAGAAGAGGTAATCCTAACTCCGGCCGTTCTGACTGATATTTTTGGTTTAATAAATGGTGAAGAGGATTATGAGCAAGATGCTCAAGAATTCGGAAGAATGTTAGTTGAGCTGGGACATGCAGAGGGCATTCCCACGAAGCTGCTCAAAGTAAATTTCCCTTTCAAGATCAAGTTTCTTGCTGAGTTGGTAGGAAAAGTGCTCCTCGGTAAGCACTCTGCTCATGATAATATCACAAGGCAACAATTCGCACTGATGTGTGCGATTGTTAATCGGAAAAGGATAGATTGGGCAGGAGTGATGTTTGATTTAATAAGGAAAAAGAATGGTAAGAAGGAAGTTACCCTCGGAAGGGTTATTGGAATCTTCCTGAAGGAAAAGTACCCCCAGCTGCTGAGTTCAACAGCAACAACAATAAATGCAAGCAAGAAGATGGATCCAAACCTGTTCTCCAAATGGAAGAGAACCTTTATGAAACCCGCTCTCACAGGGGTTGCTCCAGCAACATCTGAGAGCACCAGGACCGATTCGGTCGCTCCTCACCATGTTGAAGCTGGCTCAGCTCTTCCCTCTTCCTCTTCTGCTATGTTGTCTGCCTCAGTTGAAGTACCATCAACTTCAGTTGAAGTAAGACTTTCCCCTTCTCCTGTTAGAGAAACAACTACGGTTGCTCTTCCTTCCCCTCCAGCATCTCCTCTTCCTTCTCATCAGACTAGGATATCTGCTCCTAGCTTTGATTTGTTAGGATCTGAGAGAATTCCTACTCCTCCTTTGTCTCCCATTCATTCCCCAGTTAATTCTCCAATTAACTCTCCAGCTCCATCTCCTATTCAATCCCCTGTCCACACCATTCTTCATCCCAGCACTACAACCATATCTGCTGCAGCTCCATCCACTACACTTCCATCATCTTTTGAGATCACTCCTGAACTCATCTTCCGCATTGTGGAGTTGATTACCCCGTCAATCAAAACCATGATTGAAGAGGCAATCGCTCCACTTGCATCCTCCATTGATATCTTAACCGCTACCATCAAATCTCTTTCCAAATCTGCTGAGCCATCTTCCTCAAGGGGCCTGGTTTCAGTCTCCACTGAAATCAGGCAGGGGGAGATGTTCTGTGAAGATGCCTCAGAACCTCCTGCCTCCCTTCCAGCTATAATAGATACTGTAATGACAGCTCTGGAAGAGTCTGCTCCAGCTGAAAAAGAAGTAGTTCCAGTATTATCTGAGAAGGAAATAGCTGATGGAATCATGCTATCTGAAATTGCAGTAAAAGTCTGCTTAGAAGATCTCACCACTCCCGTGGTTGCTCGATTCCTAGAAGGTATTATAACTTCATATCTAGATGAATCATGGGAGATGGTCAAGTATGAAGGTAATTCACTTATTTGATTTATTGACGAGTCAATTAATTTGCTTGCTAGTGAATACCTTGAAGGAATGATTATTGCTTATTTAGCAGATCTGTATTCATAATTCTACAGATTATATTAGAGGAGATTTAGCTGCTCAGATCATAGCAGTTGTTTCTGAAGCTGATCCAGTTGTTCCTGATATCCAAGTAGATCCAGAATTGGATTCATTTTTAGATGATAGAGAAGATGAGTCTGAGAATCAAGATGAAGTCAAAGATGACACTCCTGTTCTGAGTGTGGAAGAAGAAAAAGCAAGAGCTGCCTGGAATTTAAGAGTACAGTCTTTGCTAAAAGAGAAAGAAAAAGAGCTGCAAGTTGAAAAGTCAACTATCTGGGATGATTCACCAGGGTTGGACTTAGATTCCCTTCTGGCTCTGGATGCCATGGAAGAGGAAAGAGAGAAATCAGATCTGAAGTTAAAAGAAAAGGCTGTTTCTGAAGCCTATGATCCTTATGATAATCTTCCATCATCTCACTCTGATGATGAGGATGATTCTAATGTATCTGAGAAATCAAGGAAAAAGAAAGCTGCTCAAAAGAAAAGGAAAGCTGCTGCTCCTCCTCCTCCCAGTAAAGACAATGATACTCCTTATTATATTCTGAAGGGCATTGACCCAAAGGAATTTCAGCATTGGATGTGGTTCTCTAAGAACCAGCAGAAAGAGAGGAAAAGATCTAAAAGATATGATAGTCCTGGTTCAAGATGGACTCCCAGAGGTCCTCCTCCTCCTCCTCCAGGTGCAGGAGCTTCTGGTAATCTTTCTGCCAACCCTTCTGCCTCTTCAGGAAAATCTGCTCCATCAGCAAGATCTGCTTCGTCTCAGCATCAATCAAGGAAAAGCTCTCATAGCTCTCATGGAAAGTCTCATTCTGGCAATCAAATGCATGAAGCAGAAGTGAAAGAACAAGTTAAGGAGGTTGTGTATCTAAAGCCAACTTTTTCACCTCCTCCTTCTCCTAAGAGAAAGGTTTCAACTGTTGTACCAGTTCAGTCTGAGAAAGTTGTTTTAAAAGGTAAGTAGTTTACTTTGTTTTAAAATTCTAGCAAGAACCTTTTGCTAAGTCTGCTCCAATATCTTATCTAGATAAAGAATCCGATGCTCCTCCTCCTGAGCCTGTTTATGAAAGTCCAGAGCTTGATCCTAACTTTAGGATGGCTCGTTTTCACGAACTAGTTGGAGCAGCTCAAATAAGAAAAGCAAAAGTAGAAGGAAAAGATACTACTGGTTTAACCACCATGTCTGCTTTCAGAAAGAAAGAGTTAGAAAAGTTCCAGGTCAATCCTGATGTATTTGACCCCTCAAAATATATGGAAAAGCATCCTGAAGCAGTAGTCCCAAGAGCTGCAGAATTGAAGATCATTGGTGTGCAGGACTTGAAGCTGTCAAAGAAAGAAGCTGATGATCCTCTAAGGAAAATCTCTTTTGTTCCTAGTTCCTCTGCCCCCTTGCCAGACTCTGTAGATTCTTAATAGTTTGATTGACTGCTGTGTTATATTTGTTTATTATCTATCTGGTTGATAATCTGCTAGTTATTTGCTATCTATTTCCTGTATTGTTTATAGTGTTCTATAGCTAGCTGTATGTTTTAGATTTTGAAGGACTTAACTCAAATAGGGGGAGATTGTTGGTACCCTAGTTTGATTTGAGTTTAGTCTTGCCTTTGTAGCTCCTTGACCCAAGAAATATCTATGGTCAATGGTTAGTAGTCTAGCTGTAGAGTCCTCACTTTTCCAGATTGAGAATTTGGTTAAGTAGTTTGTTCGTTCGACTATCGTCGAACGCCGCTCGACTATCGTCGACTAACTGTTCGACGATCGTCTATCAGTTGTTCGACTTTCAGTCTGCGTGGATAGTTCGACTATCGGTTGATAGCTCGACTATCTGTGTGCTTTGATAGTTCGACCATCTGCTTGGATAGGTCGACTATCTGATAGTTCGACTATCTGTTGATAGGTCGACTATCTGTTTGGTTTTGATAGTTCGACTATCTGTTGATAGGTCGACTATCTAATAGCTCAACTATCTGTTGATAGTTCGACTATCTGTTCTGCGTTGATAGTTCGACTATCTGTTGATAGGTCGACTATCTGTTCTCGCTTGATAGTTCGACTATCTGCTTTGATAGTTCGACTATCTGATAGTTCGACTATCTGTTGATAGGTCGACTATCTGTTTGTTTCTGATAGTTCGACTATCTGTCGATAGGTCGACTATCTGATAGCTCGACTATCTGTTGATAGCTCGACTATCTGTTTTGCCCTGATAGTTCGACTATCTGTTGATAGGTCGACTATCTGATAGTTCGACTATCTTCTGGTAGTTCGACTATCTGCTGTGATAGTTCGACTATCTCCTTTGATAGTTCGACTATCTGGATCGTTCGACTATCTGTCCGATAGTTCGACGATCTCCGTGCGTCGGTCGACGATCTCCGAAGGTCGTTCGACGTTTTCTGTCTGCCTTTATATTTTGTATTTATTTATTATATTTAATTAATTAATAAATTATCTGGCATATCTTTTTAGCTGTATTATGATAATATTTCCAGGCATATCTGCTCTATTCTTTTTGCCTGAGTCAAATCTTTTTAGATAAAGTTGTTTGTCTTATTAGCTGACTTTATAAATTACTTTATCTGCTGTCAGCCCTTTATAGCCGTTAGACTGAAAAGTCTTCTTTTTGCTATAAAGAGTTTGTTTCTGATATGACTTTATTTAGTACTTTATTATCAAATTGCTTCCTGCAGCTTCCTAGAAAAAGGGTTATTCCTTTTATAGAATGTTTCTGCTGCAGAGATTGTTTTGTCTTCTTGATATTTACAGCCCAGGTCTCAAGTCTCAGAAGAAGACAAGTAATTCAAATTGAAGAGAGCCGTTGCTTGCTGTTGATATTAAAAGGACCCTTTGAAGAAGGATTGAGGCTAGCTAACTAGTTACCCAGATATTTTCAAGCATTCAAGCCTTCATCAAGATCAAGTCTTCTGCTCTCAGCAATTTCCATCTAACTGAGAAGTGTTAAGATCTTCGACTCTTCTTCAACCTGAGTTCTCCTGCTTTCAGGAAGTTCCAACTCAGAGTTCTTTTGAAGAAGAAGAAGAAGAAGATAGCTGCTTGAAGATCTTTAATTTTATTATTTATTATCTTCTTGTAGTTTTTCCTTCATAACTTTCTGAAGAGTTTTCTGCACTGAAGCAAGACTTCACCTGGACATCTTTGAGCCAGGGGGAGCCTTGATTCTTTAGAGCTTTCTAGCTCAGTGCAAGTTTTTGTGCTTCTCTAATCTTTGTAAAATAGAGAAGACATCTTAACCTTCTTCCCCCTCCTGTACAGGGTTATTACTCCCTTCAAAAGTATCCCTTGGTGGTAGGGCACCTGATCAAAAACCTGTGCTTGGTTCTTAGACACCTGATCAAAATTCTAAAGGGTTTCTGGATCTACCTGAAGCAGATCCTGTTGGTGGCAGGGCACCTGATCAAAAACCTGAGTGGATTCCTACCGTGTGGGTAGAAGAGTGGACGTACCCAAGTTGTTTGGGGAACCACTATAAATTTCCTTGTGTCGTCTGGATTCACTTGTTTAATTCCTGCATTGTGGCTGTGAATAGATATAACTAGGATTGCTAGTTGCTGATTAGGTTTTCCAAGCCTTAACTGTAATTACAGTTAGCTTGAGTTTGTGCACATCACTTGTGTTAGGATTTAAGGTTAAATCAATATCTATAATCTTTTCATTCCGCACTTCACTCCAAGGGAGTTGGGTAGACCATTAAGTTTTGTCTAGTGCAAAATTTGATAACTCTATTCACCCCCCCTCTAGAGTAGTATCTATCCCTTCACTTTCAGGATGAGTAGACCCACTCGCGAATTTCTGCAGCCGACAACTTTATCCTTTCAGACATCAAACGCTTCAGATTCTGGTCCTCAAACAACTGGAGGATGTCGAGGAAGATTTTGTTAGAATGCTTGAATGAATCAAAGTCTATATCAAAGTTGGTGTCGAACTTCATTCCAACGAGAGTAGATCCTGACGAGGCCATCGTTCTAAGAGAATCACCTGTACAAGCAAAAGCGATCAAGAGCAAAGGGAACTGAAAGCGCGGGATAAAGCTCGAAGAAGAAAGCCTAATAAAGGTTTTCAGAATATGAATCGACAAGCTCAGCCCGGCGAAGAAGAAAATTCTTCGATCTCCGGTCGACGAAAATTTCCTGAAGAGGTAAATTCGTCGATCTCAGAAATGAAAAGATGGAACAATTTCGTCGTCCTAAGAAATGTTTCTTGAAGCAGAATCGTCGATCTCTGGTCGACGAACCTGACTTCACACAGAGATTTCGTCGATCTCCGGCCGACGAACTCCTAACGAAATGATTTCAAATCGTCGATCTCAGGTCGACGAATTATTATCAAATCGATTACCACAAGGACAGATTAAAAATTAAGCCTTGCCATTTATCATTCCAAGCTGATTCATAAAGAACAGATGTTTGGTTTCATCCAAGGGTTTGGTGAAGATATCTGCCCTTTGCAAATCAGTGGAGACAAACTCAAGTTTAATTTTCTACTTGTCCATACAGTCTCTTATGAAATGATGTCTTATATTTATATGCTTTGTCCTAGTATGATGCATTGGATTATGTGTTATAGATATATCACTGGTACTATCACAAAATATGGTTGAATTATTTAGATTGAAACCATAATCAAGGAGTTGGTTTTGTATCCGCATAATCTGTGAACAGTAACTACCAGCTGCCATATACTCAGCCTCAGCAGTTTATGTAGATATAGAAGTTTGCTTTTTGCAAAATCAGGACACAAGTCTTTCACCCAGGAACTGGCATGTTCCTAAAGTACTCTTTCTGTCCACTCTACATCCCGCATAGTCAGCATCAGAAAATCCAGTAAGCTCAAATGATGACTCTATTGGATACCAGAGTCCTAGATTAGGACAACCCTTTATATATCTTAAAATTCTTTTAATAAAAATAAGATGAGATTATTTAGGGCTCACCTGGAACCTAGCACATAGACATATAACAAATATGATATCTGGTCTACTTGCTGTGAGATATAGTAGGGATCCAACAATTGCCCTATACCTGGTCAGATCAACAAGTTTTCCATGTTCATCAGAATCAATTACAGCATTGGCAGCCATAGGAGTCTTCATAGAAGAGGCATCAGCCATCCCAAATTTCTTAATAAGCTCATTTGCATATTTAGACTGGGAAATAAAAATGCCATCAGGAGATTGCTTCACCTGAAGACCTAGGAAATAAAATAGCTCTCCCATACTACTCATCTCAAACTTTGAATGCATTAGATCAGAAAATCTTTTGCATAGTTTGGGATCAGTAGAACCAAATATTATATCATCTACATAAATTTGTACTACTAGAATTTTATCATGATGTAATTTAGTAAAAAGAGTCTTATCTACCATGCCTCTAGAGAACTTGTGTTTCAAGAGAAAGCTGGCTAAGGTTTCATACCAAGCTCTTATAGCTTTCTTTAGACCATAGAGAGCCTTATGCAATTTGAAAACATATGAAGGATGAGTTGGAGAAATAAAACCTGAAGGTTGTTCAACATAAACCTCTTCCTTTAGCTCTCCATTCAAGAATGCACTCTTGACATCTATCTGGTAGACCTTGAACTTTTTAAATGCTACATAAGCAAGAAAAATCCTGATAGCTTCTAGCCTTATAATAGGAGCAAAGGTTTTATCATAATCAATGCCTTCCTCTTGCCTATAGCCTTGAGCAACAAGCCTAGCCTTGTTCCTCACAATCACACCTTGAGCATCAAGCTTGTTCCTGAAAACCCACTTGGTTCCAATTACTGGATAGCCTTTAGGACATGGATCAAAGTCTCAAACTCTATATCTCTCAAACTGATTGAGCTCTTTTTGTATTGCAATAATCCAGTGGGGATCTTGCTCTGCATCAGTTATGGATTGGGGCTCAACTTGAGAGAGAAAATAGGCATGCATCACATCATGGTTGAGTTGATGCCTTGTCTGTACACCTATTGACACGTCTCCAATCACTTGAGATCTAGGGTGATCCCTCAGTGTGACAAGATCAGATAGTGGAGTTGGTTCAGCAACAGCAGTTGGAATGAATTCCTCTTGTGGAATTACATCTGCTGTTGGAGGAAGTTCAACTGCTTCCACAGTTTCTTCTTCACTTTCTTCATCACATTGTGGAGGAGGATGTGATATAACCTTTGGTATAAGGTTTAGTTCATCCATTTTCTCACACAAGTGAGGTACCTGCAATAGCTCATTGGTTGAAATTTCTTTATCCTTGCAAAACATATTAGCTTCATCAAAAGTTACATGCAAAGATTCCTCAATTTTTAAAGTTGATTTATTAAACACCCTATAATCTTTGCTGACTTGGGAATATCCTAAAAAAATTCCCATTGCAGCCTTTGCTTCAAATTTTCTAATATATTTCTTGTCATTGTTATGAATATAGCATATACAATCAAATACTTTAAAATATGTGACTTTAGGTTTCTTCCCTTTCAGTAGCTCATAAGGAGTCTTATTCTTAAGTTTGTGTATAAGACTTCTATTCAACACATAATTTGTTATGCTTACAGCCTCTGACCAAAAGGATAGGGGAAAATAAGCATCTGCAAGTAATGTGCCTGCAGATTCAATTAGTGTTCTATTCTTCCTTTCAGCAACCCCATTCTATTGAGGTATTCTAGGAGCTGAGAAGCAATGTATGATACCTTCCTTCCTACAGAACTCTCTCATAAGAAGAGACTCAAACTCAGTACCATGATCACTTCTGATCAATGTAACTGGAGTAGAGTACTCAATCTGTATGTTCTTGAGAAAATATGTAAGTACCTTGAAAGTATCTAACTTAGATCTCAGAAAGAATACCCAAGTGAATCTAGAGAAGTCATCTACAATCACTAAAGTATAAGATTTCCTTCCTAGGCTTTGTACTGCTATAATGCTAAAAAGGTCCATATGTAGTAAGTACAATATCCTAGGTGAGTCACTTTTATTTAATGATTTAAAACTAGATTTAGTTTGCTTGCCTAATTGACAAGCACTGTAGAGGCTTTCCTTCTTATAGGGGTAAGAAGACAATTCTCTAACAAGGTTATCTTTAGAAAGCCTAGCAATGTTTCTCAAATTTACATGACTTAATCTTTTATGGCACAAATTATTTTGATTGCTAACAAGATTAAATAAACAAATTTCTAAACTGGTAGATTTAAAGTTTACTAAGTATATATTACCTTGTCTAATTCAGGTTAAAACAGTTTGATTGTTTGCAGAAATAATACATTGAGATTCAGAAAAGCAAACCTGATAACCTGAATCACATAACTGACTTATGGATATGAGGTTATGCTTGAGACCATTAACATATGCCACCTTTTTGAAAGTGACATCTCCACTATTGAAGTCTCCATAGCCTTCAGTCTGTCCAAAGCTTGAATCTCCAAAGATTACTCTTGGACACAGCTTGGCCTTGAAGTTGATGAGGCTGTCCTTGCATCCAGTCATGTGCTTAGAGCACCCACTATCCAGATACCACATATTTTGAGTGATAGGATAGGTCTTTACCTACAATGAAACAAATTAAAAGTTCTTGACCCAGGTAACCTTGGGTCCTTGTTTCTTCTCAAATGGAAAACTGGATATAAATGAACATTCAGGTTGGCTCTTATAACCTAAGGGGTGAAATCTTCTAGAAGGAATTATCCATTGGGTGAAAGCGTTGATGTTCTCCCTATGTTGATTAGGTTTATAATTATAGTTTCTATTGGAATTTAAGTTTCTGTAATTTTGATATGGGATCGACGAATTCTGGTGAGTTCGTCGACCTAAGCTCGACAAATTGGAATGAGATCTACGATCTCTACTCGAAGAATGAAAGTATTTCAAGGCACCAATGTCGTCGATCTCTTGTCGACGAACCATACTGATTTTGTCGATCGTAGATCGAAGAATACATATTATTATGGCGTGTGTTCAGAGTTCGTCGTTCTGAGGTCGACGAACTGTTCACGTTTCGTTGCTCTAAGTTTGACGAAAACTACTGAACATTGTTATATCTATTATTTTACTTATTCTTAGATTTTTGTTTTATTTCCATTTGCTTTAGAAATTCATTAACTTTATTAACCTGTTCAGTGTTCTTCTTTCCTTTATCAAAAATGAAATTTTCAGGTTTTGATAGATTGTTCTTTTGGATTAAAGATGGTTCACTAGATGGGGCACCTAATCCTAGTTTACTGTTATTAGTCCTAGCATTTAAGGTACTAGTTATATCTAGCAATTTCATGCTCCTGCCATTTAGAGATTCCTCTTGTTTCTTGGTCTTGCTTAGTTCAATTTTCAGAAAAACTATTTGTTCATTAGCTGAATTGAGTTCAATTGACAATTTAGCATTTTCAGCAAGATATTTATCTTGAGCAGTTAATTTCTCTCTAATAAGTTTGATTTCCTTCTCAGAGCCTATTAAGTCTAAGCAAAAATTTTTAAATTCAGATTTAAATTCTTCTGATTCAAAATCATAAGAAGCAATTACCTGGTCTTCAACAGACATTGATTCTTCATTATATGAATCTTCAACATCTGATTTTCTACTGCAGGCATCAATTGCCATTAGACAAACTTCCATTTCCTTTTCCTCTTCTTCATCATCACTGGAGCTGGAAGAGGATGACTCTTCTTCTGTATCACTCCAGGTCTCAACAACAAAACCCTTTTCCTTCCTCTTGTGCTTGCTTGAGGAGGGTTTGCTGTGATGAGTTCTTCTTGACTCTTTTTCTCTTCTCTTGTCTTTCTTCTGAGCTTCTAGACACTCAGAGATGTAGTGTCCTGGCTTCCTGCAACCAAAACAGATAATTTCTTTAGAAGGTGTTTTGTCATACCTTAGTTTTTCATATTGTCTAGATGACTTCCTTCTGAAGTCCTTCTTTGCCATTTTGAAAAATCTCTTGGCAAATAGACTCATCAGTTCTTCATTAACAAGAGTCCCTTCAGAATCCTCAGCAGCCTTGAAAGCAATATTGTGCTCCTTCCTGGTAGGTGTTGGAGTCTTTACTTCAGCTGCTGCTTTTATGGTCTTCATTAGTTGCTCATATGATCTGAGCTTTCCAAGGAGAGACTCAGTTAAGATTTAAGTCATGCTTCTGGCTTCTTTGATAGGCCAGATCCTTGAATCCCATGTGCTGGGGAAGCACATAAGGATCTTGTCATTTACTTCAGTCAGAGTAATTTCCTTGTCTAAGGTCCTTAGCTCATTGATGATTGAGCTTAGCCTGTTGTACATGTCACTGACTGACTAACCTTCTTCCTTCTTGAAGTTCTCATACTGAGAGATGAGATTGGATCTTCTGTCCTTTCTCTCATCAGCAGATCCAACCATCATCTGGTTTAGGGAATCCCAGATGGCTTTGGCTGAAGTGCACTCAGCCACTTTCTGAAAAATGTCATCATACATAGTCTGAGCTAAAATGATCAAGGCTCTTGCATCTGCAATCTTGGCTTTTCTTTGTGCATCAGTCCAATAAGGAGGTGGAACTGCACTCAAGTTTGTTGAAGTAGAAGGAGTAGAGGCCACTAGAGCTGCTGTTCCTCTCAAGATAGAGTTGAAAATATCTTCATCAATAGAGTTCATATAAAGTTTGATTCTTGCCTTCCAGATGGCAAACTTAAAAAGATTGCACACTGCAGGTCTGGTGCTGGCATAGTCCTTGTTTTGTGCCATGGTATCAGAAAATAAAAAGAAGAAGATTTATTCAGGGATTATCTTAGGGTCTTGGTTAGTCCAGGTGTAAGCCTGTATAAAATTGACTAACCTCCCTCTGATACCAATTGAAAGAAAATGGAGGAGATAATATCTGAATAACTCTAGAGGGGGGGGGGGGGGTGAATAGAGTTTATAAAAAACCTTTTATCTTTTTATAAATATTATGTAAAGTGACAAAGTGGGTGATTATATATATATATATATATATATATATATATATATATATATATATATATATATATATATATATATATATATGGCTAAGAAATGATATCAGAGATAAAGTAAAAACTATATTAAGCTAACCACAACACAAGCACAAAGGAAACAACAAGCATAACCCAAACAACACAAGAACTTTATAGTGGTTCCCTAACTGGGTACATCCACTCTTCTACCATCCTTGGTTGGAATCCTCTACAGGTTTTGATCAGGTGACTGCCACCAATATATCTATTTTTAGGGAGATATAACAACCCTTTGAGTTTTTGACCAGGTGCCCAAAAGCCAACCTCAAGTCTTTTGGAATGAGACTTGTAAACCAGTCAAACTTTTGAAGGGAGTTAAAACCCTGTAAAGAGGTAGAAGGAAAAGTTGATGAGAGTCTTCTCTTTTCTCAATTAGCAAACTGATAAGACTTTGTGGATTCAGAATGTTGTCAAAGCTCCCCCTGAGATGTTGATGGTTCAGGATGAGAAGCTTTGTTAAAGGTGAGGTAGGCCTTCAGCTTTGTAAGACCAGATCCAGGAACTCTAGACAGATGGAGATTTGTTGTCTCTGCAAGATCCTGGAAAAGAAGAATAAGAAGACTCTGGATATATTATTATTGTTCTTCTTCCTTCTTCTTTTTCAGAGCACTGTAAGAATAGAGATTGAGAGAAGCTCTGAAACAATGAACCCGAGAACATTTTTCTTCTTCATGCACTGTACTGTTAGAGAACTATGTTGTGCTTTTTTTGTAAAAACTCTTATCTCGTATGTCTCTTTCTTGTGTTCTTGAATGATTCTTTCTAACAGAGTATATCAAAAACGAACAGCAAAAACTCTTTTGCGAATTCAAATCATGCAATAAATGCGCTGCTAGAAAACTGGGAAGGAAAAAGGCAAACATGCCTTTTCAATATTCATTTCCTCATCTGTCTCGAGAAATATGTCAAGTAGATTCTCTGATGATGTTGAAGTTGGAGACCGGGCGGTCTGTCGGTCTGGCTTTGCGGGTTATTGACCGAGCGGTCTGGCGGTTTACCTTCAACGGTTTGGTTGCTGTGTTGAGGTCTGAGGTCCAAGCGGTCTAGCGGTTTGTCACTGGTGGATTGTTGACCGGGCGGTCTAACGGTTTCACATGGCGGCTTGTCTCTCTCTCTGGCAGTGGCCGAGCGGTTAGCCCTTCTGTCTAACCGCGCGGCTTGTGCGGTTTGTGTTTGTACAGTCTGCGTGTTTTTAGTCTCACATCTCTTATTTGTATTCTCTCTTCTCTCCTCCATTCTATATAAGGGAGGCCATACCTTTGTAATAGACACCTTTTTCTGATAATAAAATTTCAGTTATACCATTTTCGGCTTGTTTTAGTTCGCTTCTAACATGGTATCAGAGGCAGGTTTCCTTTCCTCCTAATTCTGTGAACCCTCTCTATCCACGCGACTTACTTCTCCAGCTTGCGCCCTGTCCGCGTGGTCTCCTTCTCTCCTTGTCGTTGCCCTCTGTGTGCGCGACCTGCCGCCTTGTTTGCCGCGACCTATCGCCGTGTGCCTTGCCTTCTCTTGTACTTCTGTTCGAGCGGACTGTCTGCTTGCCGCTCGACTTCTACCCTTCTGCTTGATACTGCGGCTTGGTCGTGGTCTTTCTGGCCGCTGGTGTTTGACATCCTGACCGATGCAGTACTTCTTCTACCTATCCGCGTGGCTTGTTTCCTAACCGCGCGGCTTCCTGTTGGTTGCTCTTATGGCTCTTTCTGATGCTTCCACTGCCACCACTCCTGCCGCCACCCCTGTTGCCAATCCGGCTCCGCCTCTACCTCCTACTCCTTCTGGGAACCTTGGCACCGTTTCCAAGCTTGTCGGCTCCAACTACCCGGAATTGAGCGTCTCTTTCACCTTTCTCCTTCGCTCGCAACGCAAACGCCACCATCTCGTTGATGACCCTCCTCCTACCACTTCACCTCTCTTTGATGACTGGGATGCGAGTGACGCGCTTGTGCGTACTTGGCTCGCTAACAGTCTATCTGATGAGTGCCTTCCCGTCATCCGTCATGATGAGATGGTGAAGGCCGCTTGGCTTCATCTTGCTGCTCTGTACTCCAAAGGGGCTCAGACGTCCCGTATCTATACATTGTATGCGGACCTCTTTGCCCGACCTACCTTGTCTCCTGCTGCTGCCTACCAGCAAGTTCAAGATCTTGGGGCTGAGATTCTTCAGAATCGCCCCTTTTCTGCGGATCTGGCTCAACAACACAAGCACTTCCAGGAGCTTCTGGTTGTGTGTTATCTGCTCCGTCTTCCTGACACTTATGACATGATCCGCCAACAAATTCTGGGTGAGGTGGAATCTCCTACTTTAGATGCCACCGCTGCTCGCATCGTCGCTGTCAGCTCTCTCCTTCAGCGCCCGCTTCTGCCCGCTCCTTCTCCACCGAATAACTATGCTCATCAAACTCAGCGGAGTGGCTCTGGTAGCCACAATCATCAGTCTGGCGGACGTCCTTCTTCCCGCTACCTCTGCTCTCACTGCGGCCGCACCGGACATACTCTTGACCGCTGCTGGACAAAGCATCCCCATCTTCGTCCCTCGGGTGACTCTTCCGCCTCCTCTTCCAAGCCGTCTGCTTCCGTGGTCACATCATCAGGTAGTGACCATGTGGTCACTCAAGGTAAATGGCTTATCGACTCCGGTGCAACTAATAATATGACGGGCAATCCTCAGTGCTTCTCTCTCCTTGAACAGCATGATCGGTTGCCCCCGGTCCTCATTGCAGACGGTTCTCCCTCCCCGGTTCATGGGTCGGGAGTGGTTCATGTTACTCCGTCCCTTCGGCTAGAGGACACTCTCTATGTGCCCAAGTTTCCGTGCAATCTATTGTCGGTTACTTCTTTATGCAAGCAGCTTCAATGTTCTGTAACGTTTACTCCATCTTCTTGTTTGTTTCAGGATCCAAGCTCCCAGCGGACGATTGCTACTGGGACTGAGAGTGGCGGCCTCTACTTCCTCGACAACATTTCCGCTTTGTCCGCCTTCTCTTCTTCTTGTACGGATCTTCTCCAGTGGCATCTCCGTCTCGGTCATCCTCCACCACGGCTTCTACATCAACTTCTACCCCACCTCCCTCTGTCCAATACTCCTCTTAACTGCGAAGCATGTCAACTTGGCAAGCATCAACGTTCCTCCTTCCCGCCGAAGCAAGGTCGGGGCTCTACTCGTCCGTTTGATCTAGTCCACTCCGATATCTGGGGACCTGCTCCTACCTTTACTATTGGTCGGGGTAGTTCTTATTTTGTAACTTTTATTGATGATTTTTCTAGATGTACTTGGGTGTATCTCTTGCGAGATCGCTCTGAACTTTTTAATGTATGGACCTCCTTTTATCATTTAATCAAAAATCAGTTTGGTGTTGGTATTAAAACTTTTCGCTCTGATAATGCAAAAGAGTACTTAAGTCATGCTTTTACCTCCTTCTGTGTGCAACATGGCGTTATTCATCAGACAAGCTGTGTCTATACATCCCAACAAAATGGGGTGGCGGAACGCAAAAACCGTCACCTCCTCGATGTCGCTCGCACATTGATGACTCAAATGCATGTCCCTCGCTCATATTGGGGCTATGCTGTTCTTCTTGCCTGCTATCTCATCAATCGCATTCCCTCCTCCGTTCTCAAGGGAAAAACCCCTTTTTCCACCCTTTATCCAGGCAAGGAGCCTTTTCCTCTCCCCCTCCGAATCTTTGGGTGCACTGCTTTTGTGCATGCCCCATCTGCCACCCGTGATAAGCTCTCCCCTCGCTCCACCAAATGTGTCTTTCTGGGGTACTCCGCCACTCAGAAAGGCTACTGCTGCTTTGACCCTGTTCATCGTAAGCAGTTCATCTCCACTGACATTACCTTCTTCGAGAATGCCTCCTACTTCTCGGAAGACTCCTCTTCTCTTCCCCCCACCTCTGATTCTCCTGTTATTCCGTTCGTCCCCTCGTCTCCTACTACGATATTCGCCCCTCCTCCGTCTCCGCCCACTCCTCTCCCTCCGCCTCTCTCTCCGCCTCCATCTCCCTCATCTCCGCTGCCGTCACTCTCTCCTCCCGTACCAGCTCTCTCTGCCACGGATGCTCTGGATGCCGAGGAGCCCGCCGACCTGGATCTTCCTGTAGCTCTTCGCAAAGGGGTGCAGACGTGTACCCTACACCCCCTTGCTGCTGTTGTTTCATATGATCGTCTTACCTCTTCTCGCAGGGCCTTTGCGCTGGCTATCTCTGCCACTACCACACCTCGTTCCTACCAGGAGGCCCTTGCTATTCCTCACTGGAAGATGGCCATGGATGAGGAAATGGCGACCCTAACAGAGCGGGGTACCTGGACTCTTGTCCCTCCTCCCTTTGATACAGATGTTGTTGGCTGTCGCTAGGTCTTTGTGGTAAAATTTGGCCCAGATGGCACTGTGGACCGTTATAAAGCTCGCCTGGTGGCTAAGGGCTTTACTCAGACCTATGAGGTTGATTACTTTGACACCTTCTCTCCCGTGGCTCGTCTCAGCACTATACGGGTCCTTCTCTCTGTGGCGGTCAACAAAGACTTGCCACTTTCCCAGCTGGATATCAAGAATGCCTTCCTTTATGGTGATCTTTAGGAGGCTGTCTACATGGAGCAACCTACTGGGTATGTTGCTTCAGGGGGAGACACGAGTATGCCGGCTACAGAAGGCAATCTATGGCCTCAAGCAGAGCCCTCGAGCTTGGTTCGACAAGTTCAGCGGCATGGTGGCGGCTGTTGGTTTTGCTCGCAGCGCTGCTGATCACTCTCTATTTATTCGCAAAACCTCTTCGAGACTGGTGGTTCTTGCAGTATATGTTGATGATATTCTTCTCACTGGCGATGACCAGGAAGGAGTAGCCTTGACAAAACGGCATCTTTGCCAACATCTGGTCACGAAAGATATGGGTTCTCCGAAGTACTTTTTGGGGATCGAAATCTCTCGAAAGCCCAACTCTTTAGTCCTCTCTTAGCGTAAGTATGCCCTTGATATTTTAAAAGAAGCAGGATTGACTGGGGCCAAACCTGCCCGATGTCCCATGGCTGTTGGAGAAGACAAAACCTGGACAGATGATTCGCCTCTTCTTTCAGATGCTTCGCGGTACAGGCGTCTGGTTGGTAAGCTCATATACCTCACCGTGACTAGACCCAACATTTCCTATGTTGTGGGCAAGGTGAGTCAATTCATGCAAGCTCCCAGGGAGTGCCATCTACAGTCCGCCTTGCGGATCTTGGAGTACGTCAAAGCAGCCCCTAGGAAAGGATTGCTCTTTCAGAAGAATGATCATCTGAGGGTTGAAACATACTCAGATGCGAGTTACGCTGATGACAAAGGGGACCGCAAGTCTACCTCCGGTTTCTGTACTTTTGTTGGGGGCAATCTGGTAAGCTGGAAGAGCAAGAAGCAGTCTGTTGTCTCCAGGTCCAGTGCTGAAGCAGAGTATCAGAGTATGGCATCGACCACTTGTGAGCTAAAATGTCTACGGGCTCTCATGTTGGATTTAGGAGAGGTCTACAACCATCCTCTACCTATGTTCTGTGACAACAAGGCTGCTATATACATCTCCAAAAATCCAGTCTTCCATGAGAGAACCAAGCACATTGAGGTCGACTGTCATTTCACTCGTGAAGAGATTCTGAAGGAACAAATTTGCACCCCCTTCATCACGTCTGAAAAAGAGCTGGATGACATCTTCACCAAGCCAGTATCCGCCTCGTTTCTTCATATATGTGACAAGCTGGGCATGATCGACATATATGCTCCAGCTTGAGGGGGAGTGTTGAAGTTGGAGACCGGGCGGTCTGTCGGTCTGGCTTTGCGGGTTATTGACCGAGCGGTCTGGCGGTTTACCTTCAGCGGTTTGGTTGCTGTGTTGAGGTCTAAGTCCAAGCGGTCTAGCGGTTTGTCACTGGCGGATTGTAGACCGGGCGGTCTAACGGTCTCACATGGCGGCTTGTCTCTCTCTCTGGCAGTGGCCGAGCGGTTAGCCCTTCTGTCTAACCACGCGGCTTGTGCGGTTTGTGTTTGTACAGTCCGCGTGTTTTTAGTCCCACATCTCTTATTTGTATTCTCTCTTCTCTCCTCCATTCTATATAAGGGAGGCCATACCTTTGTAATAGACACCTTTTTCTGATAATAAAATTTCAGTTATACCATTTCCGGCTTGTTTTAGTTCGCTTCTAACAGATGAATACCATAATCAATGCTGTCATAAACGACTATATTCATAGGGAATACAAGCATTGATTACTCAGCGAAATTACGACTTAATATAATAAAGGAACAAATATGGAAAGATTAAGGAACAAAATATCTTATAGTTTTCCTCGACAAGAGAACAGATTTCGTCGAGCTGCAATCGGAGATCGTCGAACTGAGAAATCCTATTCTTCGACCTGAGCTCTGCTAACTGAATACTGAATAAACTAAACTGAAACTGTGCTCCAAGTTCTTCGACCTAAGAATCTGCTCTGTACTGAAGGATCGTCGACAATAGAACTTGAATCACCAGAATGAGTCGAGCTGAGAAATAGACTGAGAGAAAACGTCGACCACAGAATAACTTCTTCTGAAGGATATCGTCGACCTGAGTTCTACGTTCGTCTTGCTCAACTTAGAAAAGGATCTCCACGTTCTTCGAGCTGAGTTCGACGAACGTTGAACTAATTTCCCAGACTGCATATAATCTTCTAAGGCTTCAATCTAAGGCACTCTTCAGGCAGGTCCATGGAGATAAACTTTAGAGGACTGGCCTAAGACCTAGAAAGCAAAACACTGACCCTAACTATACAACATGAGTCAATAAGCCTAAGAAGTGAACCTAGCCCAAATCAAAACAAGGGTTCCAACAATCTCCCCCTATTTGGGTGAGTTTACTTCAGAAAACAAATAACAACAGAAAATCATAGCAAAAGATATAGAGCTGATAGAATAAATAAGCTATCAGCAATAATAAAAGCTGAGAGTGCTAAGTTGTTAGCCTAAATCACCTAGAGGGGGGGGGGGTGAATAGGTGAAATGCTTGTCAAATGCGGAATTAAAAAATGAACACAGCACACATCAAGCAATCACAGACGACAAGAGATTTATAGTGGTTCCCCAATCTTGGGTACGTCCACTTTCCTCACCGATCTAGCAAATCACTAGACTCGGCTACTCCACTATCTCGGATTGAAAACAATCCTACACCTCGGAACCACGTTCCTACAAACTCGATCCAACTGGATCTACAAAACTCGGAAGAAAAAGCCTTCCTACAAATCTCGGAGAACAAAGCTCCTACAAAGTAAATTGTTTGAAAGGAAAAGTACAAACAACAATATTTTCAGATCTGGATCTTGACAGTCTTCTTCTTTAAGAGCTTTGGCTTGATCAGAGTATGTTGAAGATGACTTGAGAGAGATCCACAAATATGAAAAACGGAATCACCTCGATCGAGAAAATAGATCTGAGATCTTTGAGGCTTGGCGAGATCGAGTGATTAACTTTCGTCTGGATCGCTGGAGAATAAAAGTTGAAGGCAGCGATCGAAGATCGTCGATCCAGAGCTTCTTCCGTGAACGTCAATGGCGGCGGCGACGACGTGAGGAATTAGGGTTCACGGGTTTTCCTTTTTCTCTTTCTTAAAATAAAATCTCTGTTCACTTGTATTAGTCAAATCTGAGAGGACCTATTTATAGGTGGACTCCAACGGTCAGAAAATTAATTAGGGATGACACGTGGACCAATCAGAAATGATTAATTTGAAATACACTGCGAAATTGACTTAGAGAATTTCAGGAAAATTTAAACAGATATACTCGAGTCATAAAAGAAACATACTCGAGTATTAGATGGTATATACTCGAGTGGATAAGAAGGAGCATACTCGAGTATATGAAGATAAGCTACTCGAGTGATTCAAAGATCAGCACTCGAGTGAATTTAGAACTACTCGAGTATGAGAGTATATACTCGAGTAAAAATACTTAGAAAAATTTCTCAGATAAGAGGAGGAACTACTCGAGTAGAAGAGTTGGAGATACTCGAGTAAGAGAAGAATGAATTACTCGAGTATCTTGGAAAAGCTACTCGGGTAATCATTGAACTACTCGAGTATGAAAAACATCTACTCGAGTTCAACGTCACTTACTCGAGTATATAGGGAACTACTCGAGTATGTAGACTTAGAATTATTCTGAGATGAGAAGCACAGATCTACTCGAGTATGAACATACCACTTACTCGAGTAACTAACCAACTACTCGAGTATAAGTTATCATCTACTCGAGTAAAACAGTCTACTCGAGTATGTAATCCAACTTACTCGAGTGCTGACCCACTTACTCGAGTATACAAGAGATGTACTCGAGTATGTGGACTTAGAGAAAATTCTGGATCTAAAAGCAGAAGGATTTACTCGAGTATAAGATATGACCTACTCGAGTGACTGACTATCTACTCGAGTATAAACTTATCTACACGAGTACACAGAGTCTACACGAGTATGTCTAAGGATCTACTCGAGTACTAAGTCACTTATTCGAGTATATGAAGAAACATACTCGAGTATGTGGACTTAGAAAAAATTTCTTCTGAAAAGATAAAGTTCAAAACTTCAGTCCACCAATCCAAGTGCTTGTATAGGAAGTGTATCCCAATAGAGAGGCTATACATGGGCCAACACTTTGGATCACACAATGAGGGATTACATTGTATGGTCCTGTGTTTGGTGACCCATTATAGACTGACATTGGTCTACACTTAGCAATAAAAACCTGCACACATACAACTTGAACACAATATCAAATACACCTTAATTCATCTTAGTTCAAGGTCTGACCTCCTACAAATCTGAGGTATTGTGGAGACAAATCCCAACAATCTCCCCCTATTTGTAGATGTCAGCACCCTCTACACTAAGGTGAATTACTTTAAGAGTAAAAAGAACAATACACATATACCAAAAAAAATAAAGTAAGCTAAAGCAGGGTAAATAAAAGATAGCCAAAAACCAGAATCAAATATATATATAGAAATGTTTTTAACAGATCAAAATATCCATTTCCACATTCTCATAGACTCAAGCAGGGGCTTCTTTATGCATCCTTTCTCTCTTCAGCTCTTGCCTCTCTAGGTAACTGAATGGCTTAGGAAAATAAGTTCTGGGCCTAGGAGGAGCAGCTGGGTTGTTGTGTCCCCAATTCCTGTCATGAAGTCTGATTTTGATTTGGGACACTTCATAGGCTTTCCATTCTGAAAAACTGTAAAACTGATCTCTGTTCTCACCAAGATCTGTCACTAACTTCAAGGTATCAAGGATTAGGGATTTGGAGGTTGGACTCCAAACCTCAGAATGAACAACTGGTGGTCTACCTTCAGAAGCTAGGGCAGGATCTTTTCTGAGTGCAGAACGACTGGCAGAAGCACCTTCACCATATTTTCTCTTCTTCCTTGGGGCTGGAATTTCATCTTGCCACATATCAAAATAGTAGAGAGGGGGCTCAGTCACATCACCATCAGGTCTAGGTGAGAAGACTGGCACACCTTCTGGAATGGTTGCCTGGGCTGGAGCATCTGCTGGAGGTTGTTCTTCAAGAGGATTTAAGAAGTGTGGAATGATGGTAGGGTTGAGCTGGGCATTAGGGAAATTCTGGTTGTTTACCCATACAGCTGTATCATAAATGTAGAATTTGACAGATTGGAGCTGGGCTAGGATGTCTGCTTTCATATCTTTTACAAGACCATCCACAGCTGCTTGAGCTTGTTTAGATAGGATTTCAACTTGTTCTTTTACAGCTGCTTGAGCTTGTTCAGATAGTTTTTCCACTTGTTCTTTTACTACCTTCTCCCCCTTGGTGATATCTACAGATAGCTGAGCAATAGCTTCATCTCTGATGGTGCCAACTTCTTCACATACTTTCATCACATTTGCTTCAGCATTCTTGTCCATTACTATCTGATTATGTGCAACAGTTTCTTGTTGATTTCTTAGTTCACCTATGCTTGTGATAGTGTGATCTAGTGCTTTTCCACCTAGCTGAAACAATCTTTTAAGCTCATTAGTATTGGCTTGGATTTCAGCAAAGCCTCTACTCATCTCTTGTTCAAGAGTAGTGACTTTGTTATTTACTGATGCTAGAGATTCATCAAAGTAATTTCTCTGTTCAATGAGCATCTGTTCAATCTTACTCACCAGATCTGAAGAAGAAGAAGGGGCTGAGGTTGGTGCAGGAACTGAAGGAGCAGGAGCAGGAGCAATCCATGGAGGGATTTCTGTAATGACTACTGAGCTGACAGCTCTTTTGAAGGGTTCTATCTCAACAGAGTCTTCTGTGTTGATGAAGGAAGGAAGGGTGAAGTCCAGTGTCCTCAGAGGGGCATCCACTGGTTCTGGAGATACTTCCTCATCATCAGACAACAGAATCTGTTCAGACTGGCTGGACTCTTTAGCTGAGGACTGGGCAGGAGATTGTATAGGAGTCTGAACTGGGTCCTGAATTGGAGACTTTGCAGCTGATTCATTTTGAAATAGAGGAGCATCTGAGCTTAGCTCATCAATGAATTTATTTATATCTTCTGCTGTAGACAGTAGGTCTGCTGTATCTGGAATCTCTGATCAGGAATTTCTAATTGAAGATCTGCTGGAGGAGGAGAAACTGGAGGAGTAGAAACTCTTACTTCTGCTAGGTCTGAAGGTTCTGAGGAAGCTGGGTACTTGGGATGAGAAGAGGCAGGCTCCCCCTCAACTATTGCACCAGAGGTAGCAGCAGTTTGATTTAGAGGAGGAGATGGAATCCTGTCTTCAGATAAACTAGGTTCTTGGGACTTTTCTGAAGGAACAGCAGATTTGGAGGCTTGGGCAGAATTCAGAATCTTAATATCATACCTCTGGATGGAGGATATGGAGACTTTCTTCATGTGATGTAGGGGAGTTCCTTTGGATAGGTTAAACACTGATGGGCTAACTTCATGAAGCAGGAGGGAGATGATTCTGGCAAAGCTGGGATGCTTAATACTGTCTCTGATTTTGTCTAGGAGCAACAGTCCAAACTGAAACTGCTTGCGGCAGACAATAGCTTGCATTATGTCAAACATTTCCATAGAGATTTCTCGAATAGAATACGTCTTGCACAACAGAACTTTTGCAATCACATCTACCAGGAATTTTCAAGTCAGCCCTGCTAAAAGAATGTGCTTGAGGGTTAGCTCCACAGAACAAGCTAGTTCTTAAGGAATCTTCTTCAGTCATATCGGCATCTTCATCGACTACTGGGAGCTTCAACAGAGTTGCAAGAGAAACTTTATCTAGTCGAATTTTTATTCCTCTGACCTTGGATTTCAGGAGCTTGCCATTACGCTTTATCTTCAGATTCTGATAGAACTCTTCAACTGCTGGAAAAATAACTCTGCACGGCGACTCGAGAACGAACGATAATCCGGCGGTGTCGAACAAAATCAGAAGATTTCTGAAATCATCTGAGAGATCGGCGATACCCGCGGGGGCGAGTTCAGAGCCGATTCCGATTTTAGAGGAAGGGGCCATCTGCGATTCTGGAAGATGAGAGAAGCGAAGAAGACGATGCTCTGCGATTTCTGGAAGATGAGGAGTCGGCGGCTACTCGAGTAAATGAGAAGTGGAAAGGGTTTTCCCGATTTTTCTATATATATATATAATCCTAATTAGGTTTTAGGAAAAAATAAATATAATTTCATACCTGAATGAAGCGACAAATAGCTCGGTGCGAATAGAGAATGTAGAATTTCAAAGTAGAGAAGTCCGTATACTCGAGTAGGTCAGGTTCATACTCGAGTAGAGATGGAGCATACTCGAGTATGTAAAGTTCATACACGAGTAGTAACGAAGCATACTCGAGTGTGTAAAATTCATACACGAGTATGTGAAACTCTTTACTCGAGTATTTCCCGTTTACTCGAGTATGTCTTTGATATACTCGAGTATCTTACTCTGAAGGACAATTTTCCTTGGAGATATTTACTGACATAGATCTCTTCAACTTTGAGAGTCCATTACTAGTCTTCTTTGTTGAGCAGCCCGAGTTCCATTTTGAAGAACGAAAACTTGGACTCGTCCAGCGGCTTGGTGAATATATCTGCAACTTGCCTGTCTGTGGAGACATATTGTAGATCAATGTCTCCATTTTCCACATGCTCCCGGATGAAATGATAGCGAAGCTCTATATGTTTGGTCCGGCTGTGGGAGACTGGATTGTTGGCAATTGCTATGGCACTGGATGAGTCGCAAAACAAAGGAATGTTCTGGAACTTCATGTTGTAGTCTTCAAATTGATTCTTGATCCATAAAAGCTGTGCACAACAGCTGCCTGCAGAGATGTACTCTGATTCAGCCGTTGAGATAGCTACACAGTTCTGCTTCTTACTGCTCCAGGAAATAAGTCTCCTTCCGAGAAATTGGCAAGTCCCGGAGGTGCTTTTCCTGTCATCTTTGCTACCTGCAAAATCTGCATCTGAAAATCCAATTAGTTCACTATCATTACTTCTTGGGTACCATAAGCCAAGATTTGGTGTACCTTTGAGGTATCTCAGGATTCGCTTTGCAGCGATGTAGTGAGATTCCTTAGAGTTCACCTGAAATCTAGCACATACACATGTTGAGAACATTATATCTGGTCTACTCGCAGTAAGGTAGAGCAAGGACCCAATTATGCTTCTGTACTTGGTTTCATCAAAAGGTTTCCCTTTCTCATCCTTGTCCAGAGACATAGCTGAGGCCATTGGAGTCCTCATAGAGGTTGCATTCTCCATTCCGAATTTCTTAAGTAGCTCTTTGGTGAACTTGGTCTGTAAGATGAAAATTCCATCCTCAGATTGTTTCACTTGAAGCCCTAAGAAATACTTCAGCTCTCCCATACTGCTCATTTCAAACTTCCCTTGCATAAGTTTAGAAAACTTCTTGCAGAGGTTGTTATCTGTAGAGCCAAAAATGATGTCGTCGACATAGATTTGCACTAGCAAAATCTTGCCTTTTATTTCCCTAAGAAATAATGTCTTGTCTATCTTTCCTCTTGTGAACTTGTTCTCAAGAAGAAAGGTGGACAGCGTCTCATACCAAGCTCGAGGAGCTTGTTTAAGACCATATAGTGCTTTTTGCAGTAAATAAACATAATTAGGAAAGGTTGAATCAACAAAACCTGGCGGTTGCTCTACATACACTTCTTCCTTTATGTCACCATTTAGGAAGGCGGACTTGACGTCCATTTGGTAGACGGTAAAGCCCTTAAGTGCAGCGTAGGCAAGAAATAACCTGATCGCCTCCAGTCTTGCTACTGGAGCATAAGTCTGGTCGAAGTCGATTCCTTCTTCTTGACGATAGCCCTTGGCGACAAGTCTGGCTTTATTTTTTATAATTGTTCCATCTTCGTCCATCTTGTTCCGATAGACCCATTTTGTCCCAATGACGTTCTTACTCTTGGGTCTAGGAACAAGTGTCCAAACTTTGCATCGTTTGAACTGATTGAGCTCTTCTTCCATGGCTAGAATCCAGGATGCGTCGGAGTTTGCTTCCTCAAACTTCTTTGGTTCAACATGTGATAGAAAACTTAAGTATAAATTCTCGTTAGTTGTACCTCGACGAGTTCTGACGCCATCCCGAGGATCTCCTATAATTTGGTCAATAGGATGATCTTTCAAGTGTCTGAACTCAAAAGTCCTTGCATCTGAGATGTCTTCAGCCACTGGAGTTGCATCTTCAGCTGGGATGTGTTCTTCATTTTGATCATCCACCTCTTCAATAGGGGTTGTAGAGGTGATCTTGATGAACGTCTCATCTCTACCTTTAGTAGTTTCATCCAAGCTAATTTCTTTCAACTTTGTACCTGCATCTACAATAGGCACACTAGACAAGTTGCTTTGCAGCAGACTCATCTCATCAAATGCAAGATGTATCGACTCTTCTACCACCAGAGTTTTTCTATTGAAAACTCTATAGGCCTTACTGTGGCTACTATAACCTACAAAAATACCTTCAAAGCTTTTCTCGCTAAACTTGGTAGTGTGATACTTACCGTTGTTAAGCACGAAGCACTTACAACCAAAGATTCTAAAGTATGAAATGGTTGGTTGTCTGCCTTTTAGAAGTTCGTAAGGGGTCTTATCATGATTTTTGTTGATGAGTGCTCGATTTTGCACGTGACAAGCGGTGTTGACGGCTTCAGCCCAAAAATACTCTGGAAGTGAGGCATCACTCAACATGGTCCGACAAGCCTCTATGAGTGTTCTGTTCCTTCTCTCAGCTACTCCATTTTGCTGTGGGGTACGAGGAGAGGAAAACTCATGAAAGATACCTTGACTTTCACAGAATTCTGTCATGGCTCCAGACTTGAATTCCGTTCCATTGTCACTTCTGATTTTGACTACGGAACAGTTGTATTCATTCTGGATCTGCCTAACGAAATTAGTGAAAATACCGAAGGTATCTGACTTGTGTTTCAGAAAGAACACCCACGCAAAGCACGAGTAATCATCCACAATAACCAACGTATATTCCTTACCTCCCAAACTTCTAACCTGCAGTGGACCAAACAAGTCCATATGGAGAAGCTATAAGCTTCTATTGGAATCCTTGCCTATTATGCTTTTAAACGAACTTCTTGTTTGCTTGCCTTTGATACAAGCGTGACAAGGGCTGTCCGTAACGCACTTGGTATTAGGTGCATCACGTACTAAGTTTTGAGAGAACAATTTATTAATAGTTTTGAAATTAATATGTGCTAATCTCTTGTGCCACTGATCAGCAAGAGATGCACTACTTTTTGCCAAAAGACACACTGGTGTCGAAGAGTCTATACAAATGAAATTTAAATTGAAAATATTTCTGCTTCGAGTGCCTGATAAAATAGTTTCCATGTTGTTAATCGATTTTATCAAACACTTGTCAGCATGAAATTCAACTACGTATCCTTTGTCGCATAGTTGGCTTATGCTGATGAGATTGTGTTCTAATCCTTCAACATAGGCTACATCCGAAAAGGATACGCTACCGTTAGAGATCATACCATAGCCTTTAGTTATTCCTCGATCTGAACCTCCAAAGATGACCTTTGGTCCGTTGCAGACTGAGGTGTAATTCTGGAGTAGGCTCCTTGTCCCGGTCATATGCCGAGAGCATCCACTGTCCAAGTACCAGATTGGCATTTTGGTGGCCTTTGGACATACCTGCAATTACAATCATTTAGCCTTAGGAACCCAAACAAGTTTGGGTCCTTGGTCTCGAGTTAGAATACTCCCCCTACGAGTATTAGCCTCATGAGTGGTCATTCTCACGTTGCTAACTTGAGGGGTTGTAGCATTACTAGGATTGAACCAACAATCACTGGCAAAATGACCAATTCTGCCACAACACCAACAGTCGAACCTGTTGTATCTTTGCCTTGTGTAGTCCTGCTTGACTTTCTGGAATGAAGATCCAGCAGGAGCTTTACTCTTGGAGGAAGAGGCTTCATGATGATGGCAATTACATGAAGTCTTCTCCTTCATAGGCTTTTCTACAATGGGTTTTACTTTTGGTGTCTTTTTGATATTGTGACCATGAGCATAAGGTCCATAGCTTTGAAGTTGAATCTCTTCATAAGGTGCTTTGAAGGCACTCTCGCCAAAGTTACGGGGACGAGTCCAACCTTGGTATCTTGACTTAGGCTTCTCAGGGATCGGCCTAGAAAAGTGTCCATAGGTAGACTCATAGTCGAGCTCGTTCGTAGGAAAGATAACTTTCTTGAACAGAACAGGTTCCAAGGGAGCTTTCCCTTTTTCTTCAGCTAGAGCCTTTCGGGCAGCCTTATTCTTTCTCTTGGCCTTGTTTCTCTTAGAGGATTTACTGGAAGAGCCAATGTGGCCTAAACCAGCACCCTTGGCCTTAGCAGAGAACTCAGCAACGATTGGAAGAATTGTCTTAGGCTTAGAGAAACTCTCAACAAGTTTCTTTTCCGCCTCGAGTTGTTGTTCCAATTCTTTGATGATTTCCTCTTTAAGGTCGAGGTGCTTGAGAGCTTGATTGTATTCATCCATAGCACTGTTTAAGATCTCTTGAAGAGAGTTAGTCTTATTGACTTCTTCTCTCAAGCTGCTCTCACTAGCCTGTAGAGATTTTATCTCTTTGGCTTGAGTTTTCACTACTCTACGACATTTCTCGTAGGTCATGAGCAACTCTTGGTACTGGGCCATGAGTTCAGATTCATCTTCAGAGGAATAGCCCTCTTGCTCATTATCATCATCAGAATCAAAGAGTGGAGTGTGAGATTTTACCTCCCCAGTGAACTGGGGGACTTGTTCATCATCTGAGTGAGCCATGAGCCCAAAGTAAGCTTCCTCTTCTTCACTCGACTCAGATGAGTCGGAGTCGCTGAGAGTTTTGCTCTGCTTGGCTACTAGACTCTTCTCTGTCCTCTTCTTATGGTGTGAGGATTTCTTTTCCTCTCTTCTTCCACCTTCTTTCTTTTTGTGAGGGCAGTCGGCGATGACGTGACCTGGCTTATTGCAACAATAACAAACGATGTCAGTCGAAATCTGTTTGTTCTGTTTAGAGTTATACCTGTCATGGCTACTTGACCCTTTCTTTCTCTGATCACCATCACGTCGTGATCTTCTGAATGAGGCATCTTTGCCTCTCCATTGCTTCTTCTTATTTAAGAATTTCTTGAATTGCCGGGAGAGCAATGAGAACTCTCCTTCAGATAGTTCTGAGCCAGATGAGCTTGGATCAGATGATTCTTCTTCATCAGCTTCAGGAACTGGGGCAGGAGAGCTAGCCTTTGTCTTCCTTGAGCTATCTGCCTTTAGAGCGACAGACTTCTCCTTGGATGCAGACCTGCTGATCTCTTCTTCAGCTTTTCTTGAGTTGATTTACAACTCGTAAGACATAAGCTTTCCGAACAGATTCTGCGGGTCTGTCTCAGCTAACCTTCCAAACTCCCGAATGACACATACCTTATTGTCCCATTCCTTGGTTAGGGATCTTAAGAATTTGTCATTGAGTTCCCCATTGGTGAAGACACGTCCATAAACTCTGAGGCCATTTACTATCTTGAAGAAGTTCTCAAAAGTGTCAGCTATGGCTTCCTTATGACCCTGCCTGAAGGCTTCATACTTCTGGTTCAGTAGGGACCTTCGATCATCCCTTACTTCTTCAGTACCTTCCATTAGAGTCACTAGGGATTGCCACATCTCCTTGGCAGATTGGCAATGAATCAGATTCTGCAGCATTGAGTCATCGACTGCACTTGCTATAATGTTTTTAGCTTTCTTGTCCAGAGAGACAAGTACAATCTCATCCTTATCTAGATCCATCAATTTCTTGGGAACTTGTTTGGTGGGATCTATGGTGGAAGTAGTCATAGGAATGTGGGGACCTTCTTCAACAATCATGAAGATCCGGGGATCTACTGCTTCCATGAAGAACTTTACTCTTTTCTTCCACATAGGAAAATTGTTCTTGGTGCAGATAGGGAGTTTAGCAAAATCCTTGGTCTTACTCATGCTTGATACTATTCAAGAAACAACTTAGAAGGATAAGATCAAGGTGTTAACCTTTTAACGATCAACCACCCTCTGATACCAATTGAGAGTGCTAAGTTGTTAGCCTAAATCACCTAGAGGGGGGGGGGGTGAATAGGTGAAATGCGTGTCAAATGCGGAATTAAAAAATGAACACAGCACACATCAAGTAATCACAGACGACAAGAGATTTATAGTGGTTCCCCAATCTTGGGTACGTCCACTTTCCTCACCGATCTAGCAAATCACTAGACTCGGCTACTCAACTATCTCAGATTGAAAACAATCCTACACCTCGGAACCACGTTCCTACAAACTCGATCCAACTGGATCTACAAAACTCGGAAGAAAAAGCCTTCCTACAAATCTCGGAGAACAAAGCTCCTACAAAGTAAATTGTTTGAAAGGAAAAGTACAAACAACAATATTTTCAGATCTGGATCTTGACAGTCTTCTTCTTTAAGAGCTTTGGCTTGATCAGAGTATGTTGAAGATGACTTGAGAGAGATCCACAAATCTGAAAAATGGAATCACCTCGATCGAGAAAATAGATCTGAGATCTTTGAGGCTCGGCGAGATCGAGTGATTAACTTTCGTCTGGATCGCTGGAGAATAAAAGTTGAAGGCAGCGATCGAAGATCATCGATCCAGAGCTTCTTCCGTGAACGTCAATGGCGGCGGCGACGACGTGAGGAATTAGGGTTCACGGGTTTTCCTTTTTCTCTTTCTTAAAATAAAATCTCTATTCACTTGTATTAGTCAAATCTGAGAGGACCTATTTATAGGTGGACTCCAACGGTCAAAAAATTAATTAGGGATGACACGTGGACCAATCAGAAATGATTAATTTGAAATACACTGCGAAATTGACTTAGAGAATTTCAGGAAAATTTAAACAGATATACTCGAGTCATAAAAGAAACATACTCGAGTATTAGATGGTATATACTCGAGTGGATAAGAAGGAGCATACTCGAGTATATGAAGATAAGCTACTCGAGTGATTCAAAGATCAGCACTCGAGTGAATTTAGAACTACTCGAGTATGAGAGTATATACTCGAGTAAAAATACTTAGAAAAATTTCTCAGATAAGAGGAGGAACTACTCGAGTAGAAGAGTTGGAGATACTCGAGTAAGAGAAGAATGAATTACTCGAGTATCTTGGAAAAGCTACTCGGGTAATCATTGAACTACTCGAGTATGAAAAACATCTACTCGAGTTCAGCGTCACTTACTCGAGTATATAGGGAACTACTCGAGTATGTAGACTTAGAATTATTCTGAGATGAGAAGCACAGATCTACTCGAGTATGAACATACCACTTACTCGAGTAACTAACCAACTACTCGAGTACAAGTTATCATCTACTCGAGTAAAACAGTCTACTCGAGTATGTAATCCAACTTACTCGAGTGCTGACCCACTTACTCGAGTATACAAGAGATGTACTCGAGTATGTGGACTTAGAGAAAATTCTGGATCTAAAAGCAGAAGGATTTACTCGAGTATAAGATATGACCTACTCGAGTGACTGACTATCTACTCGAGTATAAACTTATCTACACGAGTACACAGAGTCTACACGAGTATGTCTAAGGATCTACTCGAGTACTAAGTCACTTACTCGAGTATATGAAGAAACATACTCGAGTATATGGACTTAGAAAAAATTTCTTCTGAAAAGATAAAGTTCAAAACTTCAGTCCACCAATCCAAGTGCTTGTATAGGAAGTGTATCCCAATAGAGAGGTTATACATGGGCCAACACTTTGGATCACACAATGAGGGATTACATTGTATGGTCCTGTGTTTGGTGACCCATTATAGACTGACATTGGTCTACACTTAGCAATAAAAACCTGCACACATACAACTTGAACACAATATCAAATACACCTTAATTCATCTTAGTTCAAGGTCTGACCTCCTACAAATCTGAGGTATTGTGGAGACAAATCCCAACAAAAGCTATGGACAGATATTGTTCAAAACATAATAAAAACAGACAGCAAAAAAAATAAATCAAGAGTCCTTTGTAGGAGCGGAAGGTTTTGCAAATAATATGGTTCTGTTGGGATCTGTTGCTTCTTTGAGAGTCATCTTCATATCAGCATCACGAGGGTCTTCTGTGTAACAGCCCTTGGATCTACAGCTTCTGGATGGAGATTCATGTATTCATCAGCATTGAATAACTTTCCAACCTGGTATCTCTCTAATTCCTTTTTCCTGTAGGAAGACATTGTTGAGAACTGAGAGGCATCCTTGCCTTCTTCTCTGGCTTTCCTTATCTGAGAGAGAGCTACCAGCTCATTTAATCTTGCCATTCTAGTATTGGGGCCCAATTCTGGATCATATGTTATAATGGGAGAACTCTCTAGGCTTTTGCTTTTTCTGGGAGAGAAAGAGGCTCTAGGAGGGCTGAACTGCATAGCTGGAGGAGGAGCAGAACTCTTGGAAGAGGAAGTGTGTTTCTGAGGAGGATACCTGCTTCCAGAAGACTGAGAAGCTCTTCCTTTCCTGGAATAAGTCTGAGTGATATTAGAAGATCTCTGGCTAGCAAGTCTAGTTGCACCTGCAGCTGGAGGAGGAGGAGGACCTATCCCATCCCTTTTTGGAGGAGGAGGGGGAGAGTATCTCATTGATTTATTCCTAGCTTTCTGCTCATTCTTTGAAAGCTTCATCCAGTGAGGCATACCTTGATAAGGCTTGATCTTATTGAGAATATAGAGGGGCGTGAGAAACGAACAAAAAATAAGCCGGAAGAGGTATAATAGAAATTTTATTATCTGAAAAAGGTGTCTATTACAAAGGTATGACCTCCCTTTTATTGAATGGAGGAGAGAAGAAAGAATACAAATAAGAGACGTAGGACTAAAAAATTACAGGACTAAGCGGTCTATATAGAAACAACCCGCACAAGCCGCATGGTTAGACAGAAGGGCTAACCGCTCGACAACCACCAGAGAGGAAGGAGAGATCGCCATGGGAGACCGCTAGACCGCCCGGTCTCCAAGCCACCATTGACAAACCGCTAGACCGCTTGGACTCCAGACAACAACAACACAACTACCAAACTGCTGAAGGGAAACTGCCAGACCGCGCGGTCTCCAATCCGCCAAGCAGGCCGCCAGATCGCCCGGTCACCAACTTCAACACTCCCCCTCAAGCTGGAGCATATATATCGATCATGCCCAGCTTGTCGCAAATTTGAATAAACGAGGCGGATACTGGCTTGGTGAAGATGTCAGCCAACTCTTTATCAGAAGTGACGAAGGGAGTGCAAATTTGTTATTTCAAAATATCTTCACGAATGAAATGACAGTCGACCTCAATGTGCTTGGTTCTTTCATGAAAGGCCGGATTTTTGGAGATGTATATGGCCGCCTTGTTATCACAAAACATAGGTAGAGGATGGTTGTAGACCTCTTCTAAATCCATCATGAGAGCCCGTAACCACTTTAACTCACAAGTGGTCGACGCCATACTACGATACTCTGCTTCTGCACTAGATTTGGAAATAACAGGCTACTTATTGCACTTCCAGCTCGCCAGATTTCCCCCAACAAAGGTGCAAAAATTGGAAGTTGACTTGCAATCCCCTTTATCATCAGCGTAACTCGCATCTGAGTATGCTTCAACCCTCAGATGACCATTCTTCTGAAAAAGTAATCCTTTCCCAGGTGCTGCTTTGACATATTCCAAGATCCGTAAGGCGGACTGTAGATGGCACTCCCTAGGCGCTTGCATGAATTGACTCACCTTGCCTATATCATAGGAAATGTTTGGCCTAGTCACTGTGAGATATATGAGCTTACCAACCAAATGCCTGTATCGCGTAATATCTGAAAGAGGAGGCGAATCATCTGTCCAGGTTTTGTCTTCTTCAGTAGCCATGGGGCATCGGGCAGGTTTTGCTCCAGTCAATCCTGCCTCTTTTAATAGATCAAGAGCATACTTACGTTGGGAGAGGACTAAGGAGTTTGGCTTCCGAGAGATTTCAATCCCCAGAAAGTACTTCGGAGAGCCCATATATTTCGTGACCAAATGTTGACGAAGATGCCGCTTTGTCAAGGCAACCCCTTCCTGGTCATCGCCAGTGAGAAGAATATCATCGACGTACACAGCAAGAACCAACAATCCCGAGGAGGTTTTGCGAATGAATAACGAGTGATCGGCAGAGCTTCGCGTAAAACCAACGACCTCCACGATGCCGCTGAACTTGTTAAACCAAGCTCGAGGGCTCTGCTTGAGGCCATAGATGGCCTTCTTCAGCCGGCATACCCGTGTCTCCCCCATAGCAACATACCAGGAGATTGCTCCATGTAGACGGCCTCCTGAAGATCACCATAAAGAAAGGCATTCTTGATATCCTGCTGAGAAATCGACCAATCTTGATTGACGGCCATAGAGAGAAGGACCCAGATAGTGCTGAGACGAGCCACGGGAGAGAAGGTGTCAAAGTAATCAACCCCATAGGTTTGAGTAAATCCCTTAGCAACAAAGCTGGCCTTATAACGATCCACAGTGCCGTCCGGGCCAAATTTGACTACAAAGACCCAACGAAAACCAACCACATCAGTACTGAAGGGAGGAGGAACAAGAGTCCAAGTACCCTGCTCAGTTAGGGTCGCCATTTCCTCATCCATGGCCATCTTCCAATGAGGAATAGCAAGGGCCTCCTGGTAGGAACGGGGTGTGGTAGTTGCAGAGATAGCCAGAGCAAAGGCCTTGCGAGAAGAGGTAAGGCGATCATATGAAACAACAGCAGCAAAGGGGTGTAGAGTACACGTCCGCACCCCTTTACGAAGAGCTACAAGAAGATCCAGGTCGGCGGGTCCCTCGGTATCCGGAGCATTCGTGGCAGAGAGAGCTGGCCCGGGAGTAGAGAGCGACGATGAAGGAGATAAGGGAGACAGAGGTGGAGGAAGAGGAGTGGACGAAGACGGAGTAGGGGTTGAGATCGCAGTAGGAGATGAGGGAAAAAAGAGAACAGCAGGAGGATCATAAGCTGGAGGGAGAGGCGAGGATTCAGTCGAGAAGTAGGAGGCATTCTCGAAGAAGGTGACATCAGTAGAGACGAACTACTTACGAAGAACGGGGTCAAAGCAACAATAGCCTTTCTGAGTTGGGGAGTACCCCAGAAAGACACATTTGGTGGAGCGAGGGGAGAGCTTATCTCGGGTGGCAGATGGGGCATGCACAAAGGCAGCGCACCTAAAGATTCGGAGAGGGAGGGGGAAGGGCTCCTTGCCCGGATACAGAATGGAGAATGGGGTTTTCCCATTGAGAACCGTGGAGGGAATGCGATTGATGAGGTAGCAGGCAAGGAGAACAACATATCCCCAATAGGAGCGAGGAACATGCATCTGGGTCATCAAGGTACGAGTGACATTGAGGAGATGACGGTTTTTGCGTTCCGCCACCCCATTTTGCTGGGAGGTATAAACACAGCTAGTCTAATGAATAATGCCATGCTGCACACAGAAAGATGTAAATGCATGACTCAGATATTTTTTAGCATTGTCTGAGCGAAATGTTTTAATACAAATACCAAACTGAGTTTTAATTAATTGATAAAAGGCGATCCATACATCCAAAAGTTCAGAGCAATCTCGTAAGAGATACACCCAAGTACATCTAGAAAAATCATCAATAAAAGTTACAAAATAAGAACTACCCCGACCAATGGTGAGGGTAGGAGCAGGGCCCCAGACATCGGAGTGGACTAGATTAAACGGATGGGTAGAGCCCCGACCTTGCTTCAGCAGGAAGGAGGAACGGTGATGCTTGCCAAGCTGACAAGCATCGCAGTTGAGAGGAGTACTGGAAGGAGGGAGGTGGGGCCGAAGTTGATGTATAAGTTGTGGAGGAGGATGACCGAGGCATAGATGCCACTAGAGAAGATCCGTAGAAGAAGAGGAGAAGACGGACAAGGCGGAAACATTGTCGAGGAAGTAGAGGCCGCCGCTTTCAGTCCCAGTAGCAATCTTCCGTTGGGAGCTCGGATCCTGAAAAGAACAAGAAGTCGGAGTAAACGTCACAGAGCACTTAAGCTGCTTGCATAAAGAGGTAACCGACAATAAATTGCACGGAAATTTGGGCACATAAAGAGTGTCCGCTAGGCGAAGAGACGGAGTAACATGAACCACTCCCGACCCATGAACCGAGGAGGTAGAACCGTCTGCAATGAGGACAGGAGGCAACCGATCATGCTGTTCGAGTAGAGAGAAGCACTGAGGATTGCCCGTCATGTGATTAGTCGCACCAGAGTTGATAAGCCATTTACCTTGGGTCACCACGTGGGCACTACCTGATGATGTGACCACGGAGGCAGACTGCTTGGAAGAGGAGGCGAAAGAGTCACCCGAGGGGCGAAGATGGGGATGCTTCGTCCAGCAGCATTCCACAGTATGGCCGGTGCGGCTACAGTGAGAGCAGAGGTAGCGGGAAGGAGCACGTCCGCCAGACAGGTGACTGCGGCTACAAGAGCCACTCCGCTGAGTTTGGTGAGCATAGTTGTTCGGTGGAGAAGGAGTGGGCAGAAGCAGGCGTTGAAGGAGGGAGGTGACAACAACGATGCGGGCAGTGGTGACATCTAAGGTAGGGGATTTTGCCTCACCCAGAATTTGCTGACGGATCATATCATAAGTATCAGGAAGTCGGAGCAGATAACACACAACGAGAAGCTCTTGGAAATACTTGTGTTGTTGAGCCAAATCCGCAGAAAAGGGGCGATTCTGAAGAATCTCAGCCCCAAGAGCCTGAACCTGTTGGTAGGCAGCAGCAGGAGACAATGTAGGACGGGCAAAGAGGTCCGCATACAATGTATAGATGCGGGACGTCTGAGCCCCCTTTGAGTACAAAGCGGCAAGATGAAGCCAAGCGGCCTTGACCGTCTCATCATGACGGATGACGGGGAGGCATTCATCGGAGAGGCTGTTAGCGAGCCAAGTACGCACAAGGGAGTCACTCGCATCCCAGTCATCAAAGAAAGGTGAAGTGGTGGGAGGAGGGTCATCAACGAGATGACGACGTTTGCGTTGCGAGCGAAGAAGAAAGATGAAGGAGACGCTCCAATCCGGGTAGTTGGAGCTGACAAGTTTCGAAACAGTGCCAAGGTTTCCGGAAGGAGTAGGAGGAAGAGGCAGAGCCGGATTGGCGACAGGAGTGGCAGCAGTAGAAGTATCAGAAGGAGCCATAGGAGAATCCAACAGGAAGCCACGCGGTTAGGAAACAAACCGTGCGGTAGGCAAAAAATCGCGCGAACGGGGAGAAATCGCAGCGGTAAGAAGGAGATCTGCGGCGGTCACGATGACAAACACCAGCGGCCAAAAAAGCCACGACCAAGCCGTAGAATCAAGTAGAGAGGAAGAAGTCGAGCGGCTAGAAGGAAGCCCGCGCGAACAGAAGAAAGAGAAGACCGCGGGAGACAAACAAGGCGAACAAGGCAAACAGGTCGCGGCAACAGGTCGCGACGAGAAGAAGAGGTCGCACACACAAAGGGCAATAACAAGAAGAGAAAGAAGCCGCGCGAACAGGGCGCAACCCGGCAGAAGAAACAGCTCGCGACACCAGGTTGCGAAAGAAAAAGCAAGCCGCGCAGACAGGTCGCGCGGACATAGAATCAGGAGGAGAAAATCGAGCCCTCTGATACCATGTGAGAAATGAACAGAAAACAAGCCGTAAGAGGTATAACAGAAATTTTATTATCTGAAAAAGGTGTCTATTACAAAGGTATGACCTCCCTTTTATAGAATGGAGGAGATAAAAGAGAATACAAATAAGAGATGCGGGACTAAAAAATTACAAGACTAATCGGTCTATACAGAAGTAACCCGCACAAGCCGCGCAGTTAGACAGAAGGGCTAACCGCTCGGCAACCACCAGAGAGGAAGGAGAGATCGCCATGGGAGACCGCTAGACCGCCTGGTCTCCAAGCCGTCATTGACAAACCGCTAGACCGCTTGGACTCCAGACAGCAACAACACATCAACCAAACTGCTGAAGGGAAACTGCCAGACCGCGCGGTATCCAATCCGCCAAGACAGGCCGCCAGACCACCCGGTCACCAACTTCAACAAAGGGAATATCATTTTTGGGATTAGGCTTGGGAACTGGTACTGAAATTTTTTTCTTAAGCTTCCTTTTCTTTGAACTTGAATCTTCTTCTGAATCATCATCATCTGAATCTTGGAAATCATATAAATCATCTATTGCCTTGAGCAGTTTTGCTTTAATCTGGGGAGGAGGAGCCTGAGGAGCAGGAGCTTGAACTAGGACTGGAGAAACAATTTCTGCTGGAGGAGGCACAACTGGCACTGGATCAGTCATAAGTACATCTTCTGAATCCTCTAACAGAAAGAAGTCCAGATCAGGCAAAGGAGAGTCATCATCACATAAGTGGGAGGAGACGTAACCTTGGGCTCAGCCTCAGATATTTTCTCAAGTACAACTATATATGGCTTAAGGATTACATCAAAACTGGCCTTAATAGTAGCTATCATCTCTGAGCTAACAGGAGCTGTATAACAAGCAATATCTGTATAATACTGATTGGAAACAAATGAAATAACATTTATGTACATGAGGTCAAAAGTACTCAAAAAGGAAAGCAGGTCAACATCTGGAGAGATGAAACAGTCTCCAGAGTTAATGTCCAGATCTATATTAGATGTCTCAGAGTCTGTATCCAAAAATTCATGAAGTTTTGCATATTGTTCTGCATCAGGTAATTCTGTATCAACAATATCTTCACCTGCTGCTGTTATTTCTGCTGCTGGAGCTACTGGAGCTGCTTTTTCATTGAGTATCTTCCCCTGCCTGATTTTAGTAGGCACTGGAGCCAGGCCCCTAACAGAAGAAGGAGGGATAGGGAGGGCAGAAAGCTGAGCAGCAAGAGTAGAGATGGAGGAAGCAAGAGGTGAAATGGCCTCTGCTATGAGTTGTTTTAGAAGAGGTGTGATGGATTCTAATATGGAAGAGATGGAGGGTGAAGTGAATTCTAAGAATTCTGGTGGGGTTTGGGTAGAGACAGATGGATTGATGGAAGAAGTTGAGGGATGAGAATCTAGCATTTGCTCATCTGGAGGGGATGGAGAATGACTTGGAGAAGAAAGAAGATTGAATGAGGGTAGGGATGATAAATTTCTAAGTGGAGGTATAACTGCAAGATGAGAAGGAAGGGGGTACAAAGGAGGAGTAGTAGAATCTGGAGAGAAAGCTTGTTGTAGATGTTGAGCTGGAGAAGAAATTGGGGTTAGTGGAGGTGTATCTTGATGAACTGGTGAAGAAGGGTGGATGGGGGAAGCAGGAGGTGTAAGTGTAGGTTAATGTGCATGAGTTGAGGAGATTTGTTGGAGGGATGTTGAAGGAGTTTGGACAGGAGGAGGAATAGAATTGTCCTCTGCAGGGTGGGGAGTGGCTATAATTGCCCTAGTACTCTCAGAAGTCTTTGAGGAGGAAGCCCGTGAAGGCTTTGGGATGTTCCTCTCCCACCTGACAAATAGGGCGAAGGATAGCCTCTTGGAGGCATTGATGAATACTGTCGGGGTGACAAGAAAATCATCAGCCTTGGCCTTCAAAAACAGGCATAGAATCCTGGGAAAACAGAATTCTTTCTTTGAATTCTTTCTCTTGATCAAATCGAACAACACTTGCCCCCGGTTAACTTCCTTTTTGTTAACCAAGGCGCACATTACAAGGAATTGGTGCCTTGTAATATAGTCGTGGGCAGTGTGTTTCCCAAACAATACCTTACCCACAACATTGGCCATAAACTTGTATGCCGCCGACAAGTTCTTCTTCAGCAATTTGTTAGGGTTTCCTTCTAAGTGACCCATCACAACCAGCATGTTCTCAAATTCACCATTCTCTAACTCGATATCATCCGAGCCATTAACAAAACCAAAAACTTCGGAAAGAACTGCAGGGCTTAGAGTAACCTAAGTTCCAGCAATAGAACCAATCATTTCTTCATCAGAGGAGGAGGACGAGTAGACCCACTCGCAAATTTCTGCAGACGGCAACTTTATCCTTTCAGACATCAAACGCTTCAGATTCTGGTCCTCAAACAACTGGAGGATTTCGAGGAAGATTTTGTCTGAATGCTTGAATGAATCAAAGTCTATATCAAAGCCGGTGTCGAACTTCATTCCAGCGAGAGTAAATCCTGACGAGGCCATCGTTCTAAGAGAATCACTTGCACAAGCAAAAGCGATCAAGAGCAAAGGGAACTGAAAGCGTGGGATAAAGCTCGAAGAAGAAAGCCTAATAAAGGTTTTCAGAATATGAATCGACAAGCTCAGCCCGACGAAGAAGAAAATTCTTCGATCTCCGGTCGACGAAAATTTCCTGAAGAGGTAAACTCGTTGATCTCAGAAATGAAGAGATGGAATAATTTCGTCGTCCTTAGAAATGTTTCCTGAAGCAGAATCGTCGATCTCTAGTCGACGAACCTGACTTCACACAGAGATTTCATCGATCTCCGGTCGACGAACTCCCAACGAAATGATTTCAAATCATCGATCTCAGGTCGACGAATTATTATCAAATCGATTACCGCAAGGACAGATTCATAATTAAGCCTTGCCATTTATCATTCCAAGCTGATTCATAAAGAACAGTTGTTTGGTTTCATCCAAGGGTTTGGTGAAGATATCTGCCCTTTGCAAATTAGTGGAGACAAACTCAAGTTTAATTTTGTGCTTGTCCACACAATTTCTTATGAAATGATGTCTTATATCTATATGCTTTGTCCTAGAATGATGCACTGGATTATGTGTTATAGATATAACACTGGTACTATCACAGAATATGGTTGAATTATTTAGATTGAAACAATAATCAAGGAGTTGGTTTTGTATCCATAAAATCAGTGAACAACAACTACCAACTGCCATATACTCAGCCTCAGCAGTTGATATAGATACAGAAGTTTGTTTTTTGCAAAACCAGGACACAAGTCTATCACCCAGAAACTAGCATGTTCCTGAAGTACTCTTTCTATCCACTCTACATCCCGCATAGTCAGCATCAGAAAATCCAGTAAGCTCAAATGTTAACTCTGTTGGATACCAGAGTCCTAGATTAGGACAAACCTTTATATATCTTAAAATTCTTTTAATAAAAATAAGATGAGATTCTTTAGGGCTCACCTGGAACCTAGCACATAGACATGTAGCAAACATGATATCTGGTCTGCTTGCTGTGAGATATAGTAGGGATCCAACAATGGCTCTATACATGGTCTGATCAATAGCTTTTCCATGTTCATCAGAATCTATTACAGCATTGGCAGCCATGGGAGTCTTCATAGAAGAGGCATCAGCCATCCCAAATTTCTTAATAAGCTCATTTGCATATTTAGACTGGGAAATAAAAATGCCATCAGGAGATTTCTTCACCTGAAGACCTAGGAAATAAGATAGCTCTCCCATGCTACTCATCTCAAACTTTGAATGCATTAGATCAGAAAATCTTTTGCACAGTTTGGGATTAGTAGAACCAAATATTATATCATCTACAGGAGCAAAGGTTTGATCATAATCAATGCCTTCCTCTTGCCTATAGCCTTGAGCAACAAGCCTAGGCATGTTCCTCACAATCACACCTTGAGCATCAAGCTTGTTCCTGAAAACCCACTTGGTCCCAATTACTGGATAGCCTTTAGGCCTTGGAACTAAGTCCCAAACTCTACATCTCTCAAACTGATTGAGCTCCTCTTGCATAACAATAATCCAGTGGGGATCTTGCTCTGCATCAGTTATAAATTGAGGCTCAACTTGAGAGAGAAAACAGGCATGCATCACATCATGGTTGAGTTGAAGTCTTGTCTGTACACCTACTAACATGTCTCCAATCACTTTAGATCTAGTGTGATCCCTTAGTGTGATAAGATCAGATGGTGGAGGTTGTTCAGCAACAGCAGTTGGAATGAATTCCTCTTGTGGAATTACATCTACTGTTGGAAGAAGTTCAACGGCTTCCACAGTTCTTCTTCACTTTCTTCATCACATTGTGGAGGAGGATGTGATATAACCTTTGGTGTAAGGTTTAGTTCATCCATTTTCTCACACAAGTGAGGTACCTGCAATAGCTCATTGGTAGAAATTTCTTTATCCTTGCAAAACATATTAGCTTCATCAAAAGTTTCATGCATAGATTCCTTAATTTTTAAAGTTGATTTATTAAACACCCTATAAGCTTTGCTGACTTGGGAATATCCTAGAAAAATTCCCATTGCAGCCTTTGCTTCAAATTTTCTAATATATTTCTTGTCATTGTTATGAATATAACATATACAACCAAATACTTTAAAATAGGTGACTTTAGGTTTCTTCCCTTTCAGTAGCTTATAAGGAGTCTTATTCTTAAGTTTGTGCATAAGACTTCTATTAAGCACATAATTTGCTTTGCTTACAGCCTCTGCACAAAAGGATAGGGGCAAATAAGCATCTGCAAGTAATGTGCCTGCATATTCAATTAGTGTTCTATTCTTCCTTTCAGCAACCCCATTCTGTTGAGGTGTTCTAGGAGTTGAGAAGCAATGTCAGATACCTTCCTTCCTACAGAACTCTTACATAAGAAGAGACTCAAACTCAGTACCATTATCACTTCTGATCAATGCAACTGGAGTAGAGTACCCAATCTGTATGTTCTTGAGAAAATCTGTAAGTATCTTGAAAGTATCTAACTTAGATCTCAGAAAAAAAATACCCATGTGAATCTAGAGAAGTCATCTACAATCACTAAAGTATAAGATTTCCCTCCTACATTTTGTACTGCTATAGGGCCAAAAAGGTCCATATATAGTAAGTACAATATCCTAGGTGAGTCACTTTTATTTAATGATTTAAAACTAGATTTAGTTTGTTTGCCTAATTGATAAGCACTGCAGAGGCTTTCCTTTTTATAGGGGTAAGAAGGCAATCCTCTAACAAGGTTATCTTTAGAAAGCCTAACAATGTTTCTCAAATTTACATGACTTAATCTTTTATGCCACAAATCATTTTGATTGCTAATAAGATTAAATAAACAAATTTCTGAACTGGCAGATTTAAAGTTTATTAAGTATATGTTACCTTGTCTAATTCCAGTTAAAACAGTTTGATTGTTTGCAGAAATAATACATTGAGATTTAGAAAAGCAAACCTGATAACCTGAATCACATAACTGACTTATGGATATGAGGTTATGCTTGAGACCATTAACATATGCCACCTTTTCGAAAGTGAGTTCTCCACTATTGAAGTCTCCATATCCTTCAGTCTGTCCAAAGCTTGAATCTCCAAAGATTACTCTTGGACCAAGCTTGGCCTTGAAGTTGATGAGGCTGTCCTTGCATCCAGTCATGTGCTTAGCGCACCCACTATCCAGATACCACTTATTTTGAGTGATAGGATATGTCTTTACCTACAATGAACAAATTAAAAGTTCTTGACCCAGGTAACCTTGGGTTCTTGTTTCTTCTCAAATGGAAAATTGGATATAAATGAACATTCAGGTTGGTTCTTATAACCTAAGTGGTGTAATCTTCTAGGAGGAATTATCCATTGGGTGAATGGGTTGATGTTCTCCCTATGTTGTTTAAGTTTATTGTTACAGTTTCTGTTGGAATTTAAGTTTCTATAGTTTTGATCTAGGATCACGAATTCTGGTGAGTTCGTCGACCTGAGCTCGACGAATTGGAATGAGATCTACGATCTCTGCTCGAAGAATGAAAGTATTTCAGGGCACCAATGTTGTCGATCTCTGGTCGACGAACCGTACTGGTTTCGTTGATCGTAGATCGAAGAATACTTATTATTATGGTTTATGTTCAGAGTTCGTCGTTCTGAGGTCGACGAACTGTTCACGTTTCGTCGATCTAAGTTCGACGAAAACAACTGAACATTGTTATATCTAGTATTTTTCTTATTCTTAGATTTTTATTTTATTTCCATTTGCTTTAGAACTTCATTAACTTTATTAACCTGTTCAGTGTTCTTTTTTTCCTTTATCAGAAATGAAATTTACAGGTTTTGATAGATTGTTCTTCTGTATTAGAGGTGGTTCACTAGATGAGGCACCTAATCCTAGTTTACTGTTATTAGTCCTAATATTTAAGGTACTAGTTATATCTAGCAATTTCATGCTCCTACCATTTAGAGATTCCTCTAGTTTCTTGGCCTTGCTTAGTTCAATTTTCAGAAAAACTATTTGTTCATTAGCTTAATTGAGTTCAATTGACAATGTAGCATTTTCAGCAAGATATTTATCTTGAGTAGTTAATTTCTCTCTAAGAAGTTTGATTTCCTTCTCAGAGCCTATTAAGTCTAAGCAAAGATTTTTAAATTCTTATTTAAATTCTTCTGATTCAAAATCATAAGAAGCAATTACCTGGTCTTCAGCAGACATTGATTCTTCATTATCTGAATCTTCAGCATCTGATTTGCTGCTGCAGGCATCAATTGCAATTAGGCAAACTTCCTTTGCCTTTTCCTCTTCTTCATCATCACTGGAGCTGGAAGAGGATGACTCTTCTTCTATATCACTCCAGGTCTCAGCAACAAAACCCTTTTCCTTCATCTTATGCTTGCTTGAGGAGGGTTTGCTGTGATGAGTTCTTCTTGACTCTTTTTCTCTTCTCCTGTCTTTCTTCTGAGCTTCTAAACACTCAGAGATGTAGTGTCCTGGCTTCCTGCAATCAAAACAGACAATTTCTTTAGAAGGTATTTTGTCATACCTTGGTTTGTCATCTTGTCTAGATGACTTCTTTCTGAAGTCCTTCTTTGCCATTTTGAAAAATCTCTTGGCAAATAGACTCATCAGTTCTTCATTAACTGAAGTCCCTTCAGAATCCTCAGCAGCCTTGAAAGAAATGTTGTGTTCCTTCCTGGTAGGTGTTGGAGTATTTACTTCAGCTGCTGCTTCTCTAGTCTTCATCAATTGCTCATATGATTTGAGCTTTATAAGGAGAGACTCAGTTAAGATTTCAGTCATGCTTCTGGCTTCTTTGATAGGCCAGATCCTTGAATCCTATGTGTTGGGGAAGCATATAAGGATCTTGTCATTTACTTTAGTTAGAGTAATTTCCTTGTCTAAGTTCCTTAGCTCATTGATGATTTAGCTTAGCCTGTTGTACATGTCACTGACTGACTCAACTTCTTCCTTATTGAAGTTCTCATACTAAGAGATGAGATTGGATCTTCTGTCCTTTCTCTCATCAGCAGATCCAGCCACCATCTGGTTTAGGGAATCCCAGATGGCTTTGGCTGAAGTGCACTCAGCCACTTTCTGAAAAATGTCATCAGACATAGTCTGAGCTAAAATGTTCATGGCTCTTGTTTCTGAAATCTTGGCTTTTCTTTGTGCATCAGTCCAATCAGGAGGTAGAACTGCACTCAAGTTTGTTGAAGTAGAAGGAGTAGAGGCCACTAGAGCTGGTGGTCCTATCATGATAGAGTTGAAAATATCTTCATCAATAGAGTTCATATAAAGTTTGATTCTTGCCTTCTAGATGACAAACTTAGAAAGATTGCGCACTGGAGGTCTGGTACTAGCATAATCCTTGTTTTGTGCCATGGTATCAGAAAATAAAAAAGAAGAAGATTTATTCAGAGATTATCTGAGGGTCTTGGTTAGTCCAGGTGTAAGCCTGTATAAAATTGACTAACCTCCCTCTGATACCAATTGAAAGAAAAGGGGGGGGGGAGATAATATTTGAATAAATCTAGAGGGGGGTGGGGGGGGGGGGGGGGGTGGTGGGTGGGTGGGTGGGTGGGTGAATAGAGTTTATAAAAAACTTTTTATCTTTTTACAAATATTATGTTAAGTGACATAGTAGGTGATTATATATATATATGGCTAAGCAATGATATCAGAGATAAAGTAAAAACTATACTAAGCTAACCACATCACAAGCACAAAGGAAACAACAAGCACAACCCAGACAACACAAGAACTTTATAGTGGTTCCCCAACTGGGTACATCCACTCTTCTACCACCCTTGGTAGGAATCCACTACAGGTTTTGATCAGGTGACTGCCACCAATATATCTATTTTTAGGGAGATATAACAACCCCTTGAGCTTTTGACCAGGTGCCCAAAAACCAACCTCAAGTCTTTTAGAAGGAGACTTATAAACTAGTCTAACTTTTGAAGGGAGTTAAACCCTGTATAGAGGTGGACAGAAAAGTTGATGAGAGGCTTCTCTTTTCTCAATTAGCAAACTGAGAAGACTTTGTGGATTCAGAATGTTGTCAAAGCTCCCCCTGAGATGTTGATGGTTCAGGATGAGAAGCTTTGCTAAGGGTGAGGTAGGCCTTCAGCTTTGTAAGACTAGATCCAGGAACTCTAGACAGATGGAGATTTGTTGTCTCTGCAAGATCTTGGTAAAGAAGAATAAGAAGACTCTAGATATATTATTGTTGTTCTTCTTCTTCCTTCTTCTTCTTCTTCAGAGCACTGTAAGAATAGAGATTGAGAGCAGCTCTGAAACAATGAACCCGAGAACACTTTTCTTCTTCATGCACTGTACTGTTAGAGAACTATGTTGTGCTTTTTTTTGTAAAAACTCTTGTGTCTCGTATGTATAACGACCCGATTCGCGCTAGGCCCCTTGTGCGCGCTTTTGAGTCAGGAGAGCTGATTTAGGCTCAGAGAGTGCAGGCGATCAGGCGCGCACTCGGGGGAAAAAGGAAATAAGTTGAGTACCTGTGTTGAGTATGACACGGGTAGGGACACAGGCGTGTCCTTACCCGTGTTCTATGGCGTCGAATGACTGTGGTGTTGAGTGATTTTGGCATGACGTTGAGTGGCTTGTCCCGAGAAGGACATGGGTAGGGACACAGGCGTGTCCCTACCCGTGTGCCATGGCGTTTAGTGCCATGGCTTTGAGTGGCACAGCGTTGAGTGGACTGTCCTGAGGAGGACACGGGTAGAGACACGGGCGTGCCCCTACCCGTGTGCCATGGCGTTAAGTGCCATGGGTTTGAGTGGCACGACGTTGAGTGGACTGTCCTTAGGAGGACACAGATAGAGACACGAGCATGTCCCTACTCGTGTGCCATGGCATTGAGTGCCATGGATTTGAGTGGCATCGCTTTGAGTGGTAGACATGGCTGACCAGAGAAGGACACGGGTAGAGACACGGGCGTGTCCCTACCCGTGTGCTCCAAGGCAAACAAAATGAGAAGTGTACTTAGCAGGACATGAGTATCGACACGGCCAGAACCACGGGCGTTTCACCTGGACACGGGTACAGACACGGGCATGTCAGTACCTGTGTATGAGAATGAAACGGTAGTCAAACCGTTGACGACGTTTCGCCAGAGCAGAACACGGGTAAGGACACGGCCGTGTCCCTACCCGTGTCACTTCTATATAAAAGAGAAAAATGAAACCCTAGCCGTCTTATTCTCTTACGAACCATATTTTCTGGAGAGGAACTTCTGAAAGAGATAGATCTTGCTGGAGCCAACCAACCCCGTGAGGAAACTCCACCGCCGTTAAGGGAAAAATGATGCCAATGAGAAGGATGACAAGATCCATGGCCGGAAATGGCGGAACCGCTGGAAATGAGGTGAGCTTCCCCCCTGTCCCTTGGTGCTAGATCCATAGTTATTCTTAGGCAAGACATCGACTCAAATGAGTCTTGATGTGCGAGGTGAAGGTTTCTAGGAGGGCCTTTCTAGAACTTGTGTTCTAATGTTTAGTCATCTTCAACCTCCCCTTCTTCAAAGTGATGATGGGGGTGGATTCATGAAGAGGAATGACCTTAAGAGGGAGAATATGGGTGGAGGAAATTCTGGTTGTGATTTGAGGAGGATTGGCTTGAGGAGGAAGATGAACCGATGCCGTTCATTTCGCCTCAAGATGCATGCAGAAATCTGTATTCTGCACGCAGCGACTTTCTTGACTATCTTCAGGCAAGATATGGTCAGACCTGGGCTTTCGACTAAACACGAGAGTCGTAGACCTTGGAATTACCTTTCCGATGAGTGGTTACATGCCTTCGGGTGAAGTCTGTAGCCACAGGAATGTCTGATCGAAACAACTTGGTGGGGATTAGTGAACGAATGCTATTTAGTCATTTAATAACAATGATTACTAGAGCTTGGGTAAATGCTAAGTGTTTATTAATATAAACTTGTTTGTTGATTATTGGATGAGTAACTCATGTGCTCACGAGTGATTAGGTTGGTGGAATAAATGTTGTTGGTGTCGTGAGAAGAGTCATAAATTGGACGGTTGGGCTTGGTCCTCGGTGTTCATGTCCCGAGGCTCCTTCCGTGCCAAGTGAACGGTTGGGCTTGGTCCTCGTGCTCATTTCCGAGGTGCCTTCCGCATCACGATGTAGATATAATGCATGTGGTGCGAGTCGGCACGTGATGTCATAATCCCGGGTTAAGGATAGTGTGGCAGGTCTACGGGCTCGCCAATCGTCACACTGATGGGAGTTGATAGCTAGACCTTGGGCGGTTGGGCTTTGTCCTCGGTGTTCACGTCCCGAGGCTCCTTCCGTGCCAAGTGAACGGTAGGGATTGGTCCTCGTGCTCATTTCCGAGGCTCCTTCCGTATCACACCATAGGCCAGTTCGGGGAAAGGATCTCGGTGCACAACTACCCGAGACACCCGCTGAGCTATAGTATGCATGTGAGCTCCGCTGTTATGTTCTTAGCATTGAGGCGTACAAAGGCCTAGGCCAGGTAGTGTGGAGACCAGCCTAGTAGTGGAGATACCCGCTCTACTGTCACCGTCTGGCCACGACGGATGACGTCTGAGAGGTTAACTACCTGCTCAAAAAGTGGGAACTGCAAGTCTGTGTCGACATAGAGATTGCATGTGCGTGATCATAGGTGAGTCATTGCATTGCATACATACCATTACACCTCATTACATACACAAGATCCTCATCGTATAAGTTTGTATGGGCACTCCTATACAATGAGTTACTTACTACTGAACGATCCTTAACTTATAAGTTTGTATGGGCATTCATATAAGTTGAGTTACTTTCTGTTATATCTTTATTCATATGTTGTGGTAGATGGTATAAATGCTAGAACGACATGTTACTTGTTTATACAATGCTTTACATACATAGTGATATACCACTTGCTTGTACCTATGATTATATATATTGTACCCTGTTCCTTTCTATGCCCGGTGCCGAGGAGTCGCCAGGGGAGCGGATGTGAAGCCACTTAGTCTTTATGATTAACCGTTGCTACGTCTTCCTTTTTAGGAGGAAACCCCACAGGTGGAGCAGCAGGACATGCAGTCGGACAGCCAGGCCAGGACGACAGTGCCTGAGGGGACGGTACCGTCGCTACCGTCAGTTACTGATGTGAGTGTGAGAGCCTTTTGTTGTACCCTTTTTTGTAAAACTATTTACGTACTCTGATATTAGAAGCTTGTTGTAGCTTATCTACTGTTGTTATATTATGGACTATATTCTTGGTGTGGATTTGACTTCTATTCTTTATTCTGGTTAGGTTGGCAATGAATGATATTGGTTGTAGCCGGCAGAATAGGCGTCTTGTGGTACAGACTAGTCCGAGTGTTAGTGCTACTGCAAGGCGGCTGTTCTGGGCATAAGACCCCTCTCGTGCCGTGTTCTGTGTTTCGGGAGGGAGGGTCTTGAAAGTCTACCTAGTGTCAACTATCTTCACCTATGGGGGGGGGGGGAATAGGTGTCTCTGTAGCGTATTTGCGGAATTAAGATTTTACCTGCACAAGAAAACAAAACAACCAAGCACAGAAAATACACAGGCAAAATATAGTGGTTCCCCGATTTGGGTACGTCCACTTTCCCCCTTCGACCTATCTCCCAACACGGGACGACTCGGTCACTTCACCAACAGGATTGAAATCCAATCCTTGCACTAACGGAAGGAACCCTTCCACACGTAGGAGTCAACACTCCCACAACCCGGGTTGCACCCAACCCTTACAACTAAAGACCAATCGGTCCGTTACAAAGAAATTGAAAATGCTTGTAAGAAATACAAACGACGTTTGGAGAGTAAGGTGTCCCTCTTCGTTCGACGATGTGTTCTTGAAGTCAACGAAGAGTCCACAACCCTAGATCTCTCTTGGAAAGAATCTTCCCGAAACCGGCGGCAAGGTTCTCGGAATCAGCGGCGGCGACGGAGAGCAGCAGCAGTGCCAACTTGATTCAAACTTCGTAGCGAAGGAAGCAAGGTCTTCCAACGGTCACACTAGGATCGATCGTCTCGATCGATTCGGAAGGGGAAGGATTTTCCCGATCAACGAATCAAGAGACAAGGGATCTCTGGTTAGACGCGTGAGACGCTATGCTATCCTAAGCTTCGGTCGCCGGAGATCTGGAAGAACCTGAGATCAGCAGCGGCGACAAGCGCACGAGCGGCGGAGACGATCGGCGGAGCGTTAGGGCTTGTCGGTGGCTCGTGCTTTTTTGAAATCCCGTGTATCTGCTTCCTACTGTTCATACATACGGAGTATATATACATTAGGTCAAGTATGTGACCGTTGTGGGTCCCACTGATAAGAAGACATGAGCCCGGTTCGAAACAGTTCAGATAGTTTGAACCGGTCCAGAGAACAACAGGAAACTGCCTAAGTCAAATTCGGCGAGAATCGTAGGTGATTCTCGCCGAATCGGCGAGAATCACTTACGATTCTCGCCGACTTCTACTTAGCCGAAACCTGGCTGAACTAATACAGAAGCCGGGGAGAATCGGCGGGAATCACTTTTGATTCTCACCGAATCGTCGAGAGTGTAAGGTCATTCTCGACGAATCGGCGAGAATCATAAGTGATTCTCGATGATTCTGCCTTAGAAAATTTCCCTGTCTGTGACAAGATAGCCGGCTTCAACCGGCGAGAATCAGCTAGTGATTCTCGACGACTCGGCGAGAATCATTAGTGATTCTCGTCGATTTTTACTTGAGCTATTTCTCCTCTTTCTTTCCATGAGCTGGTCTTTGGCCCATCCTTGCTCCTTGTCTGCTCTTGCTTTATCATAGCCCTGTACTTGAAATTAAGTACACCCCAATAGAGAGAGTACACGTAGACCAACACACTGATCTGCTCAACGAGGGATTACGTTACACAGACCCGTGTATATTGACCCACTGCACCCTGACATTGGTGTGTACTTAGCGTGGAATAACTGCAAGCACAACTGGAAATATTTCATCAAATACATTGTCTATTTACCTTCTCTTGCACAGGGGCTTCTTCAAATCAGGTACATTGTGGATGCAATACCCAACAATCTCCCCCTATTTGAAGAAGCCTAAACCCTACAAGCTAAGGTGAATAGAGCATATAGAAATGAAAAACCGAAACTTAAGAGTGAGGTGATAGGGATAAGGATTACCCGTTACTTGAGAGCAAACTAGAGCATTGAGCTACCTTAGCCTTAGCCGAGAGGGTAATCTCCCCCTTTTCGGCTTCTGCAAATTTGGGTCTGGTGCACCGGACACCATGCTCCCCCTCAGTTCGTGCACTTATATTGTCACTTGAAATGCTGGCAGATGCTCCCCCTAGAGGCACGAGCCAGGAGCGTCTGGAGTCTTTATTCTTCATAGTTGAGCATCCCCAATTCAGTTTTGAAGAGACTGAACTTGGCCTCGTCTAAGGGCTTTGTGAAAATATCTGCAATCTGCTTGTCCGTGGGGACATAGCAGAGAGAGATGTCCTTGTTCTCCACGTGCTCCCGAATGAAGTGGTAGCGCACTTCAATATGCTTCGTTCTGCTATGCGATACCGGATTGTTTGCGATGGCAATTGCACTTGAGGAGTCGCAGTACATGGGTACTTCCTTGAACTGAAGATCATAGTCTGCTAACTGGTTCCTTATCCATAGGAGTTGTGCGCAACAGCTCCCTACCGAGATGTACTCAGACTCTGCTGTGGAGGTTGCGACACAATTTTGTTTCTTGCTGTTCCAGGAGATAAGCCTTCTTCCGAGGAATTGGCACGTCCCGGAAGTGCTTTTCCTGTCATCCCTACTCCCTGCAAAATCAGCATCTGAAAAACCTATTAGCTCGACATCATTGTTTCTCGGGTACCACAAGCCAAGATTGGGAGTACCTTTAAGGTATCTAAGAATTCGCTTTGCAGCGACATAATGAGATTCCTTAGTGTTCACCTGATATCTGGCACAAACACATTTGGAGAACATGATATATGGTCTACTGGCAGTAAGGTAGAGCAGGGATCCAATGATGCTTCTGTATTTGGTTTCATCGAAAGGTTTACCTTTCTCATCCTTATCCAGAGACATAGTGGATCCCATTGGAGTCCTCATAGAGGTTGCATTCTCCATTCCGAATTTCTTGAGGAGTTCATTTGTGAACTTCGTCTGAGAGATGAAGATTCCATCCTCAGACTGTTTCACTTGAAGTCCCAAGAAGTACTTCAGCTCCCCCATACTGCTCATTTCAAACTTTCCTTGCATAAGTTTGGAAAACTTTTTGCAAAGATTGTTGTCCGTGGAGCCAAATATAATGTCGTCAACATAGATTTGCACCAGCAAAATCTTGCCTTTGACTTCCCTGAGAAACAATGTCTTGTCTATTTTTCCTCTAGAGAATTTGTTCTCAAGAAGAAAACTAGACAATGTCTCATACCAAGCTCGAGGAGCTTGTTTTAAGCCATATAGTGCTTTATTAAGAAAATATACATGACTAGGATAAGTAGGATTGACAAAACCTGGTGGTTGAGCGACGTATACTTCCTCTTTCAAATCTCCATTCAAGAAAGCTGATTTCACGTCCATCTGATAAACTGTGAATCCTTTGTGGGAGGCATAAGCTAGGAATAGCCGGATAGCTTCGAGCCGTGCAACTGGTGCAAACGTCTGGTCAAAATCAATCCCCTCCTCCTGACGGTAACCTTGAGCCACTAGCCTGGCCTTGTTCTTTATGATGACACCATGTTCATCCAGTTTGTTCCTGAAGATCCACTTGGTGCCAATCACATTCTGCTTTTGAGGTCTGGGCACAAGCGTCCAAACGTTGCATCTTTCGAACTGATGCAATTCATCTTGCATGGCCAAAATCCATGCAGCATCTTTGTTTGCCTCGTCGAACTTCTTTGGCTCAACCTGTGACAGGAAGCTAAGATGCAGAATCTCGTTAATAGTACCTCGTCGAGTTCTGACCCCGTCACGAGGATCTCCGATGATCTGATCTCTAGGATGATCCCTCACGTGTCTGAGCTGAAGAAGTCTGGCGACAGGAGCTTCGACTACTTCTTGGGCATCTCCTTCTTCTAAAGGATTTGCTCCATTTTGATTTTCAACGTCTCCGATCGGCGTAGCAGTGGATACCTTGACGTATGTTGGAGGTGCATCTTTCACGTGCTCATCCAGTTGCAACCCTTCGAGTCTGTCACCTACATCTTCAGGAAGAAGACTAGAAGTCTTGCAATTAAGCAAACTTCCTTCATCAAATATAACATTGATTGACTCCTCTACCACTAGGGTTTTCTTGTTGAAAACTCTATAAGCCTGGCTGCGGCTACTATAACCCATAAATATGCCTTCGAAGCATTTTTCACCGAAATTAGTACGCGGGTACTTCCCATTATTCAGTACATAACATTTGCAGCCAAAGATCCTCAGGTAGGACATGGTTGGTTTCTTGCCTTTCAGTAGCTCATAGGGAGTCTTACGATGGCTTTTGTTAATCAATGCCCGGTTTTGTACATGACAAGCCGTATTGACAGCCTCGACCCAGAAGTATTCTGGGAGAGAAGCGTCATTCAACATTGTCGTGCTTGCCTCAATGAGTGTTCTATTTCTCCTCTCCGCCACTCCGTTCTGTTGAGGAGTGCGAGGGGAGGAGAATTCATGAAAGATACCAAGTTCTTCACAGAACTCTGTCATAGCCCCAGACTCAAACTCTGTTCCGTGGTCACTTCTGATTTTGACCACCGAGCAGTTAAGTTCGTTCTGTATCTGCTTGACAAAATTAGTGAAGATGTCAAACGTATCCGACTTGCGTTTTAAGAAGAACACCCACGTAAACCGAGAGTGATCATCTACAATCACTAGCGTATACGACTTCCCTCCTAAGCTATGAACTTGCATAGGACCAAACAGGTCCATGTGCAGAAGATAAAGACATCTGGAGGAATCTTTGTCTGGGATGCTCTTAAAGGTAGCCCGAGTCTGCTTGCCCATTTGACATGCAGGACATGGACTATCTTTAATGCACTTAATAATGGGAGCATCCCTTACTAAGTCTTTTGAAAATAGCATATTAATTGTCTTGTAATTAATGTGTGCCAATCTCTTGTGCCATTGTTCGCAAAGAGATGCACTGCCTTTTGCTACTAGGCATACAGGGGTAGAAGAGTCTAAACTAAGAAAGTCTAAACAGAAAATATTTCTGCTCCTAATGCCTGTTAATACGGTCTCCGAAGAGTCACATGATATTATCAGGCATTTATCCTTGCGGAACTTAACGTCATACCCTTTATCACATAACTGGCTTACGCTGATCAGGTTGTGATTTAACCCTTCAACATAAGCTACGTTTGTGATAGAGAGTATACCGTTGGAAATCGTACCGTAACCTCTGGTGATTCCCCGATCAGATCCCCCAAATATGACTTTGGGTCTATCCTCGACTGGAGAGTACTCCCTCAGCAGGCTTCTTGTCCCGGTCATGTGACGGGAGCATCCACTGTCCAAATACCAAATAGGAGTTTTGTTGGCCTTTGGACATCCCTGCAAAACAGAATTAATTTGCCTTAGGAACCCAATCAAACTTGTGTCCTAGATTCCTTGTTAGCATACTCCCCCTCGATTGGTTAACTCTACGAGTGGTCGGCCTCGCATCGCTAACATAAGGAGTCTCGTTATACCTTGGATTAAACCAACAATCCACGGCAAAGTGACCAATTTTGCCACAGCACCAGCAGTCAAACCTGTTATACTTCCTCTTGGGCGCCTGCTTTACCCTTGAAACGTGGGGTTCAGCTGGGGCCGAAGACCTGGAGGTGGAGGCAACATGATGACCACAGTCACATGACTTCTTCACCTCTTGGCTTTTCAGTGTAACATGTTTGGCCTTAGGTGCCAGCTTCCTATTATGGCCGCTAGAGAATTGACCATAATTTCCCAAGTGGATTTCCTCATAGGGTGCCTTGAAGACACTCTCACTGAAGTTACGGGGAAAGGTCCACCCATCATATCGGCTCTTTGGCTTTGCAACCGAGGGCCTGAAGTGATGCCCATATGTTGACTCAAAGTCATGTTGGTTACAGGGAAAGCTAGGCTTTCTGAACTCAACAGGACTGAGTGGGGCCTTTCCTTTCTCATCAGCAGAGGCTTTCTTGGCAGCCTTATTCTTTCTCCTGTTCCTGTTTCTCCTGGACGAGGAGCTAGATACCCCTACGTGCCCCAGGCCTGCCCCTTTGGCTTGAGCAGAGAAGGTGTCAACTAATGGAAGAACAGTTTTTGGCATAGAGAAGTTCTTGACGATCTTCCTTTCTGCCGCAAGTAGTTCTTCCAACTTGTCGACTTCCTCCTGCTTAAGATCAAGGAGCTTAAGAGACTCTGAATGCTTTGAAGTCAGGTCCAAGTGCTCCTGTCGGAGGGAGATCAAACTGGTGATCTCTTCCCTCAGGGAGACACTCTCACCTTTAAGGAATTTGACTTCCTTTTTCTCCGCCTTCAGTTTCTTTCGACATTTCAGGAATGTGTTGAGCAGAAGCTCATACTTATCTAGGAGCTCAGCTTCAAGGGCAGAGGGGCTATCCTCAGCATCATCATCCTGAGACTCAGGATCAGAGTCAGAGTCGGAGAGAGGGGTGTGAGCTTTTACCTTCCCAGTAAATGGGGGGCAATCTCCTTCTGAGTCAGAGCGACCCATTAGCCCAAAGTAGGCTTCCTCATCATCGCTGGTGTCTGACGTGTCAGATTCACTCAGCGTCTTTGGCTTCTTTGCGATGTAACTCCTCTCCTTCTTCTTGTCTCTTGAGGACCTGTGCTCCTCTCCCTTTTCCCTCTTGCCTTGATGGCAGTCGGCCACGACGTGTCCTGGCTTGTTGCAACCAAAGCATATAATGTCAGAAGAGCGGTGTTTGTTCGGTTTGGAAACATACCTGTCAGAGGAATAGTTCTTCTTCTGATCCCTTGAGGAGGAGCCGGTTCTCTTTCTCTGATTCCTCAGCTTGAGGAACTTCTTGAATTCCCTTGTGATAAGGGATAAATCTTCCTCAGATAACTCTGATCCGGAGGAGCTTGGCTCAGAGTCTTCCTCTTCATCCCTCTTCCATGCCCGGGAGGAAGCGACACCCTTACCCTTTCTGGAGTGAATGGCTTTTAGGGCCACCGTCTTTTCCTTGGCCGCGGCTTTCTCTGCTTCCTCTTCAGCCTTCCTAGTGTTCAACTGAAGCTCATAGGATATGAGCTTCCCGAACAGAATCTGAGGGTCGGTTTCCGCAAGTCTGCCAAACTCGCGGATGGCGCAGATCTTTGTGTCCCATTCCTTAGTGAGGGACCTAAGGAATTTATCATTGAGTTCACCGTCAGTGAACACTCTTCCATATCCTTTGAGTGCATTGACGATCTTGAGGAAGTTTTCGAAGGTGACTCCGATCTCCTCCTTTGGCCCTTGTCTGAAGGCCTCATATTTCTGATTGAGGAGGGATCTCCGATCGTCCCTCACTTCATCTGTGCCCTCCATTAAGACAATCAGACAGCTCCAGAGATCCTTGGCTGTCCTGCAATTGCTGAAGTTCTGCATCATAGAGTCGTCAACTGCGCTCACCAGGATGTTCTGAGCTTTCTTGTCGAGTCCGAACAGCACCATTTCGTCCTTGTCCATTTCCGAAAGTTGCTTGGGTACTTTCCTGGTAGGATCAATGGTGGAGGCCTTAGTGGGAATGTAAGGTCCCTCCTCCACTATCATGAAGAGCCGAGGGTCGACCGCTTCCATGTAGAATCTGATTCTTTCCTTCCAGATAGGAAAGTTCAGTCTGGTGCATACTGGGATTTTGCCGGAGTGCTTGAGTCCGTCCATGGAGGATATCTGTCTGCTTCTTGACACTGGGGGCAGGATTCTACTCAAGGTGTGAACCTTTTTGATGAGCAACCTCGCTCTGATACCACTTGAAAGTCTACCTAGTGTCAACTATCTTCACCTATGGGGGGGGGGAATAGGTGTCTCTGTAGCGTATTTGCGGAATTAAGATTTTACCTGCACAAGAAAACAAAACAACCAAGCACAGAAAATACACAGGCAAAATATAGTGGTTCCCCGATTTGGGTACGTCCACTTTCCCCCTTCGACCTATCTCCCAACACGGGACGACTCGGTCACTTCACCAACAGGATTGAAATCCAATCCTTGCACTAACGGAAGGAACCCTTCCACACGTAGGAGTCAACACTCCCACAACCCGGGTTGCACCCAACCCTTACAACTAAAGACCAATCGGTCCGTTACAAAGAAATTGAAAATGCTTGTAAGAAATACAAACGACGTTTGGAGAGTAAGGTGTCCCTCTTCGTTCGACGACGTGTTCTTGAAGTCAACGAAGAGTCCACAACCCTAGATCTCTCTTGGAAAGAATCTTCCCGAAACCGGCGGCGGCTTAAAGCGGCGGCAAGGTTCTCGGAATCAGCGGCGGCGACGGAGAGCAGCAGCAGTGCCAACTTGATTCAAACTTCGTAGCGAAGGAAGCAAGGTCTTCCAACGGTCACACTAGGATCGATCGTCTCGATCGATTCGGAAGGGGAAGGATTTTCCCGATCAACGAATCAAGAGACAAGGGATCTCTGGTTAGACGCGTGAGACGCTATGCTATCCTAAGCTTCGGTCGCCGGAGATCTGGAAGAACCTGAGATCAGCAGCGGCGACAAGCGCACGAGCGGCGGAGACGATCGGCGGAGCGTTAGGGCTTGTCGGCGGCTCGTGCTTTTTTGAAATCCCGTGTATCTGCTTCCTACTGTTCATACATACGGAGTATATATACATTAGGTCAAGTATGTGACCGTTGTGGGTCCCACTGATAAGAAGACATGAGCCCGGTTCAAAACAGTTCAGATAGTTTGAACCGGTCCAGAGAACAACAGGAAACTGCCTAAGTCAAATTCGGCGAGAATCGCAGGTGATTCTCGCCGAATCGGCGAGAATCACTTACGATTCTCGCCGACTTCTACTTAGCCGAAATCTGGCTGAACTGATACAGAAGCCGGGGAGAATCGGCGGGAATCACTTTTGATTCTCACCGAATCGTCGAGAGTGTAAGGTCATTCTCGACGAATCGGCGAGAATCATAAGTGATTCTCGATGATTCTGCCTTAGAAAATTTCCCTGTCTGTGACAAGATAGCCGGCTTCAACCGGCGAGAATCAGCTAGTGATTCTCGACGACTCGGCGAGAATCATTAGTGATTCTCGCCGAATCGGCGAGAATCACTTAGTGATTCTCGTCGATTTTTACTTGGGCTATTTCTCCTATTTCTTTCCATGAGCTGGTCTTTGGCCCATCCTTGCTCCTTGTCTGCTCTTGCTTTATCATAGCCCTGTACTTGAAATTAAGTACACCCCAATAGAGAGAGTACACGTAGACCAACACACTGATCTGCTCAACGAGGGATTACGTTGCACAGACCCGTGTATATTGACCCACTGCACCCTGACATTGGTGTGTACTTAGCGTGGAATAACTGCAAGCACAACTGGAAATATTTCATCAAATACATTGTCTATTTACCTTGGCTTGCACAGGGGCTTCTTCAAATCAGGTACATTGTGGATGCAATACCCAACAGGTCTTACAGTATGTCTCTTTCTTATGTTCTTTAATGATTCTTTCTAACAGAGTATATCAAAAACGAACAACAAAAACTCTTTTGCGAATTCAAATCATGCAATAAATTCGCTGCTAGAAAACTGGGAAGGAAAACGTCCAGCATGCCTTTTCAATATTCATTTCCTCATCTGTCCCGATAAATATGTCAAGTAAATTCTCTGATGAATACCATAATCAATGCTTCCATAAACGACTATATTCATAGGGAATATAAACATTGATTACTCAGCGAAATTACGACTTAATCTAATAAAGGAACAGATGTAGAAAGAATAAGGAACAAAACATCTTACAGTTTTCGTCGACCAGGGAACAGATTTCGTCGAGCTGCAATCGGAGATAGTCGAACTGAGAAATCCTGTTCTTCGACCTGAGCTATGCTAATTGAATACTGAATAAACTAAACTGAAACTGTGCTCCAAGTTCGTTGACCTAAGAATCTGCTCTGTACTGAAGGATCGTCGACAACAGAACTTGAATCACCAGAATTAGTCGAGCTGAGAAATAAACTGATAGAAAATGTCGATCACAGAATAACTTCTTCTGAAGGATATCATCGACCTGAGTTCTACGATCGTCTTGCTCAACTTGGAAAAGGATATCCAAGTTCATCGAGCTGAGTTCGACGAACGTCGAACTAATTTCCCAGACTTCATAGAATCTTCTAAGGCTTCAATCTTAGGCACTCTTCAGGCAGGTCCATGGAGATAACTTTAGAGGACTAGCCTAAGACCTAGAAAGCAAAACACTGACCCTGAATATACAACATGGGTCAATAAGCCTAAGAAGTTAACCTAGCCAAATCAAAACATGGGTTCCAACAAAATCCCTAATTTTTAGTAGGATGTTTACTATGTTTTAGAATGGTTTGGATTCACTCTGAAATTACTAAACTTAGTTTTTATATATATTTAATTTTCATTGCAATGTGTAGTTTATCTAAGGATGTTTCATTATTTAGAATAGTTTGGATTTTGAGAAACCAAAAGTCCCAAGAAAGAGCACAGTACGTCATATGAAACTTCGTTGTTCACTGTTAGAATGCACCATTTCGGGTCCTTTTTTGGTTCAAGCAAAATGTTTTATACTTATGATGTATTCATTGTGTTTGACTACTGTGATTACAATAAGTTAGTCTTGACTGATTTGCATAAAATGTCTACATTGGTTGGTCACTTGGAATGAGTCATATTTCAGCACATGGCCAAAGAGTGATATGCTACTCAATAATTTATGTGAATGTTTCAACAATATAATCTTAAAGGAAAGAGGCAAACCCATCATAACAATGTTTGAGATCATAGAAGTGATTATTATAAGGAGATTATATATACAAAAAGATACGATGTTAAAGGTTAGTAGGAATATTTGTCCAAATATCAAAAAAAATATTGAAACCAACAAAAAAGAGTTCAACAAAAAATGTTAGGTAAAAGGGTTGGCTGGGGTATAAATGGATTGTTGAATTAACATCCTAAAGTTGTAGTTGCAATAAGTGAGATCTCACTGAAATACCATGTGTGTGTGCACGCCATAGCATGTATATTCTACAAAAGGGAAAGGTTGAAGACTACGTATATTTTTTGGTACAAAAAACACCTACTTAAACGCACATGAACATCTACCGAATCCTATTAAGGGACAAAGGGAGTGAACACACGCTAATTAAAATAGTGGTACCATGGAATGCTAAAAAAACTAGACGACCTTCAATGCAAGCTAGAAGGAAAGGCGCTGAGTTGAGTAGTCATAAATATGGTTTGAAAAGATCCGGTGTCAAATATGCTAGATCTAATTATGGAGCGACGGGTCATAACAAGAAAATTTGTGGTCAATCATCAAACAATGTTGAGCTGATACAACAAACCATATCATCTTTTTGATCGAAATTATCGGTACGTAAAAAAATCAATTATTAGATTAAATTTTTGATGTTTAATCCTCTTAAAGATTAATAATAGTTTGTTACACTTATTATATATATATATATATATATATATATATATATATATATATATATAAATATATATAAATATAAAGAAGAGCACAACGACAGACTATATTGCAACTCAAGAATCAGTAACTGCGACATTTAATAAATGTGAGATTTTTCGCAATAAGTTATTTACCTTTTTTAAAATTTCACTCAAACTAAAATAAAAAAATGTATTTAACAGGTAAGGAAGATTTTTAGGATGACACCACATAAGAAGTACAAAGTTTCATCTCTTAAAATTATTTTGAAATAGTGTGTCTGTTTTGTATAATGAGATTGTCTAATGACTTAGAAGTACTACATTGTGCCAAATATGATTTTAATGTTGCTTCTATGCAGTTAATGAAGCACATATGTTGAGATTTGGGAACACCATTGCTTTAACATCTTATTCAATATCTGCAAAATTTTATAAAACCGGCACCAGGGATCTCCCTTTGTTATTTTAAGCGCTAAGATATCAATCGGGCGGAGATAAAATCACACCAAATGTTTCAAAAAAATGGATAAAAAACCATAACTGAATATTTATATAAATCACTAAAATGTTAGAAAGTGCATTTTTCGACACAAATGTTGGGTAAATATTAATTGTTGTGGATGTTTTGTGTTGTTTGTGTGGTTTTTAATTTGTTGTGTATTGTTGGTGTTCTCATAGTTTTTGGAGCACCTTCTTTAGGTATGCGACATGTAATTCTTTAGAAGCGGAGTATACTTGGATATCATTGATAAATACAATAACAAAATGGTTGAGTAATTGTTCGAACACCTGATTATATTCATCAGAGACATGAATGCTGCTGGGGCATTGACGAGCTCGAATGACATCACTGTGAACTCGTATTGACTATAACGAGAGCTGAATGCAGTCTTCTCAATGTCTCTATCCACAATCTTGTGTTGATAGTATCCTAAGTGGAGGTCGAGTTTGGAGAAACACAGAGCCCCCTGCAACTGATCAAATAGGTCTTATATTCTTGGGAGCGGATACGTGTTCTTCACAGTCAGCTGATTCAGCTCTCGGTAGTCTATGCAGAGCCGAAGAGATCTATCCTTCTTCTTTACGAACAGAATAGGTGCTCCCCAAGGAGAGGAGCTAGGTCGAACAAATCCCGAATCCACCAATTCTTGAAGCTGCACTCTAACCTCTACTAGCTCCTTTGGTGCCATCTAATAGGGAGCTCTCGAGACTGGACAAGCTCCGGGCACGAGGTGCATCTGAAAATCCACCCATGACGTGGAGGTAAGCCTGGGAGCTTCTCAGGAAAGACATCTGGATAGTCTTTCACTACTTTGACCTCGGCCAATTCTAATGTTTATCACGTCACCTCAAAGTAGATGACGAACACCTCTTTGCCACTCATAACAACCGTCATTGCTTCTATGGAATTTAGTGTTAGGCAGGAAATAGATGATATACCTTGATAAGTGATTGTTCCTCCTATCAGAACCTGGAGAAACACCTTCCTATTCTGGCAGTCAATCTAGGCTGCTTGCTCCGCGAGCCAATCCATTCCCAATATCGGGTCAAAGCTTGAAAGCTGGAGTACCGTTGATTCTACCTCCATCTCTTAATCGTCGATATTGACTCTAAATTTGCAAAGGTCTGAGGAGGACATCTTGGAACTATTAGGGAGTCGTACACGTCGCGGGTTCCCTGACAGGTAAACCTACCCGAGCTCTCGATGTATGAAGTCATGGGGCACAAAGGAGGGAGTGACACCCATGTCGAAGAGTGCCCGGGCTACTCGGTCATTGATCTATAGGATCCTTGAGGTTTCAATTAATTTTTTTTGAACAATGATGTATATAAGCATATATAAGGAAGTATCACAATTAAGGTACATAAGACAAAATTCATGTACCGTTTATAACACCCATGCTGGTTCCAAGGAATATAACAACAGGTCCGACCTTCCCATGCCATATTAATGAACAAACAAAAGAGCTACTCAATGAACATCAATCCAAACTGTACTAAGCAATCACGCAATGGAAGCATTTTATTAAACTTAAACCAAAATGTCCACAATACTATATGAATGATTAAACACAATTTAAATTTGCTTGCTTTGGCCTTAAGGCCTTACACACGAGCAAATGTTTAACTACTACATGATTTCCATACATCTGCACGCAAGCCGACAAAATATGAATAGCTAAAACAAAACTTGGTGTTGGGTCCATTGATCCATATGGCCTAGATTTGTAAGAAGTCAAGCAAGTCAATGCAACACACACCAGTTTTATTTGACATGTGTGGTTGCAAGTTATTGCATACAGGTTAGTACTTATCACAATGATTGGACAAGTGGACTCAAGTAGGCTGGTGGATAGGCAAGAATTTGCCTAAGTCCACAGGCATTGAGTAAAGAAAGCTCACTCAATGATAGATGGCTTAAGGAAGGAAGCTGGACAAAGAAATTCCGCTAAGTCCACAGGCGTTGTGTGAAGGCAGTTCACTCAATGCCACAACATAAAAAGTGTTGAATAAAGTCAGGTCTATCAAAGCCTAAGCAAGTGAAGCAAGTACAAAAGTGTCGACACACTTCACAACTATGTCGACTCCTTTGTAGGAGAAGTGTCGAAACAAGTCAATCAGAAGTGTCGAGACAAGTCAGTCAACAGTGTCGAGACAAGTCACTTATCTCGACACCTTGAAGATCAAGTCAGCAGTGTCGAGACAAGTCAGATATCTCGACACCTTAAAGCTCAGGACAGTAGTGTCGAGACAATACAAATGTCTCGACATAATAAAGAACTGAAGTGCAGACTTAAAGATGTCAACACCCAGCAGACTGTAGTGTCGAGACAAGTCAACTGTCTCAACACAGTGAAGATTTACTGGAGTATTGTCAAAGAAAAATAAGCTAAATCGAGAAGCATTGAGTGAAGCCAGTTCACTCAATGCAATACTGATTATGTCAACGCTAGATGACAGAAGTCTTTGAGTCAAGCGCTAGCTGTCAAAGCCAAAGGGGAAGAGTGACAGAAAAATGGCTAAGTTCAAAAGCGTTGAGTGATGAAGCTACACTCAACGCTCTCAACGCCAAGGTTGCTGAAGAAGTAGAAAACAGTCTAAGGCAAAAGGCGTTGAGTGATGAAGCTACACTCAACACTCTCAACACCTAGGATGCAAAATGAGCAGAAAGTTAAGCCAAGTAGAAAAGCGTTGAGTAAAGACCATTCACTCAATGCCACTTAACGCCACTCAACGCCAAGAAAGCTGAAGAAATGACTAAGTCTAGAATTATTGAGTGAGGCTCATTCACTCAACACCACTCAACGCCTGAGTGAATTCTAAGAATTTGGCTAAGTCCAGAATGGCTGACATCAAAATGAGTCAGCAAAAGTCAACAAAGTCAATGTAGTTCAAATTCGTTGCGGGAAAGATGGAGTAAGCCATTGATGGCGACGGTGGCCAACTTTTGTCGTCTTCGGCAAATGGAAGGTGGTAAATAAGCAATTAGGGTGGGGCCCACAACGCAATAGAGTGTTGATCGACGATCAATAAAAGGGAAAATTGACTGGGTCGACAACAAGCAATTAGGGTTTTCTGATTTCACAATTGTGGTTGAACATCGTCCTCTTCCTCGTTATTGCTGCCAAGTTTGAAGGTCCAATTCAGTTCAGTCAACCTGAAAGCAAAAAGTGATAGCTGCTGCGATATTCATCTGCGACAGTAAGGTCAGGACTGATTCCTGAAAGAGAAGTAACACAGATTTCTACAAAGCTTCTTCCAGAACAAGTTGTGATTCATCTGAAAATATCTGTCAACTTATTGTTTTGAAAAAGAAGTTAGGGGAGACTCGGTTTCTGCCCAGGAAGATATACACAAAGATCTTTCTCTGGTGTTTAATTATTTCAAATCTTTGTTATTTTTTGTAGGATCCAATTTTGGATCTGAGTGTAAGATTCTTGAGTGAATCCGAGTGTTGGCCTGTGTTATAAAGGATGAGGTAAGATATGTTGTAGATCTGAGTGTAGGATTCTTGTGTGAATCTGAGTGGTAGGCATGTGTTATAAAGCCTGAGGTAGGATCCAGTAAGGATCTGAGTGGTAGGGCATATTGCCTAAGGTGTAAGTCTTGAAGAAGACTTAGTGGTCTTACGGGATCGTGTTGTAATCTCCTTGGAGCTGAGTTTTGGGGGAAGAGCCTTGTCTAACACACTGTTAAATGGGCGCAGTAGGACAATGAACATACCCAAACTCTGGGGAACCACTATAAAATATCTGTGTCGTCTGGTTGATGTTCTTGAAAGCTTAACTTAACAAATCTCCAAGCACAACTAATAAGGTGTATATCTAAATAATTAAAAAGAGACCTAAAATCTATTCACACCCCTCTAGTTGTTAGTTGACCTTGTAAACAAAGTCTTTCAAGTGGTATCAGAGGGAGGTTGCTCTTTAATAACTCAACCGTCTAAGTAGATCTCCAAGGTCAACAAGAAAATCTGTCTTTATGGTTTCAGGAGTGAACTATAAGGAGCTGGGTGCCATGCAGCTTCCCATATGTAGGAAGGAATGGTTTCGCATCTAGAAGGAGAGGGTTAGGCTGTTCATGGAGACAGTTGACCCTAGAATCTTCATCACTATCAAGGAAGGGCCTTTTATCCTTATGAAAGTGTCTGCTCTAGATGAAAATGTCCAGAACCCCAAGACCTACTCTGAAATGACAAAAGATGAATTCATCTTGGCCACTATGGACAAGAGGGCACAAAATATAATAGTTAGTGCCATAGATGACTCCACTTTTCAAAATTTGGTACACTACAAGACTGCTAAGGAGATGTGGGACACACTAGTAGTCTACATGGAGGGTACATAGGAAGTAAGAGATGATAGAAAGTCCATGCTCAATCAAGAGTATGAGGCCTTCAGGCAGAGCAAGACTGATAGCATAACTGAGTGCTATGAAAGATTCTTCGGGATTGTCAATGAGCTAAGGCCATATAGAAGAGTCTTCAATACTTATGAGCTGAATGACAAGTTTCTCAGGTCCCTAACTAGAGACTGGGATACTAAAATCTATGCCATCAGAGAGGTGGCAAAGCTTGTTGACACTCCACTAGTAACTCTGTTTAGGAAGCTGCTGTCCTATGAAATACAGCTGACAACCAGAAAAGAGGAGGAGAAAGTCAGTAAGTCTCAAGCTAAAGAAAAATCTGTGGTCTTCAAAGCTGAAGCCACAAGGAGTAGAATGAAGACACCTTCTCTAGGTAGTTCCAGTAGTTTATGAAGAAGAAACACTGGAGAAGCAGACCCTCTTCCTCCTCTCATCCCAAAGAAGATTACTATAAGGGCAGGAAGAAATCCTCTAAGGAGGACATGTATGGTTCTAAACCCAACAAACATGTTTTATATAAAGTGGTTTGCTATTGCTGCAGTAAGACATGTCATGTAATAGCCGACTGCCCTGTCAAAAGAAACCAATCTGGTGAGAAGAAGGACCACCAGAACAAAGGCAAGAAGGAGAAATCCTACATTGCTAAGAAACAGAAGAGCTGGACTGAATCTTCCTCTTCAGAGTCAGAAAGAGAAGAGGATGATGAAACCTACATTGGGCTAGTTGCTGCTATGCTGGAAGAAGAAGAAGACAACTGCTGTCATGGAATGATGGCTCTGACTAATGAAGAATCCTGCTAGGAACAGCCTGGCCAATTAAAGGTAAATTCTCTGTCCAAGTCTTCTTCTGAGTCAGGCTATGAGACCAACCCATATTCTGAAGCTCATTCATCAATAGATGAAGGAGATTCTGAGTTTGAGGAAGATGTCAATTCTATAATTAACAAATATGGTATCCTTTTGAGTGCTTTCTAGGAAAGCAAGCTTTTGGCTAAGAAGCAAGCTAAGGAATTTGCCTCCCTTCGCTGCTTCCCAGTATGCTGATTGAGCTTCACTGCTTGATAAAAAAATGAAAGAGATTAGTGAGCTGGAAACTATCTCCTTCATTCAGATAGGTACCATAGAGTACCAGGAAAATAGAATAAGGGATCTAGAAGTGTTTTTGGAGAGGGAGAAGAGAATTATGGCTAGCTATTCAAAGCCCAGTTAAGTGCTTCCCTTGATAGACACATTCACTTCCCAAAAGTGTAAGAAGGGGTTGGGATTCAAGGGATCGACAAGAGTTGTCAATCTCAAAGGAAAGGACAAAGCTCCAGCACAGCCACTAACCTCAAAGCTTGCTGTTCCATTCAAGAGAATGGTGCTACCGTCCAATAGGTATGGCCAAGAGAGCACCTATGGTCACTAGAAGAATGGTAGTTCCACTAGTGTGAGCAAAGATGCTCCACATTATAGTGGTAGATATATCAAGGGTGCAAGTGCCTTCAAGGCAACCCATGAAGAGATTCAAATGGCCCATCATGGACCATTTGTGATTGTTACACTTGCCCCAACACTCAAAAACAAGACAGCTGCCTGTTCTCAGGATCTTCCAATCCCAAAATCAGACAAAGGGCAAGTATGTAAGCAAGCCAGACTTGGGGATATCTGAGGCCATCAAGAGTATGTTTTCTAAAAAAAAAGATTACTGCTGGTAGGGCTCGAGATATTCCAAGTACTTCTACTGCCAGACATGTCCCAAGTCAAACTGTGGGTGGAAGATGCAAGAAAAAGGCTGCAGTTGTACCTTCTGGACTGAGAGCTGATAACAGTACTGCTACAAGACCAACTCTTAAACAAAGGTATAATATTAATGAGTGCTGGTGTTGTGGCAAAGTGGGCCATTATGCTATTGATTGCTGACATAATACAAGTGTGCCAAGAGCAAGAGAGCTTACCTGTCAGAAGAGCTGTAGGTAGACATGGTTATTATCAAACTAACATGTAACTAGGACCCAATAAGAATTGGGGTCCTAAGGTTAACTGATTTATGCCTTGCAGGTTAGTCCAAGTGGTCATACCCCTAAATGGTACTTGGATAATGGGTGTTCCAGGCACATGACTGGACCAAAGAGTATGCTAAAGGAGTACACTCTAGTAAAGAATGGACCCAAAGTCATCTTTGGTGGTTTAGAAAGAGGAGTGACTAAAGGTATGGTAAGATATCAAATGATATAATCACTATCACATAAGTAGCTTATGTGAAAGGGTTGCAACACAACCTCATAAGCATAAGCCAACTATGTGATCTTGGTTATGACATTTTCTTTCTCAAGGATGAGTGCCAAATTAGGAGGTCAAGTGACCAAGGGGTCATCTTGACAGACTCTAGGAGAGGAAATATCTATTGTCTTAATTTTGTTTGTGAAAGTAAGGACTCTCCCATATACCTAGTTGCAGATGAGAAAGCCTAATATTATGTGCAATGACACAAGAGGCTGGCTCATCTGAACTATAAGACCATATGCAAACTCTTTAGTGAAGAGTTAGTCAGAAATGGCCCCATGTTGAAATGCACTAAGGAGGGTATCTACTCTGCATGCCAAAACGGCAAACAGACCAAGACCTCCTTCAAGAGCATTGGGAACACTCAGTGAGATGCCTATACCTCATGTATATGGACTTATTTGGTCCTATGCTAGTTCAAAGTCTAGGTAGGAAAATCTACACCCTTGCGGTTGTTGATGGCTTTTCCAGGTTTGGTTGTGTGTTCTTCCTTAAGAGAAAGGATGAAACCCTTGAAGTCTTTAAGACTTTTGTCAAGAAGATACAAAATGAACTAGACAGTATTGTAGTCAAAATCAGAAGTGACCATAGAACTGAATTTCAGTCTATAAGCATGACAAGGTTCTGTGAAGAGCAAGAGATTCACCAGGAATTCTCCTCTCCGAGAACACCCCAGCAAAATGGAATTGCTGAGAGGAAAAATAGAACTCTCATAGAGGCTGGTAGGACCTTGTTAAGTGACACATCTCTCCCAGAATATTTCTGGGCTAAGGCAGTAAACATTACATGTCATGTCTTTAACAGGGCTTCTATCACCAAAAGCCACACAAAGACTCCCTATTTATAACATACCTCAAGCAACTGAACCCCTAAGATAGTTTTGTCATGACTAGGTCATGACAAAACCCTAGCAAGCTTAAAGAGACCATGTGAACTTAGGCATGAAGGTGAAGATCACCATGGTCTACAAATAACACTTTCCAATTACCTAACGTTTGACTTTAAGGCCTTTTCTTGACTCTTTGACCCCACCATAACCTTCCTAACCCTAAAGGGAGTCCAATGGGTCACTAACCACCCATTGGGGTCAACCCAAAAGGGTCAAGTTGACCAAAGTCAACCCTAATCCTTAAATGGTCAAAGTGGCATATTTAGGGCTAGTGGACCTTCACCTTGACTCCTTTACCCCACCTAAACCTTCCTAACCCTTTAGGAGGTTCATTGGGCCACTAAGGACCCATTGAGGTCAACCAAAAGGATCAAGTTGACCAAAGTCAACCTAAACCCTAAAATTGTCAAAGTACCCTAATAAGGGTCAAGTGACCACTAAGGTGTCAAACCAACCCTACCCAAGTCTCCCTAGACCTTAGGGGAGTCCAATAGGTCACTAAGGACCCATTGGGGTCAACTGAAAAGGTCAAATTGACCAAAGTTAACTCAACCCTAAATTGGGTCAAATTAGCTCAAGTTGACCCAACCTAGCCTAACTCACTTGGGCTAAGCACAAGTTGAGTGGCCCACTAGTTTTAGGAGGCTGATATTTACATGGAATGCCACTAAAAATTTGGAGGTGGTGACTTAGAGAGAGAAAATGGGAGTTTTCCCCCTTAATGGAGAGAGAGAGAGAAAGAAGAAAGAGAGAGAGGAGTTATGGAGGAGGCCATGGGTCACTCCTTCCACCTCCCCTAAGTAGCCTTTAGGATTCCCTGATGCTTAAGATTCATCTCCCCATCAACTCCAGCTCATAGAAATCAAGAGGGGAGCCCAACCACTATGGCTGACCACCCCTTCACCTCCCCTCCCATGGAAAATATAAATCCCCCTATACAACCCCCATTCCCACTTTTGGCCAACCCATCACCTTCAAAACATTCTTGGCAGTCGAAATGAGGTATTGGATCAATGGTTTTGGTGGAGGATCGAGGAATCGGGCAAGCTCGCCGGAGAGGAAAAATGCTACGGCCAACCGCCGCCACCGCCATCGTCGAACCCCAAAAAAGGTCCACTTCTCTACCTCTCCCCTTGTGCTAGTATCCTAGATCAAGTAGGAGAGAAATCAGGCTCAACTGAGCCCGATCCGGTGAGAAAAAAATGGGGTCTTACAAACTGGTATCAGAGGAGACCACGATCATAAAGAAGTAAGCCCACAACACTAGGTCACCCCGCGCCAGCATTAGTTTGGGGACAAACTAAGCAACAGAAGCTGTGGTGTGCCCATGTGTAAAGATCACAATATATAGTCCTTAAATCAATGGGTTAGGTCAACCCAACTAGGAAACATTACTTATCAAGACGATTCTTAGCATATCCTGGTCAAAATTGACCCTAGGTATAAATTCAGTTAAGGTACGAGGATACCCGAAGCGGCTAGAGGAAGAGTCTAACGCGAGAGTAACAACTTGAGTCTTAAACTCAGATGTCCCTACTTTACTTATCATATGGTACTATCACCTATTACCCAAACTAATAGGACCACCTTAAGGAGAATTAATGCATACAATCCATTAGCGGAATAGTAGGGGACTCATAGACTCAACCCTCGTATAGATGACACGTTTAGGATGAGACAACCATCATACCAAATACCAAGGGTCAGATAAGAATTAAAGATCAGAAGAGACCCATTTGGGACTGGGTCACATGTTGACCCTGAGAGGATTGTCGTAAATGGTAACCTGGAGAGTCTAAAGTATGGAGTATATCAACAAGTTTCAGGATGGAACCTCAAGTCTAAGGATTGTGTGCATACCTAACCCGAATATAATATAGTGATATCGAAGATACTTAGCCCAAGATAGGTGGGTGGCTTATCTTTTGTTTATTGGGCAAATTAGTTATTCACTTGGGTTCCCTTAGACCTAATTTAGGAAATTTGGTGTCATAAACATAGTGATGTTAAAGTTGATCTTATTCGACGTTACTTTGGTGAAGTTACCAGGACAATGATTAGGTATCGTTGATCGGACAAATACTTGACCTTAGTTAAACCATTGGAAATTTTGGATTGAAATTAGGTCTTACAAGTTAGAATTAAACATGAAGATTGATTGATCACTATTATCCAGGCTTACCTGACATAAACAAGTCGTTAGGTTGAAAACTTGCAGTTTAGGATAGAGCAATGCCATGGTAATAAGGAGTAATTACGTGACTTAACTAGTACAAAATATCATGTGAATTAGATGACGTGTAGTAAGATTCAGGATATCTGGGAAGATAAGATTAAATCGCTATGTTGTAACATCAGAAGTATGATTACTTTAGGAAATTTGAAAGAAATTAGCAGACAATATATTGATGACGTATACCTTAGGTATGACTATGCAGACTTGATTCAGATAGTATCAAGGACCAGAATATATACATTTGAAAACATTATAGTCACGGTTAACAAGATTCATGACTATGAAAAATGGATTTTGGATTATCTAGTGTAATTACGGTGAAAAGGCACAAAAATTAATGGGTATTAGTGATAATCTCCAAATTTTCATGAGTACACCCTCTTAAATTTTGAGGATGATGGGTCGCTTGACGAAGTGATCATTCCTGTTAATTGATTAGATTGGATAACTCATAAAGTTGAGTTGATTGATTACTCGGACATACTCGAAGGAATAAGAACCTGATCGTGTAGAGAATGTTTATAGAGTCATTGTCTAAACTAACAAACGAGAACTCAAATTATCGGAAGAAAATTGTGTTTATTAGAAGGTGTATTTCCCCGAAATAAAGAAAGACGTTATGGATTTTGTGACCCATAGTGAGCTTTATCGGCTGGAGAAGGTCAAGTGCCCAAGACGATCGCGTCGGATTGGGATGGATAGTTTATGTCCAAGGAAAGAAGATCAGTCTAGGCTTATCTGAGCTCTCGGTCGACATTCAACACAACTCTCCACCCTCATACGGATGGGCAAATGAAGCGTACCATCTTGACACTGAAGGATCTTTTACGCTTATGCATTCTAGACCGCGGAGAGCCATGTGAGAGACTATTTTCGCTGATCGAGCTCTCTTATAACAACAGTCACCAGTCCACCATAGGGATGGCCCTTATGAGGCATTATGCGGACGGAGGTGCAGGACTCCACTGTCTTGGATCTAGGATGAGGATCCAAAGGCACTCGGCTCATAATTTGTGGAGAACACAAATACCCAGGTGTGGCTGATTTGAGATAGGATGCTGGAGGCCTAAGGAAGACCGGACAAGTATTACGATGCGCGACATTGTCAAGTAGGGTTTCAGGATGGAGACCATGGGTTCATGAAGTTACGTCCTATCAATGGAGTCTCGCGGGTACATAAGCATAAGAAGCTCAGTCCGAGGTATATGGGGCCCTACAGGATCCTGGAGCGGATTGGCCCATTGGCTTAGAAACTGGAGCTACCACAAGAGTTAACGGGTTTTCACGATGTCTTCTACGTCTCCTCTCTTAGGAAGGCTCTACTATGGCCGGAGCAGCAGGAGCATCAGCACTGACATGACAAGGAGGCAGAATATGAGGAGCAATTGCTGTGCACTACCGCTACTACATGGCGACACGTCGAGGATGGATTTCAGTTTGCTTCCGCTTAGATGTTGTTAGTTGTGTGATAGAGATCATTTATATTAGACATGTACCAGGCTTAAGCCCATTTTTCTACTCTCTTTCATACTTTATACTCATTGTGGACTATTGATCTTTTATATATTTCTATAGTGAGCTGTGATTTGTGGACTTGTATTACTTACTTCTCTTTTGTTGATACACTGCGATGCGATCATTTTAGCCGACAGGATCGACGCCGTGCGGTGGCGTCTAACATAGTAGTTGAAGTCACCGTAAGGTGGCGGTTCTGGGCGTAAGACCTGGTTGCGAAGCAAAAAAAGGGTCTAACAAACTGGTATTAGAGGAGACCACGATCATAAAGAAGTAAGTCCACAACACTGGGTCACCCCGCGTGAGCATTAGTTTGGGGACAAACTAAGCAGCGAAAGCTATGGTGTGCCCATGTGTAAAGATCACAATATATAGTCTTTAAATCAATGAGTTAGGTCAACCCAACTAGGAAACATTACTTATCAAGACGATTCTTAGCATATCCTGGTCAAAATTGACCTTAGGTATAAATTCAGTTAAGGTATGAGGATACCTGAAGTGGCTAGAGGAAGAGTCTAATGCGAGAGTAGCAACTTGATTCTTAAACTCTGATGCCCCTACTTTACTTATCATGTGGTACTATCACATATTACCCAAACTAATAGGACCACCTTAAGGAGAATTAATGCCTATAATCCATTAGCAGAATAGTAGGGGACTCATAGGCTCAACCCTCGTATAGATGACACGATTAGGATGAGACAACCATCATACAAAATACCAAGGGTCAGATAAGAATTAAAGATCAGAAGAGACCCATTTGGGACTGGGTCACATGTTGACCCTGAGAGGATTGTCGTAAATGGTAACCTAGAGAGTCGAAAGTATGGAGTATATCAACAAGTTTCAGGATGGAACCCCAAGTCTATGGATTGTGTGCATACCTAAACCGAATATAACATAGTGATATCGAAGATACTTAGCCCAAGATAGGTGGAGGGCTTATCTTTTGTTTATTGGGCAAATTAGTTATTCACTTGGGTTTCCTTAGACCTAATTTAGAAAATATGGTGTCACAAACATAATGATGTTGAAGTTGATCTTATTCGACGTTACTTGGGTGAAGTTACCAGGACAATGATTAGGTATCGTTGATCAGACAAATACTTGACCTTAGTTAAACCATTGGAAATTTTGGATTGAAATTAGGTCTTACATGTTAGAATTAAACATGAAGATTCATTAATCACTATTATCCACACTTACCTGACATACCCAAGTCTTTAGGTTGAAAACTTGCAGTTTGGGATAGGGCAATGCCATGGTAATAAGGAGTAATTACGAGACTTAACTAGTACATGATATCATGTGAATTAGATGAAGGGTATTAATATTAAGGATATCTTGGAAGATAAGATTAAATCGCTATGTTGTAACATCGGAAGTATGATTACTTTAGGAAATTTGAAAGAAATTAACAGACAATATATTGAAGACGTATACTTTAGGTATGACTCTGTAACACCCCTATCCGTCACATAGCATATAACAGTAGGTCTGGCCGGGGATAGACGCCATATACCACAGAAAGATCGACGGGTTACTAAATGAAACCATTCTTCCAATCACACGTCCTACACAGAGTACATTCTTGTAACACCCCTATCCGTCACATAGCATATAATAGTAGGTCCGGCCGGGGCCCGACGCCATATACTACGGACAGACTGGTTGGTTACTTATTTAAACCATTCAACCAATCACAACGTCCTACACAGAGCATCTAGCGGAAGCAGATTATTAAGTTGCATAAGTAAAAGAACCCAGCCAAGCATGAATGTCCACTACAAAAACCCATAGGAATGCATAATACACGAATAATGACCTTATGGCCTTATAAGAGTTTGCTTAATAAAAGTGTCTTCCAAACCTCGGCACGCAGGCCGGTCACACATGAGTACAAAAGGAAAACACTCAAAAATTGGCCTTCGAGGGCCGGCACAGCAACTTGGGCTTTAGCCCGCTATTTACCGCTCGGCTCCGCAGCACCTGCAATCAACAATCCACTGCACGGTGGTAAACAAAGGCAACGGTCAGCTATGCTGACCAAATTATAACGATTCCGCCCCCAAGCTCGGGGCGACAAAGCTTCTTCCCTGCACTTGTTAGCCTAACCAATGAAATAGAGAATAAGCATAACATCACAGATACGGGCTCAAATGGCCACACACCCCGTGCTCTCAGGGCACTAACTCGGTGAACCCGGTCGCAACCGTGGTCTCACCACCGTCACTTGGATGGAAAAACTCGTGAGAAATCTAGTCTTTCCGGTCTAAGCCTAAGACTCGCACGACCATGCCAATGGCCAGTCTCTTTTTCAGATGTCTGTCACCAAACTGCATAGCCTGGGTCCGCATCCACTTGCCCGTTGCTCACATCGCATAGTCATATTAAGACCTACATGCGGGCCAAGCTTCTCCAGGATCCCATAGTTCGATCACACAAGCACATAACCCAGTTATGTTCATGGTCGGCTCCCCGACCACACGGATGGCGGAAATGCGTTTTCGCCCAGTTTTCTGGGTGCGCCTTAGGGTTACTCCCCAAGGATCCCTGCTGCAATCTACCCCGTAGAAACCCGAAAACAATAAAGGGCACGGAGTCTTCTCCGACTAAAATGCAATGCACATCACCGATCCAGACCAACTTGTCCGGGTAGGCTTCACACAACATGCCTATGTCCGTACTACGATTCTGTACTCTAACAAGGAGGACTTTACATATCTACCCCAAGGAATACCGCAATCTCGCCGCACACTCGCGGGAGAAGGGTTTTCCCATGCAAAGGAAGGAGAGCTTCACATGCTCGAGATGAAAATCGTTACCCTTACATTTCTCCTTGGCGCCATGAAAATCTATGCTGATGGAAAGCACCGCAATCTCATCGCCTCCGCGGATACGAAGTCGGCTCGCGATTTGAAGCTCCGAAGCTCGCCGGTGACCAGATCTTGCCTTCCTCCTCCTCCTTGCTCTCCCCTCTCTCTAGCCTTTAGAAAGAGAATCAAGGGGATGAAATGAGGGATTACAAACCCTATTTCCGGGTTTAAACCGCCAGCACCAACCCCCAGCCGTTGGATCCCAACATAAGAAAACGAACGACCACGATCGGGGCCTAAAATATTAAAACTGGGCCGAACACGGCCTGTGACACGCCCGTGTCCAGGGCCGTGTCGCCCATTCATCATCTCTCCCGACATCTCGACCAGCACACGGCCTTCGACACGGCCTCCGACACCCGTGTCACATGTGACACGGTCGTGTCAAGACCCGTGTCATGCCCCGTGTGCAACTTCCATTTTTTCTTCCCGAGGAGGACACGGCCTGCGACACGCCCCCCGACACGCCCGTGTCACATGTGACATGCCCGTGTTTGTGCTCGTGTCATGGCCCGTGTGCATAACTCAGAAATCTCCCTAGCATGACACGCCCTAGGACACGCCCGTGTCCCAGGCCGTGTGCCAAAACCCGACGATCGCCGAACGCCAAAATGTTGACCACGCGACCCGGGGCCGAACACGCCCGTGACACGCCCGTTTCACGCTCATGATACGCCCGTGACACGCCTGTGTCACGCCCGTGACACCTGCTCCAAGTCCCAGACTTGGCTTAAAACGTCACCCGTCCCTCTTTTGAGTTTCGGGGTATTATAACTCTCCTCCTCTTAAAAGAATTTCGCCCACGAAATTACTAAAGGAAAGAAAACGAAATACTTTAAGCAGTACCTGAGCGGAAAAACTCCGGGTACTCCTCCAGCATGGTTTGCTCCCGTTCCCAAGAGAGCTCCTCCCGACTGCAATTGTCCCACCGAACCTTGACCATCCGGATCTCCTTGTTACGAAGTCGCTTAATTTCAAAGTCCTCAATACGAACGGGCTTGACCTTAGTCGTCAAACCTTTGTCCACCGGTACTAGATCCACTGCGATCACCTGCGAAGGTTTTTGCACCGCATTCCGCAACACAGAGATGTGGAATACATCGTGTAGTCCACTCAACTCCACCGATAGCTTCAAACGATAAGCCGCTTCGCCGACCCGCTCCAGAATCTCAAAGGGTCCAAGGTATCTTGGGCTCAGCTTCTTCAAGCCTCTCACCCGCGAAACACCCTTGAACGGCTTTATCTTCAAGTACACCCAATCGCCGACCGCAAACTCCACGTTCCGGTACTTAGCATTGTAGTACTTAGCTTGCCTGTCCCGAGCGATCAACAAACGCTCTCGAATGATCCGCACTAGAGATGTAGCATTCTCCACCTCCTGCTTCTTGAACAACCTTGCCTCACCCGTTTCTAGCCACGATAACGGCGTGCGACACTTCCTACCATACAGGGCCTCGAAGGGCGCCATTTGAATACTCGCCTGGTAGCTGTTGTTGTACGCAAACTCCACCAAATACAGGTGGTCTTCCCAATTCTTCCCGAAGTCTAAAACACACATGCGGAGCATGTCCTCTAACGTTCTGTTGACTCTCTCAGTTTGCCCATCCGTCTGCGGATGGAAGGCTGTGCTGAACTTCAATTTTGTCCCCAACATTTGTTGCACCAACCTCCAATCATTGGACGTAAAACGCCCATCCCGATCACTCACGACGATGCGCGGTACACCGTGTAATCTGACTATATTATCCACATATAGCTTCGCCAGTCTCTCCACTGAATCATCCTTCCTATGCGGAATAAAGTGCGACACCTTCGTTAACCGGTCTACGATCACCCAGATGGCTTCATTCCCCTCTACGACCTTGGCAAGCCATGCACAAAGTCCATCGATATGTCGTCGAACTTCCACTTCGGAATAGGCAAGGATTTCAAGAATCCTCCATGCTTTTGACATTCTGCCTTTACCAAGGCGCAGGTTTGACACTTAGCCACAAACAGTGCCACATCCTTCTTGAGCCCTGGCCACAGAAATAACTTCTTTAGGTCTTGGTACATCTTCGTGCTCCCTGGGTGGATTGAGTACTTGGTATTATGAGCCTCGTACATCAACTCCGCTCGTAGATTTCCCCCGCTTGGGACGCACAAACGATGGTCCTTCCTTAGGAGCCCATCCTCAACCGAAAACTGGGAATTTGACCCATCCAATGCTGCATCCATAAGCTCCTTCATGCTAACATCCAACACCAATGCCTGCCGAACGCGATCAGCCAGGTCATACTGAACTTCCGTCACGTTCAACAATGCTTTGGCGCTCGTCTGCTTGTCAACGCAACCGATCTCCAACGCCTCCAACTCCCGTACTAGCCTCTCATCATGGACCGACAACCAGTTGGCTTGGGTAGGAGCCCTGCGACTCAACGCATCTGCAACTGCATTGCCCTTCCCGGGTACATAATGAATCTTGAATGTGTAGTCCCCCAGGAACTCCATCCATCTCCGCTGCCTCATGTTGAGATCCTTCTGATCAAATAGGTACTTTAGGCTCTTGTGGTCGGTATAAATATCGACTTTTACGCCGTACAAGTAGTGTCTCCACAGCTTAAGCACAAATATCACAGCCGCCAACTCCAAGTCGTAGACCGGATAATACCTTTCGTGCAATTTTAGCTGACGCGATCCATAAGCTATAACATTACCATGCTGCAGCAGCACGCATCCCAAACCACTACCTGAGGCATCACTATAAATCTCGAAGCCCTTGGTCCCACTTGGCGAACTTAGCACTGGCGCCGTGGTCAACCGCCCCTTCAGCTCCTCAAACGCTTGCACGCACTCCTGCATCCACAAGAACTTCTGATCCTTCCTTGTCAACTTCGTGAGAAACTTCGCCACGTTTATCCACCGAATCATCCTTCCTATTCGGAATGAAGTGCGAAACCTTTGACAAATGATCTACGATCACCCAGATGACATCGTTCCCCTTCTGCGATCTTGGCAAACCGTGCATAAAATCCATAGAAATGTCGTTGAACTTCCACTCAGGTTAGGCAAAGACTTTAAGAAACCTCCGGGCTTCTGGCACTCCGTCTTCACCAAGGCGCACGTTTGACACTTCGCCACGTAAAGTGCCATGTCCTTCTTCAGTCCTTGCCACCAGAACAACTTCTTCATATCCTGATACATTTTCATGCTCCCCAGGTGAATCGAGTACTTGGTATGATGCACGTCATACATCAATTCACCTTGCAATTTACCCACATCAGGTACGCACAAACGACTGCCCTTCTATAACAGTCCATCAACAACATTAAACTGGGAATTTGACCCATCCAAAGCCTCATCCAAGATTTGCTTCATGCTGCTATCCAACTATAGCGCCCGCCGAATCCGATCAGCCAGGTCATACTGCACCTCTGTCCAGTTCAGCTGTGCTTCAGCACTAGTCTGCTTGTCCACACAAGAGATCTCTAATGCCTCCAGCTCTCGAATCAATCGCTCGTCATGAACCGACAACCAGTTGGCTCGCGCAGGAGCCCTGCGACTCAATGCGTTCGCAACTGCATTGCCTTTCCCAGGTACATAGTGAATCTTGAATGTGTAGTCCCCCAGGAACTCCATCCATCTCCGCTACCGCATGTTTAGATCTTTTTGATCTAACAAGTATTTCAGGCTCTTGTTGTCGGTATAAATATCAACCTTCACCCCGTATAGGTAATGTCTCCACAGCTTCAGAGCAAATATCATGGCCGCTAACTCAAAATCATGGACCGGATAATTTCTCTCATGCACCTTCAGTTGGTGCGAGTCATAAGCTATCACTCTCCCGTGCTGCAGTAGAACACAACCCAAACCACTTCCCGAAGCATCACTATAGATCTCAAAGCCCTCGATCCCAACCGGCGAACCTAGAACAGGCGCCATGGTCAACCGCCTCTTCAATTCTTCGAAAGCTTGCGCGCACTCCGGCGACCACACAAACTTTTGATCTTTCCTTGTCAAATTCGTGAGGGGTAACACAATCCGCGTGAAGTTCTCTACGAAGCGCCAGTAGTAGCCGACAAGCCCCAGAAAACTCCAGACTTCCGCTACTGAACACAATACAGGCCACTCACGTATCACAACTATCTTCGCCGGATCCACCGCAATCCCTTCTCCACTGACTATATGTCCAAGGAACGCCACCGAGGACAACCAAAACTCACATTTGGAGAACTTGGCATATAGTTGGTTCCTCCTCAGCGTCTCCATCACCAAATGCAAATGCTTGAAGTGATCCTCTTCGCACTGTGAGTACACCAATATGTCGTCGATGAAGACGATAACAAAGTGGTCCAAGTACTCTCTGAACGTTCTATTCATCAGATCCATGAACACTGATGGCGCATTAGTCAGCCCAAACGGCATGACAGTAAACTCATAATGCCCATATCTCGTGCTGAACGTTGTCTTGGGGATATCACTTTCCCTTATCCTCAATTGATAATACCCAGACTTAAGATCCAACTTCGAATATACCGATGACCCAACTAACTGATCGAACAGATTGTCAATTCTTGGGATCAAATACTTGTTCTTTTCCGTTAACTTATTTAGCTCTCTGTAATTGATACAGAGCCGTAAACTTCCGTCCTTCTTAACAAAGAGGACCGGTGTGCTCTAAGGCGACAAACTTGAACGCATATAACCCTATTCCAAAAGCTCTTCCAGCTGAACCTTCAGTTCTGCCATCTCCTTAGGCGCTAACCGATACGGAGAGCGTGACACAGGTTTGGCACCTGGCACTAGCTCAATTGTGAAGTCAATCTCTCGCTGCGGTGGAGCTCTAGGGAGATCGTCAGGGAATACGTCAGGGTACTCGAATACCATTGAGATACTATCCAAAGTAGGCTTAGGCTTCGAAGCCTCCACTAGCGTGAAGAAAGCTCTACACCGGCACGAACTGCCTTAACCACCTAAAGAGCAGACATCAACGTCTTGCTCGACCCTTTCAAGCCTGCAAAAGTCGTCTCACGACCCGTTCCCAACTTGACCTCCTTGAATTGAAATCAATGTATGCCTGCTGCTCCGAGAGCCAGTCCATACCAAATATTACGTCGAACTCCACTAGCGGTAGTAACGACGCTTGCAAGTCGAACTCCTGACTCCCAATCCATAACTTTACGCAACAGATTCTATTCGCATGCATTGAATACCTGTTAGGCAACAACACATCCAGTTTGTCCTTCACATTCGAAAAAGGTACTCCAATGCGCGATATAAATCCTTCGGACAAAAAGGAGTGCGAAGCTCCCGTATCAAAGAGTGCTCTCGCCGGATTATCGAAAAATCAACACAAAGCCTAGTACAAACAGTAGTAAGCTAACATGCGTAAGGTAACAAGTATTTAAAGCTAACTTACTATAAATTTAAACCGTACCTGTTACCACATCCGCTTGTTTTATGGCCTCCTGCTAGCCAAGGTTGTAGACTCTTGGTTGAGTTGGAGCTTAATGGGATGCGGTTTACTATACCGCCTTCCCCTTTTCCTCGTAGGTTGCTCCCGACTTCCTCTCAGAATTTGGATGTCCGCTCCAACAGTCCCGGGCAAAATGCCCCGGCTTCCCACAATTGTAGCATGCTCCCAGGGTTCGGCCTGTAGTTACCCCCGAAGCACCAGAAGAAGGGGTTGGACCCGAAGTCCTAGCCTTCTTACCGAACTTACGATAACCAGACTTTGAGGTAGTCAGCACCTTGAACTCTGTCCTCTTATCACCAGAGTCCTTCTTCGCCTGCATATTCTTCATATCTTTTTCCAAAGACCGGTCCATGTTGACCAAGGTTAGAAAACCCTACGTCATAGGCACCGAGAGCAGTAGCCTTAAGTCATCCCTCAGACCTTCATAGAATCGGTTTGTATTTCGCTCCTCATCGGCGAATGTAGCGCTTGCATACCGACACAAGCATGTGAATTCGTGGAGGTACTCGTCCACGCTACTCTCTCCTTGCACAAACTTCTGAAACTCGTTCTCCATCGCAATCCTCTGAGCCGAGGGAAAGTACCTTGCTAAGAACAGTCACGAAAACTCCTCCATCGAGGCGTCCGTGAGTTTCCTTCCCCCAAGTGGTGTAGTTCCAAACCTTCCCAACACAGCCTTGCATCGTCGTCCAATAAAGAAGTGGCTATAGTCGACTTCTGCCACTCCTCCGTCTCCATAGTGTCAGGACTCTCTTTATCCAGGAGAGCCAATTTTTAGCTTGGGTTGGGGTTCCCATCCCCAAGAACATTAGAGGATTGAAGCCCATAACATGCTTCAGCTGCTTTTTAGTTGCTCTCCTGGGCATCAATGGCTCCACTACCACTTGCTCCACCCTCCTCGGTTCCACCGTTTGAAGAGGTACTTGCTCCACAGCAGGGGCAGGCTGCTGCACTTGTCTTGCAGGCTGAGCATTGATCATAACGAACACCGCTTCAGCCACCAATCGTATGGTTTTTGCCGAGGGAGGTGTTGCAGGCTCAACGTTTGGTGCGCTACTTGCCTCAAAAACCGGACGTTCTGACGGCCCTGCACCACTCCTGGTCACCTATAGTCGTATAAAGCACCATTAAGTGACCGAACAATATTGCAAAAAGCAATTATAGGAACACGCAGATTCCTCAAACATGTGTATTTTCATTCCTAAGTGGACATTCATGGGCTCTTTTTATGTTATAACGATGACGCATACACATGTGCTCACCACCCCTTAAAAGAATTTGCCTACGAATTCATTTAAGCATGACCGAAACCGGTAGTCTGATACTAAATTGTAACACCCCTATCCGTCACATAGCATATAGTAGTAGGTCCGGCCGGGGCCCGACGCCATATACCACAGACAGACCGACGGGTTACTAAATGAAACCATTCTTCCAATCACACATCCTACACAGAGTACATTCTAGTGGAAGCAATTTAATAAGTTGCAAAGAAAGAACCCAACCAAAAGCATGAATGTCCATTAACAAACCCAAATAGGAATGAACGTACAAATACACCAAGTACTGGGCCTTATGGCCTTACAAAAGTTTACTTAAATAAAATGTGTCTTCCATACAATGGCACGCATGCCGGTCACACATGAGAATAAAGTAAACAATACACTTCGGCCTTCGAGGGCCAGCACTGCAACAAGGGCTTTAGCCCGCTATTTGCCACTTGGCTCCGCAGCACCTACACACAACAATTCACCGTAATGGTGGCAAACAAAAGCAACGGTCAGCTAAAGATGACCAAATTATAATGACCCCACCCTCTTATTGGGGTGGTGGTGCTCCTTCCCTGCAATGCATTAGTATAATCCAATGATTAAAGTGAAAGTACAATATTTGCACAACACACCACAGGTGCAGGCCCGCGGCCACACACCCCGTGCTCTCTGGGCACTTACTCGATGAACCCGATGAAAATCTGTGGTCTCACCACCGCCTCTAGGACGGCAAATCTCGTTAGCATTTTGGTCCTTTCATCCTAAGCCTAAGACCCTCCATCTATGCCAACGGTAAGTGCCACGTACTTGGTCTCTTTAACCGAACGACACAGAGCGGGTACGGTTCCGCCTAACCCGTTGCTCACACTGCAACGTCAATTTAAGACATATGTGCGGGTCAAGCTTCCCCGAGTCCCAAAGCGATTACACAAATCTTACATAACCCAGTTATGTACAAGTTGGCTCCCAGGCCACTAAGTTGGCAGAATCACGCTTCTGCCCAGTTTTCCTGGTGCACCTTGGAGTTAATCCCTAAGATTCCTTGATGCAATCTACCGCGTAGAAAACCCGAAAACAACTATCGGCACGGAGTCTTCTCCGACCATTCATGCATAATGAAACATCACCAATCCAGACTAACTTGTCTTGGTAGGCTTCACACACCATGCCTATGTCCGTACTTCGATTCCGGACTCTACATACAAAACAACGAGGACTATTCATGTCTACCCGAAGGAACACCTCAAACTCACCGCATACTCGCGAGAGCGGGCTTCCTATGCAAAAAGGAAAAGGGAATTCACATGTCCAATAAGAGAATCGTTACCCTAACATTTCTCTTCGGCGCCATGAAAATCTATTCAGATGGAAAGCACCGTATCGGCCTCGCCTTCGCAGATTTGGACTTGGATCGAGAATCGGGGATCCGAAGCTTCTCCGACAATCGGATTTCCTCTTCCTCTTCCTCCAAGCTCTCCCCTCTCTCTAAAGTTTTAGAAAGAGGATGCTCACTTGAAATGATGGTTTCAAAACCCTATTACTGGCCTTAATCCCATCATAGACAAACCTGAGCCCTTGGATCCCAAAATAAGGAAACAAACGGCCACGATTCACACTTAAAGTCAAAATATTGGGCCGAACACGGCTTGCGACATGCCCGTGTCCAAGGCCGTGTTTCACACTCGCCATAAACCAGGAAATTCAGAATAGGAAACGGCCTGCGACACGGCTTGTGACATGCCCGTGTCACCCATGGACACGCCCGTGTCATCGGCTGTGTGCCTCAAATGGCGTTGAAATCATAACGTCCTGAACAGGACACGGGCTTAGACACGCCTGTGTCAACTTCGACACGCCCGTGTCAATAAGTACATGCCCGTGTTCCGGGTCGTGTCCCTCAATCGATATAGGACCGAAACTTCCAGAAGAGGACACAACCATATGACACGCCCGTGTCACAGGCCGTGTGCTTGACACGCCCTGGGACATGCCCGTGTCCTAGGCCGTGTTCCCAGCCCTCAACGATCGTCAACCTCGCCTCGACGACCCGAGTATGACACGGCCATGTGACACGCCCGTGTCATGGGCCGTGTTCACCTTACCAAGACCCAAACTTGGATCAAACACCGTCATTCATCTTTTGAGTTTCGGGGTGTTACAGACTCTGCAAACTTGATTCAGATAGCATCAAGGACCAGAATATATACATTTTAAAATATTATAGTCACGGTTAGCAAGATTCATGACTATGAAAAATGGATTGTGGATTATCTAGTGTAATTACGACGAAAAGGCACAAAAATTAATGGGTTTTAGTGATAATCTCCAAATTTTAGTACACCCTCTTAAATTTTGAGGATGATGGGTCACTTGACGAAGTGATCATTCCTGTTTATTGATTATATTGGATAACTCGTAAAGTTGAGTTGATTACTCGGGCGTACTCGAAGGAATAAGAACCTGATCGTATAGAGAATGTTTATAGAGTCATTGTCTACACTCATAAATGAGAACTCAAATTACCAGAAGAAAATTGTGTTTATCATAAGGTGTATTTCCCCAGAATAAAGAAAGATGTCATGGATTCTATGACACATGGTGAGGTTTATCGGCTGGAGAAGATCCAGTGCCCAAGACGATCATGTAGGATCGGGATGGACGGTTTATGTCCAAGGAAAGAAGATCAGTTTAGGCTTATCTGGGCTCTCAGTCGGCATTCAACAAAAATCTCAACCCCTCAGATGGGTGGGCAGACGAAGTGTACCATCCTGACACTGAAGGATCTTTTACGCTTATTCATTCTAAACCACGGAGAGCCATGTGAGAGACTATTTTTGCTGATCGAGCTCTCTTATAACAACAGTCACCTGTCCAGTATAGGGATGACCCTTATGAGGCATTATATAAACGGAGGTGTAGGAATCCATCGTCTTGGATATATGATGAAGATCCAAAGGCACTCGGCTCAAAATTTGTGGAGAACACAGATACCCAGGTGTGATTGATTCGAGATAGGATGTTGGAGTCCCAAAGAAGACCGACCAAGTATTACGATGCGCAAAATTGTCAAGTAGGGTTTCAGGATGGAGACTATGGGTTCATGAAGTTATATATGATGCATGGAGTATTGCGGGTACACAAGCAAAAGAAGCTCAATCTGAGGTATATGGGGCCCTTTAGGATCTTGGAGCGGGTCAACCCATTGGCTTACAGACTGGAGCTACCACAGGGCTTAGCGGGTTTGCACGATGTCTTCCACGTCTCCTCTCTTAGGAAGGCTCTATTACGGCCAGAGCAGCAGGAGCATCGGTACTGACAGGACAAGGAGGCAGGACATGAGGAGCAGTTGCTACGCACTACCGCTACTACACGACAACATGTCGAGGATGGATTTAAGTTTGCTTTCGCTTAGATGTTGTGAGTTATGAGAGAGAGATCATTTGTATTAGACAAGTACCGGGCTTAAGCCCATTTTTCTACTCTCTTTCATACTTTGTACTCATTGTGGACTATTGATCTTTTATATATATTGATAGTGATCTGTGATCTGTGAACTTATATTACTTACTTCTCTTTTGTTGATACACTGTGATATAATCGTTTTAGCAGACAGGATCCGCGCCGTGTGGTGGCGTCTAACTTAGTAGTTTGAGTCATTGTAAGGTGGTGGTTCTGGGCGTAAGACCCGGTTGCGAAGCAAAAGAAAGGGTCTTACACTATGAGATCTTGAAAGGCAAAAAACCAAACTTATCCTACTTCAGGATTTTTGGTAGCAAGTACTATGTACTGAATAATGAAAAGTCCTATCTAACAAAGTTTGCTGCTAAGTCCCATGAAGGGATCTTTGTTAGGTACAACAATAGCAGTAGGGCATATAGGATCTACAACTTGACAAGTCAAGTTGTAGAAGAGTCAGTTCATATTGTCTTTGATGAATCAAACATGATTAACTGTGAGCTGCCTAGCTCCTCTTCTAGTTCTGCAGGCATAGAGCAGGTGATGGACAAGCTTACCATCAAGGAAGATGCTCCAGCAGTCCAAGATAAGAGAAAATATGTGTGTTGTCTAGAGGGAGCTCAAGGCTCACAAAGTGAGGATGAAGAACAACTAGCTGAAGACAATGAAGTACAACAAGCTGAAGTTAGATTGCTCAAGCTGTAAGGAATCTGAGGGACCATCCAGCCCACCAAATCATTAGTGATGCAAGCCATGGAGTCCAGACCAGAAGCAAGAGTATCAACACAGCTCTCTACTCAAGCTTTTTTTGTCTCAAAAAGAGCCCAAGAAGTTTGAAGAGGCAATCAAAGACCAATTCTGGATTGGAGGAATGTAGGAAGAACTGAACCAGTTCAAGAGATGTAGAGACTGGAAGCTGGTTCCCAGACCTAAGGGACATAATGTCATAGGAACTAAAAGGATCTACAGGAACAAGTTAGATGAGAATGACATTATTGTCAAGAACAAGGCTAGACTGGTGGCTAAAGGATACCGAAAAGAAGAAGGGATAGATTTTGACAAGACATTTACCCCAGTAGCCAGATTGGAAGCAATAAGACTCTCCCTTGTATTTACTGCCTATCAAGGATTCAAAGTCTACTAGATGGATGTGAAGTCAACCTTCCCGAATGAGGACTTAAAAGAGGAAGTATATATAGAACAACCATTAGGTTTTGTTGACTCTAACTCTCCTGATTTTGTTTTGTCTTAGGAAAGCTCTATATGGGTTGAAGCAAGCCCCTAGAGCATGGTATGAGACCTTGTCTAGTTTTCTCATTGAGAATAAATTCTCAAGGGGGAAAATAGATAAGACCCTATTCCTAAGGGAATCTAAGGGCAAGATCATCCTAGTCCAGATATATGTTGATGACATTATCTTTGGATCTACTGATGACAACCTTTGCAGGAAGTTTTCCAAACTTATGCAAGGGAAGTTTGAGATGAGTAGTATGGGTGAGCTCAAGTTCTTCTTAGGTCTCCAAGTTAGACAGACTTATGATGGCTTGTCCATATCCCAGTCCAAGTTCACCAGGGAGTTGATTAAGAAATATAGAATGGAGAATGCCTCCACCATGAAAACTCCCATGGGGTCAAGTATGCCTTTAAACAAAGATGAAGTAGGGAAACTGTATAGAGGGATAATTGGCTCCCTCTTATACCTCACAGCTAGTAGGCTTGACATCATATATACTACATGTATCTATGCCAGGTATCAGGCCTGCTCTAAAGAATCTCACTACTCTATTGTAAAGAGGATCTTGAGATATCTTAAGGGTACACCAGATCTTGGCCTATGGTACCCTAGAAATAGGGATTTTGAACTAACAGGGTATTCAGATGCATATTTTGCAGGATACAAAGAGGACTGGAAAAGCACTACATACACCTATCAGTTCTTAGGAGGAAGACTGGTGTCTTGGAGTAGTAAGAAGAAAATAAGTGTTGTTATATTAACTGTAGAGTCAGAGTACATTTTAGCAGGTAGCTGCCATGCTCAATTGTTGTGGATTCAGCATCAGCTCCAGGATTATGACCTCAAGGTAAGTAGAACCCCTCTTTATTGTGATTCTACTAGTGCTATTTCTATTACTAGGAATCCCGTCTCACACAGCAGGACTAAGCATGTAGAAATTATATATCATTTTATTAGGGAGCATGTGGAAAAAGGAAGATATCAGTCTTGAGTTTGTCCCCACAAACAAGCAAGTGGCTGACATCTTCACTAAGCCACTAGATGAAGCAAAGTTCAACACCTTCAAGTTTGAGTTAGGTATGTTGAACCTAGTCTAGCTTCAGTCACTCCCTATAGATTTAGTTTTAGTGCAGTATGTGTTTTTTCTTGCAAGAGATGGTGATCTTAAGTGGTAAGAAGATCAAAGTGACCATTAGTAAATCAATGACAAAAGTGGCTCCTATTAGGGGGAGCAAGTCCAAAAGCTGTAGGAGCAGAATCAACCTCATATAAAGAGGTAGCTAGGAGATGCACCAAGGTTATCAACTGCAATCAGATAGGGGGAGAAGCACATCAAAACAAGCTATCTCTTCCCTGACTATTCTTCAGAAGTCAAAAAGCGGGAGAGAAAGAAAGAAGTGACACATCAAATGGCCTCAAGATTGATCAAGTGTAGCGTCATCAAGTGTGGCATCAGAGCTTGATCAAGTGGTATCAAATTCAGGGGGAGAAAGAAATGCTGCTCTGATTAAGTGGTATCAAATTCAGGGGGAGAAAGAAATGCTGCCCTGATCAAGTGGTATCAAATTCAGGGGGAGAAAGAAATGCTCCCATGAAGCATTCAAGTGGCATCACACAACTTATAACAAAATAGGGGGAGCAGGTGATGCTCACCAAACAGGCAGGAAATGTGGCAACCTTTCTAGATCTGTTCTGTTATAGTAGTTCATTTTATTGTTGCATAGGTGATGTGTGTCATTGACTAAGAAATGTGAACAATTTGAATAAGGGTTTTGACTTCTTCAAATTGGGGGAGATTATTGGGTCCATTGATCCATATGACCCAGATTTGTAAGAAGTCAAACAAGTTAATGCCACACACACCAATTGTATTTGATGTGTGGTTGTAAGTTATTACAGCAGGTTAGTACTTATCACAAATATTGGACAAGTGGACTCAAGTAGGTAGGTGGATAGGCAAGAATTTGCCTAAGTCCACAGGCATTGAGTGAAGCAAGCTCACTCAATGCCAGATGTTTTAAGGAAGGAATCTGGACAAAGAAATGCAGCTAAGTCCATAGGCATTGTGTGAAGGAAGTTCACTCAACGCCACAACATAAAAAGTGTTGAATAAAGCCGGGTCTATCAAAGCCTAAGCGGTGGAAGCAAGTACAAAAGTGTCGACACACTTCACAACTATGTCGACACCTTTATAGGAGAAGTGTCGAGATAAGACAGTCAGTAGTGTCGAGACAAGTCAGTTATCTAGACACCTTAAAGATCAAGTCAGCAGTGTCGAGATAAGTCAGATATCTCGACACCATAAAGCTCAGGATAGTAGTGTCGAGACAATACAAATGTCTCGACATAATTAAGAACTGAAGTGCAGACTTAAAGATGTCGACACCTAGCAGACTGTAGTGTCGAGACAAGTCAACTGTCTCGATACAGTGATGATTTACTGGAGTACTGTCAAAGAAAAATAAGCTAAGTCGAGAAGCGTTGAGTGAAGCCAGTTCACTCAACGCCATACTAATTTTGTCAACGCCAGATGACGGAAGGCTTTGAGTCAAGCGCTAGCAGTCAAATCCAAAGGGAAAGAGTGACAAAAAATGGCTAAGTACAAAAGCATTGAGTGATGAAGCTATACTCAACGCTCTCAACGCCAATGTTGCTGAAGAAGCAGAAAATAGTCTAAGGAAAAAAAGCATTGAGTGATGAAGCAACACTCAATGCTCTTAACGCGTAGGATGCAAAATGAGCAGAAAGTTAAGCCAAGTATAAAAGTGTTGAGTGAAGGCCATTCACTTAACGCCACTCAACGCCAAGAAAGCTGAAGAAATGACTAAGTCCAGAATCGTTGAGTGAAGCCCATTCACTCAACGCCTGAGTGAATTTTGAGAATTTGGCTAAGTCCAGAATGACTGACGTAAGCATGAGTCTGCAAAAGTCAACAAAGTCAACGCAGTTCAAATTTATTGTGGGAAAGATAGAGTAAGCCATTGATGGCGCCGACGGCCAGCTTTTGTCTTCTTCTACAAATGGAAGGTGGTAAATTGACAATTAAGGCAACGCAATAGAGCTGTTGATCGACGATAAATAAAATTGAAAATTGTCTGGGTCGAAAACAAGCAATTAGGGTTTTATGATTTCACAATTACAGTTGAACATCGTCTTCTTACTCGCCATTACTGCCGAGTCTGAAGGTCCTGTTCAGTTCAGTCAACCTGAAAGCAAAAAGTGATAGTTGCTGCGATATTCATCTGCCACAGAAAGGTCAGGACTGATTCCTAAAAGAGAAGAGGCAGAGATTTCTGCAAATCTGCTTCCAGAACAAGTCATGATTCATCTGAAGATATCTGTCAACTTGTTGCTGTGAAGAAGAAGTTAGGGGAGACTCAGTTTCTGCCCAGGAAGATAGACACAGAGATCTTTCTCTAGTGTCTAATTGTCTAAAATCTTTGTTATTTTCTGTCGGATCCAATCTTGGATCTGAGTGTAAGATTCTTGAGTGAATCCAAGTGTATGCCTGTGTTATAAAGGCTGAGGTAAGATCTGTTGTAGATCTGAGTGTATGATTTTTGTGTGAATCTGAGTGGTAGGCCTGTGTTATAAAGGCTGAGGTAGGATCCATTTGGGATTTGAGTGGTATGGCATATTGCCTGAGGTGTAAGTCTTGAAGAAGACTGAGTGGTCCTGCGGGATTGTATTATAAGCTCCTTGGAGCCGAGTTTTTGGGGAAGAGCCTTGTCTAACACACTATTAGAAGGGCACAGTGGGACAGTAGACGTACCCAAACTTTGGGGAACCACTATAAAATATCTGTGTCGTCTTGTTGATGTTCATGAAATCTTAACTTAAAAAATCACCATGCACAACAAATAAAGTGTAGATCTAAATAATTAAAAAGGGACCTAAAACCTATTCACCCCCCTCTAGGTGTTAGCTGACCTTGAAAATAAAGTCTTTCACTTGGGCCTTTGAGGGCCTGCACAACTTGGGCTCGCACCTGCTATTTTCCACTCGGCTCGCCAGCTGATAAGTAAAATATGGAGATAGATTTAAATTGAAAAGTAAGTTGGATTTATAAATTAGGCGTTCTGCGTAATCTATCTCGTTTCACTTATATACTTCGATTAAGGCAAACGTACCTATCGAATAATAGTATAATATTTTAAAATATCAAGGTCGTATTTTTCCACGGATCTGTGCTGAGTACTATACTTTAAGGAAAAAGAACTATTATTTTATTGAAAAAATCTAAGGGTTTGTTTTGAAAATAAAAATAAAAGTAATACGTAGGGTTTTGTAAATATTTGAGGTAGATAGCCCTCGAATTTGATTTACTTTGGAAAATACTTTTTTTACTAAGATAAACTCTACCTTTTTATTAATTAAAATACTTGACTGTGGATGTTCCATAAATATGAGTGTACCTCTATCGAGGATACATCCACCTGTGATTACGTACTTTGCCTAAATTTTCGTATCTAATCAAAAATACCTTAATTCACGCTTTACGTTGTGAACCCTACTATTGACCTCCTACTAGTTTTCGAAGGTTCAACCCAGGAGGCTTACGTTCATCTCTTTTGAGAATGAGGCGCTGTTTCTCTTTACCTCAGAATGATCAATTTCTTGGTAAATCTTAAGTTTTTAATTTAGAAAATAGGGTTTTTTAATTGCAGAAAAAATATCTGCCCCAAAGTATCTCAATTGATTCTAATAAGTTTTTAGCCTCTCAATTGGGATAAGGGTGGTAGTAATAAAATTAAAAGACTTGTAAAAGTGCAAAAATAATATCCGTCCCAACCATATTAATCAAGCGTTAAAAAGTTCTTAGCCCCTCATCCGGGATGGGGGTGGTAGTAAAAGGAAAGAAAAAAAAATGAAAAGTACTTACACACACACCCTTTCTCAACAGGAATAAAAGCTAAGTTAAAAGCAATTAGAGATGAAGAAGTCATGAAAACTGAAATTTTATTACTTACAAAAGTGTTACACACTAGGAAACCAAACCCGGTTAGGAAAATATCACTCAAAAGCTACTTATAAACACGATATAGAACTATTTTGAACTCTACAAGTTATCCCTAAACCTATGCCTTGGCCCTCCTTTTATAGCCGAAAATTTTTAAGTACACGCCCCCCTTACACGCCCCCTCGGGCATGTCACCTAGGCGTGACACTGACGTGGCGTTTGTGGATCAAATTTTGGCAAATTTCTGGATTGGGTAGAAAGTACACGGGCGTGACTTATTGGTCACGGGCGTGACATCTGGGCGTGTCTGCATGGCATTCCAGCTTGGCTTCTTCATGGCGCGATAGCAGGTCATGGATTACATCACGGGCCTGACACCTGACACAAGGGAGTATAGTTCGGGTGTGACTCGTATTTGCTAGCTTCAACATTTCGCCTTGGCTCGACAGCGGGTTCATTGCTTGGTCACAGGTGATGTCACGGGCGTGACAGGTGGAACATAGGCGTGTTCCAGGGCGTGACTTTAATTCGCTGGCTGAAATCTCCCAAAATGTTGGAATTGCTGGTATTAAAGTTACACGCCCTAGGTCACGGGCGTGGCCTAGGTGCGTGACTTAGGAAATTTTCCCGAAATGCCCATTTTGTCCAGGAATACCTATAGGGCACAAAAATAGATTAAGTTAGAATTGAAAAATAAAAAGAAACGATTCATTTATGTATTTATACAATATATTTACATTTTTTATAAAAAAAAACAAAAAAAAACACTAAAATATATATATATATATATATATTACTATTCATCAAATACCCCCATACTTAAGCTTGCTATTCCAGAGAAAAGTATGAGTCGACTATACGAATAGTTATAAAATTTCTAATTCAACTATCAGTTTATTCAATCAAGAGAAGCTAGACATAAAAAATCCAGAGTAATAAGAGTTAAGTCCTACATTCTGCAAATGATTTAGCCAGAAATAAATGTTCGTAGGCATAAGACTTCTTGAGAAAACCAAATAGTAAGCAACATTACAATCATTAGTAATAAGTTAGATTAGAATTATAAAAATCATACTTTAAAAGAGATATGATGAAAAAAAGACAACCTTTTAAATATGCTCTCTCAAAATTTGAAGAAAAATTAGATACATTTGTAGTGGTTTTATGGGGTACAAACTTGGCGTTTGCCTATATAGTTGGCTTTGATATAGGAGGTGATGAATTTTATCCTCTCACCTTATTCTTGCTTTGTTATAACAGCTTAGGAAAATATTTTCCAAGGCAGAAAAAAATATAGTAGAATTAAATTTTATTTTAATCAAATGTATATGTTTAGGAGCACATACTGCATTTCATATAGTCTTTTAAAAATTATTGGATGCCTATATTTACAGAACAAAATCTTATTCCCATTGATATATGATCTTTTCTTTTCTAGGAGCACATACTCCTAGATGATTGCTTGCATAATAAAACATGCCAAGTAAAAAGTAGATAAGTAGGGGGGTGTCAAAATTAATTTTGATAAAAGATTTTGAGAGCAACTACAATAGCTTGAAAATTCATATATTTCGATAAGAGTGAAGTTAAGATAATTACAGTGTATAGATATTTAGCTAACATAATACACATGCATCTATTTATCGTAAACCAGAAGTAGTGCTCAAAATAAATCATATAACTTTAAATTAAATACAATAGATATTCTTTAAAACTTATCCCCAGATATTTAGATCTATCTATTTATGATAAATAAATGACTAGTAAATTGAAAAATTAGATAACTGCGTATATATCAACTCATCATTTTTTATATTTTATGGTTTTTGGAAAAGAGATAAATAATGTAGGGGTTTTAATTTTATTTTCGGATGATTGACTAAGAAAAATATATATTTTAGGTGGATGTTTTTGTTTTTAAGCGAATATATATACTTGAATATTGAAAGAAAATATTTTGTATAAGACTATATATATAAAAACTTTAGAAAGTATTTGTACATATAACTGTGATTTTTAGAAAGAAAATACACTCCCCCATACTTATGTTGTGCATAAGACTGAAGAAAAAGAAAAATATATACAAAACTATAAAGTACAATAAGATAAAGAGGCTTTCCTGATTGGAGGTCGGGGAGGCCATAAGAAACCTGCATATTTAGTAAAACAAAATAGATAAAGTAGATAACTATGGGGTGCCTCCCTCAAGCGCTTTGTTTATTTGTCGCATAGCTTTACCTTTTTAGTGGGATTATTTATATGTTATGAAGGATGTGGGATTCTATATGTTTATTTGAAGAGTCCCCCGCAAGATAAAGTTTTAAGCAGTGCCCGTTTACTTTAAAAGAGCCTAGTTTGGGGTGAGATATAAGAACAGTACCAAATGGCCAAACCTCTTTAGTAGTAAAGGGGTCGGACCATCGAGATTTTAATTTTCCCGAAAAAAGTCTAAGGCGTGAGCTATAAAGAAGGACGAGATTGCCCAGTGAAAAAGATTTTGGAAATTTTATTTTTCTATTATGATAAAACTTAGAACGCTCCTTATAGAATTTATTGTTTTCATAGGCGTTGACACGCCATTCATCAAGTTCATTTAGTTGAATTTTTCTTTGTTTGGTGGCTAAGTTTATATCTAAGTTTAAAAATTCTAGTGCCCAGTATGCGCGATGTTCTAATTCTACCGGAAGATGATACACTTTTCCGTATACTAAACGATAAGGCGTACAACCGATAGCAGTTTTGTATGCCATGCGATAAGCCCAAAGTGCATCATCAAGCTTAAGCAACCAATCTTTTTGATTGATGGCTACCATTTTCTCAAGAATATGCTTCAGTTCCCTATTAACTACCTCCACTTGGCCGCTCGTTTGTTGGTGATAAGCGGTGGCAAGTTTGTGAGTGACTCTATATTTAGCTAAAATTCTAGCTAACTGAGTATTATAGAAATGTGTGCCGCGATCACTCAAAATTGCACGAGGCGTGCCAAAATGACAAAATAAGTTTTTCAAAAATTTTACGACAACTCTCGCATCATTGGTGGGCAGAGCTTGCGCTTCTGCCCACCTTGAAACGTAGTCAACCGCTACTAAAATATAACAATTTTTATAAGATGGAGGTAGTGGGCCTATAAAATCTATTTCCATAGATCGAATATTTCACATTCTATAAATAAGTTCTGGGGCATTTCGTCCCGGCGAGAAATATTACCTGACCATTGACAGCTATTGCAAGTGCTTACCAATTTCTGAGCATCTTTGAATAAAGTGGGACAAAAGAAGCACGCTTCAAGCACCTTTCGCGCAATCCAGTTTGCTTGATAATGTCCGCCGGTTTGTCCTTCATGGCAGTGCTGCAAGATTTTGACACCTTCCTCGCCCGAAATACATCTCCTAATCACTTGATCTGCACAGACTCGAAATAAAAACGGGTCTTCCAAAAAAAAGTTTTTCAGGTAAGAAAAGAATTTCTTCTTTTGCTGACTTGAAATTTTTTTTGGAATGACTCAGGCCACTAAATAATTGGCCAAGTCAGCAAACCAAGGAGTAGAGGAATTCATTACCATTTCTATGGCGAGGAGACGTTCTTCAGGGAATTTGTCCTCAATGTCGGCCTCCATTAACGTATCTGTAGCTGTATTCTCTAGTCGAGAATGATGATCGGCCGCCAAGTTCTCTGTGCCTTTTTTATCTCAGATCTCCAAGTCGAATTCTTGTAGGAGGAGAATCCAACGTAGTAGACGGGGTTTGACATCTGCTTTACTTAATAAATATTTTAAAGAAGAATGATCAGTAAAAACTATAACTTTAGATAGCGTTATATATGATCGAAACTTATCAAAAGCGAATACAATTGCCAGCAGTTCCTTTTCCGTAGTGGTGTAGTTGGCATGTGTAGATGTGAGTGTTTTACTTGCATAGTAAATTGGATGAAAATACTTGTTTACGCGCTGTCCTAATACAACTCCTAGTGCATAATTTCTCACATCACACATTATTTCAAAAGGAAAGGACCAATCTTGTGCTACTAGAATAGGAGAATTGATAAGTTTTTTCTTTTATAAAATTGTATGCTAATAAGCATTCACTATCAAAAATAAAGGGGGATTCTTTTTCTAGGAGGTGAGTTAACGGTTTAGAAATTTTGGAATTTTTTGAATAAACCGTCTTTAAAAACCTGCGTGTCCTAAAAAACTTCATATAGCTTTTACGTTTGTAGGTGGGGGATGTTTTTCAATAATTTATATTTTGGCCTTATCGACCTCAATTCCCAGGATAAAAATTTTATGACCGAGAACTAAGCCTTCTCGGACCATAAAGTGACATTTCTCCCATTTCAGTGCTAAATTCGTGTGTTCGCAACATTGAAGAACATGAGCGAGGTTATCTAAACAAATATGGAATGAGTCTCCGAATACGGATAAATCGTCCATAAACACCTCCATAACATCCTCTACTAACTTGCCAAAAATGGCCAGAATACATCTTTGAAATGTAGGCGGCGTATTGTAAAGGCCAAACAACATTCTTCTATATGCACATGTGCTGAAGGGGCAAGTAAACGTGGTTTTCTCCTGATCTTTGGGGGCGATAGGGATTTGTAAGTACCCCGACAGACCATCAAGAAAGCAATAATATGAGTGGCCAGAGAGTCGCTCCAAAATTTGTTTGATAAACGGTAGTGAAAAGTGATCTTTTCGGGTGTCATCATTTAATTTTCTGTAGTCGATGCACATCCTCCAACCCATAACAATACGAGTTAGAATTAATTCGTTATAAGTGTTTGTCACTACCGTTATGCCGCCCTTTTTCGGGACGACATGCATGAGACTAACCCACGCACTGTTTGAAATCGGGTAGATAATCCCTGCATCCAGAAGTTTCATTACCTAAGTCTTAACGACACACTTCATATTAGGATTAAGCCGTCGTTGAGGTTGGATGGATCTGCGAGGATTATCTTCAAGAAAATTTTTGTGTACAGAACGATGGGTTAATCCCCTGAATATCGAAAATTTTCCATACAATTGCATGGCGATGTTTTTTTAACACTTCCACTAAATCAGAAGTTTCCGAATCGTTTAACTCTGAAGAAATAATAGCATGGAGTTTTGAATTTTCTTCGAGAAAAACGTATTTTAAATGTTAGGGAAGTGGTTTAAGCTCGAGGGTTGGTGGTTCTTCGTAGGACTTTTTTATTTTTAAATTTTTAGAAGTAATGGTTTCCAAAAGGCAAATTATTAGATATTTCGTTTGAAATAGGTAAGTTTGCCAAGTCCGTTTCTTCTTAAGTTTTAGAAAATTCGTTAGAAAGAGAAAAACCATTTTCCTCAAAAGAGGCTTCCACTTGAAAGCATGAATCATTGTTTGAAAGTGAATTCCACATAGATGGATTTATATTAATAGTAACCTCGTCATCTCCAACTCGAAGGAGGAGTCTACCGTTACTTACATCAATTAAAGCGTGGGAGGTAGCGAGAAAGGGGCGACCGAGTATAATGGGTACATAAGCGTCCTCCTCAATGTCGAGGATAACAAAGTCTACCAGGAAGATAAACTTGTCAACCTTGACCAAAACATCCTCCACTATCCCTATCAGATATTTTATGGAATGATCTGCTAATTGGATGCTCATTTTGGTTTGACTTGGAATACCCAATCCTAGTTTTAGAAAAAGCGAGTACGACATTAAGTTAATACTATCGCTCAAATCTGCTAAGGCGTCTTTTATTAATAAATTACCGAAAAGGCACGAGATTTTAAATCATCCCGGATCGTTTAGTTTTGAGGTAATTTGTTTAATAAAACTGCTGAACATTCAACATTATGGGAAACTCGCGATATATCCTCGAGTTTCTTTTTATTAGAAAGTAACGCTTTAAGATATTTTGCGTATTTCAGCATCTGTGCGATTGCCTCGCAGAAATGAACATTAATTTGTATTTGTTTTAAAATTTGTTAAATTTTTTTATAATGCTCGTCTTGTCGCTCATTAAGTAGTTTAGAAAGATAGGGTAAAGATGATGGAGAAATACCCGGTGAAATAACAGAAGGAGAAGAAGAAGAAGAAATAACAGGAGGTGGGGTAGAAACTCTAACCTCAAATTTAGCTTTATTAGGTAACTGTACCTCCTTTCCATTTCGAAGTGTGATGACATGGTGATGCAGTAGCCCCGAGCCGGCCCCTCTCGGTCGGCCCTCCTCGGCCTAGCCAGCGGACCACGTGCTGGCGACCACTGCCGGGCTGCAGCCCAAGCACCCCACCCATGACCGCACCTATTCTCAGCGCGGCGGGATGTTGAGGCGAGGTCTCGAACCCAGCCCCCTTGATAAAGAGCTTTCCTAACAGCTCTCATCACCAAATGAGCTGTTGGTGATGAGAGCTGTTAGGAAAGCTCTTTATCAAGGGGGCTGGGTTCGAGACCTCGCCTCAACATCCCGCCGCGCTGAGAATAGGTGCGGTCATGGGTGGGGTGCTTGGGCTGCAGCCCGGCAGTGGTCGCCAGCACGTGGTCCGCTGGCTAGGCCGAGGAGGGCCGACCGAGAGGGGCCGGCTCGGGGCTACTACATCAAAAAAGTGCAGCTCAGTTGGTGATGAGAGCTGTTAGGAAAGCTCTTTATCAAGGGGGCTGGGTTCGAGACCTCGCCCCAACATCCCGCCGCGCTGAGAATAGGTGCGGTCATGGGTGGGGTGCTTGGGCTGCAGCCCGGCAGTGGTCGCTAGCACGTGGTTCGCTGGCTAGGCCGAGGAGGGCCGACCGAGAGGGGCCGGCTCGGGGCTACTGCATCACATGGGCATTCTCCCGCGGATTTGGCTCCATATTTCCTGGTAAAGTTCTAGGTTGGCGCTTCGATAACATCTTTGAAATCTGTCCAATTTGAGTTTCCAAATTTTTAATTGATCCGGTAAAGTTCCGAATATTGGACTCATTTGTGACGACATATTTAGTAAAGATGTCTTCTATCGGGGTGGGTCGTAGTGGTTGTGATTGTGGTGGTGGTGGTTGTGGTGCAAATCTAATTGGATTTGCATTAGGCGGGCGCTGAGCATTATTGGGGTTGCTCCATGATAGATTTGGCCTAAACCCTGGATTGTAGTTATTATTATACGAAGTAATATTTGGGTTATAGGAAGGAGGTCGATATGGATTCCCCATATAATCGACTTGTTCTTCAATTATTTTATTATTAGTTGAATTCCAAGGAGGAGTGGCGGAGGGAGCAGACATCCCCGCTACTTTCCTAGTTAGAAATTCTACTTGAAGTGCTAAATTTGAAGAAGCGTCAAGCTCATAAAGCCCAACGGGTTTATTAGGGCATGACCTAGGCACGCTCCATTGGTAGGCATTCATGACCATTTCTTCAAACAAGGCCTGAGCGGCCTCCGGTGTTTTATTATTTAGTGTTCCCCCGACGGCAACATCAATCATTTGTCTGGTTTGGAAATTCAAACCATTATAGAATGTCTGCATTTGGAGCCAAGCCAGCACTGTGTGATTTGGACACCTACGCAAATTTTTTTAAAGCATTCCCAAGTCTCATAGAGAGACTCAAACTCGCCTTGAACAAAGGAAGAAATATCCGCATGTAATTTAGCAGTTTTAGCAGGCGGAAAATACATTGTTATGAATTTTTTGGTCATCTCAGCCTAAGTAGTGATGGATCCTCTAGGTAGAGAACCTAACAACTGCTTGGCTTTTGTCTGTAACAAAAATGGAAATAAGCAAAAACGAATGACATCATCAGTGACGCCATTTATTTTAAACATGTTGCATATTTCTAAGAAATTTGACAGATGCGTATTTGGATCTTCATCTGACAATCCATCGAATTGAACTGAGTTTTGAATCATTTGGATTATGCTAGATTTGATTTAAAAATTATTATTAGCAATCATGAGACGAACTATACTTGACCCGGTGTAGTCCAAGTCCGGCCTCGCATAATAAGACATAGTCCTTTGCGGGGCCACGACTGGAATTTGATCTGCCATAGTTTCAACGTGTGTAGTTCCAATAGACTCTTCCAGATTTAATGCTTGGTCTTGGTCACGAGATCGAAGGCAACTGTAATAGGTGCGGTAAATTTCAGGATCAAAATAAAGATTAGAATCAATATGAGAGTTTTGTCGGGTCATGCACTAAAAACCTATTATATAAAACCTTTTTTGTTATTTTTATTTTTGTTTTATTATATTTTTTGTAGTTTTTTTGGAAATTTAAAAGGCAAAAATAAAAGTGTTGTAAACAAAAATATAACTTTTATAAAAATAATGGTTTTGTAATGAACATAGAATTTGTGGTTTTTTTATTTTTATAAAAACAGTAATTTTTAATAATAACTAAGATAAAAGTAATAGTAATTCCTTTTTATTCAAATATCAACACAAAATGATCCCCGACAACGGCGCCAAAAATTTGATTAGTAAAATATGAAGATAGATTTAAATTGAAAAGTAAGTTGGATTTATAAATTAGGTGTTCTGCGTAATCTATCTTTTTTTCACTTATATACTTCGATTAAGGCAAGTGTACCTATCGAATAATAGTATAGTATTTTAAAATATCAAGGTCGTATTTTTCCACGGATCTGTGTCGAGTACTATACTTTAAGGAAAAAGAACTATTATTTTATCGAAAAAATCTAAGGGTTCGTTCGTTTTAATGACATTGTTATTGAAGTATTGTCTTTTAATCCAATATCAATACACATGGGAAATGACATTGAGTTTAAATCCAATTCTTTTGTTCGGCCACATGATGACTTTCTGTCATAGGAATTGACATTAATCACTTTTTATTGTTCGTTTGCAGAAAGGTTTTCAATCATATGAATTGGCATTGGTCAATGCTCTCAATTAAAAATAACAAAAGCAGATTTTTCGCCCGACATCAATTTTATCGCCCAGACACGATTTTTTCGTCATCACGCGATGTTTTTTCCCGGGCTTAAATTTTTCAGCCCGAACGCTAAATTTTTCGTTCGAACGGGATTTTTTCGGCGAGACGTAATTTTTTCGCACGGACGCGATTTTTCCGCCCGAACTCAAATTTTTAGCTCCGCCACTTCTTTTTTGCTCGGACGCGACTTTTAATCCCGGACGTGATTTTTTAGCACGGACGTGACTTTTACGCACGGATGCGATTTTTTCGCCTCGACGCAATTTTTTCGCCCGATGCGATTTTTTCGAATGGGGTTTTCTTCTTCCCCTTTTTCAATGAAAGATTCATATCAAGAAATTTCAATGTACCCGACGTGATTTTTTTGGCTGAACGTGATTTTTTCGCTCGGAAGCAATTTTTCACCCGGGCGCGACTTTTTCGCTCGGACATGATTTTTTTCGCGCAGACTTGATTTTTTTGCCCTGACGCGAAATTTTTGCTTCAGGGCAAAAAAATTGCGCCCGGGCGAAAAAGTCGCGTCGGGGCGAAAAAGTCATGTCCGGGCGAAAAAGTCGCGTCCGGCCGAAAAAATCGCGTCCGGTCGAAAAATCGCGTCCGGCCGAAAAAATCGCGTCCGGGCGAAAAAATCCCATCTGAGCCAAAAATCGCGTCTGGGCAAAAAATCGCGTCCCGGTGAAAAAATTGCGTCCGAGCGACAAAATCATGCCCGGGCGCAAAAATCGCGCCCGAGCGCGAAAATGGCGTCCGGGCGCAAAAATCGCTTCCGAGCAGAAAATGGCATCCGGGCGAAAAAATCGCGCCCGTGCAAAAAAATCGCGCCCGGGCAAAAAATCGCGCCCGGGCGAAAAATCGCGCCCGGGCGAAAAATCGCGCCCGGGCGAAAAATCGCGCCCGGGCGAAAAATCGCGCCCGGGCGAAAAAATCGCGCCCGAGCGAAAAATCGCGCCCGGGCGAAAAAATCGGGCCCGGGCTAAAAAATCGTTTCCGGGCGAAAAATACGCACACGGGCGAAAAAAACACTTCGAGGTGAAAAAAATCGCGTCCGTGCAAAAATATCGCGCCTGGGCGAAAAAATCGCGTTCGGGCGAAGAAAACACCCACGAGTGAAGAAAATGCCCACGAGCGAAAAAATCGCATCTAGTCGAAAAAATCGCGCCCGGGCAAAATAAATCGCGTCCGGGCGAAAAAAACGCGTCCGTGCGAAAAAAGCGCGTTTTGGCGAAAAAAGCGCGTCCGGGAAAAAAAATAGCGTTCTGGCGAAAAAATAGCGTCCTGGCCAGAAAATCGCATCCGTGCAAAATAGTCGCGTTCGGACGAAAAAATCGTGTGTGGTCCAAAAAAATCGCATTCATGCAAAAAAAAATTACTCTTCTTTTGAAAAGCCAATGTTGGCAATCTCAATATCCTCACCTGGAGATAGACATTGAACTAATGAGTTTTTAGTTTTGTGTGAATATCTACGGCTTTCCTCCAAAAAGCCAATTCCACTTTACAATTGTTGATACGAACAGCGGAAATGACTTTCATTTTTTTAAAGCCAATATTTAATATCAATGTCGTTGAAACGAACGGACCATAAGGGTTTGTTTTGAAAATGAAAATAAAAGTAATACGTAGTGTTTTGAAAATATATGAGGTAGAGAGCTCTCGAATTTGATTTACTTTGAAAAATACCTTTTTAACTAAGATAAACTTTACCTTTTTATTAATTAAAATACTTGACCGTGGAGGTTCCCTAAATATAAGTGTACCTCTATCGAGGATACATCCACCTGTGATTACGTACTTTGACTGAACTTTCGTATCTAATCAAAAATACCTTAATTCACGTTTTACGTTGTGAACCCCGCTATTGACCTCCTACTAGTTTTCGAAGGTTCAACCCAGGAGGCTTACGTTCATCTCTTTCGAGAATGAGGAGTTATTTCTCTTTACCTGAGAAATGATCAATTTTTTGGTAAATCTTGAGTTTTCAATTTAGAAAATAGGGTTTTTAAAATGCAGAAATAATATCCGTCCCAAAGTATCTCAGTTGATGCTAACAAGTTTTTAGCCTCTCAATTGGGATAAGGGTGGTAGTAATAAAATTAAAAGACTTATAAAAGTGCAGAAATAATATCCGTCCCAACTATCTTAATCAAGTGCTAAAAAGTTCTTAGCCTCTCATCCTGGATGAGGGTGGTAGTAAAAAGAAAGAAAAAAAATGAAAAGTACCTACACACACACACCCTTTCTCAACAGGAATAAAAGCTAAGTTTAAAGCAATAAGAGATGAAGAAGTACATGAAAACTGAAATTTTATTACTTAAAAAAGTGTTACACACTAGGAAACCCAAACTAGGGTTAGGAAAATATCACTCAAAAGCTACTTATAAACACTATATAGAACTATTTTGAACTCTACAAGTTATCCCTAAACCTATTCCTTGGCTCTCCTTTTATTGCCGAAAAATTTGAAGTACACGCCCCCTCGGGCGTGTCACCTGGACGTGACCGCTCACGTGGCATCTGTAGATAGAATTTCGGCCGATTTCTGGATTGGGTTGAAAGTACACGGGCGTGACTTATTGGTCAAGGGCACGATATCTGGGCATGTCAGTATGGCGTGGCAGCTTGGCTTCTTCAGGGAGCGACAGCTGGAATTCTTCTAGGTCACGACTTACGTCACGGCCGTGACACGTGGCACACAGGCGTGTAGTTCGGGCATGACTCGTGGTTGCTACTTCAACATTTTGTCTTGGCTCGACAGCAGGTTCATTGCTTGGTCATGGGTGATATTACGGGCGTGACAGGTAGAACACGGGTGTGTTCCAGGGCGCGACTTCAATTCGCTGGCCGAAATCTCCTGAAACGCTGTAATTGCTGGTTTTAAAATTACACGCCCTAGGTCACGGGTGTGATTGATGAGTCTAATTTATTTAGGGTTTTTGGGACTCATCTGAGCTTATTTTCTTGCATGTGCACTAATTTTTCAATTGGAAAAGTTATATTTTTGTTTAGATTTTTATTGACCACATTGTGCACTGTTTTGGCCCATGGGTGTGCAATTGCATATTCTTTTGTATGGGGTATGCACATGGTGCTCCCCATGGCTCTTTTTGTTCATTTTATTCTGTATATTGGTGTTGGGAGCCTGTGCTCCAGCTTGGTTTTTGCTGTGTAGGTTGTGCATTTTCCCCAAGGCAGGAATTCTGATTTGTGGAAAACGCACGATCGTGCGTTTCCTTAGCGCACAGTTTCTTCTTAATCGTGCGTTTTACTTAGTCGAGTGGATCTCGACGAATTTCGTCGAGATGAACTCGACGAATTTTAACACACGATTAATGCACGGTTTCGGCCAAACCGTGCGAGAAGAAAATGAACGGTTCTCCTGTAGCTCTCTTGTTGGCACCATTCTGCGGTTGATCGTGCGATTTGTTCACGCACGGGCGGCAGTGCCCTTGCACGAGTAAAACACACAGTTTTCCTGTTTGTTCCCATTTTCCTGCGCTCCGTTGTTACCCGTGTGATTTTCTTCACAAACGGGCGGAAGCGCCCGTGCGCTAGTAAAACGCACGGGTCAACGCATCTTCATCCGCAAGCTTGGCCAGGAAGTTTAATAACACACGGTTGATGCACGGTCGTGCGCCAAACTATACGTGCCTAATTTTCTGACCTGCTTCTATTTAAAGCGCAGATTTTTCTCCATTTCGGGAGAGACTTTTCTCCAGCCATTCCAGCCATCTTTTTAGGGCAAAGCTCCATCTTTCCACCTACGCCCTTCATCTTCCAACAAGGAGAGAAGCTCCAGCCATGCTCGCGAAGCTTACCTCTTGCTGGTGCTTGCTCTCGGCCTCCTCCTTCATCTTTTAAGCTCTATTTCAAGTTTTGACGCTGTATCCATCAAGCAAAGGGAAGCTTGCAACTTTCTTTCCCATCATGACATGAAGAAGATGGGTCCATTGGAAGGTAGTCATAGCCTTCTCTACCCCGGACGTAGTTGAGGACCAAGCTTGGACACGGATTGACAACCCGGCGATTCCTTCCGCGACCCCTTGACGAGCCTTCAGATTCGATCAATCTCTTGACTTGTTCTTGCTTTCTTGTTGAATATGTGTGTTTAAATCTGTTTATGTAGATGATGTGAACTTTAGTTGTAAACATTATTTGTTTCATGTCTATGTGAACCTGTTTTGTTTTACTGCTTTAGTTGCTTGAGTAGCGGCCGCATTTCCATCCGCCACCACATCCAGTTCTGCCGCTCTAGCGATTGCTAGAAGTGTGAGTAACAAAGAGGTGCTCACGACCCTCATTCCGCCATTCTCACCACCTCATCTGCAAGCCTACTCGTCCATCCGCCTAGCGATTCAGTGCATAGCGGCCCGTGTAGTCTTCCATCCCGCCTTGCAAAGCATCGCGTAGCGGTGTTGCATAGGAGTAGTTTATAGTATTTTACTTTCTTTCTCCGCAAACAACCAAACACCCCTTTCGTAGGTTATACCTTTGTACTTCAATCTCAAGTCCTCCTTAAAATTAACTCCACTTTGCTATGTTCCCTCGAGATCGATACTTGGGAAAATTCGCCCATTTTATATTACTTGTGCGACCGGTACACTTGCCGTTCAACACATCATGTTTTTGGTGCCGTTGCCGGGGAACACAGTCGTGTGAGTTTTTGGAGAGCGTGATATGAGATAGAAGCCCTTTCCATTTATTCATATCATGTTTCTTCTTTGCTTTAGTTTTTATATTTGTTGTTTATTTTTCTTTGTTCCTTTTCTAGTTTTAATTTTTCAGCTGCAGGCATTCCTTTTCTTTTTTTTGCTAGTATGTAGTTAATTTTTGCTTAGAATATTTCTGTTGGTGAATTCTTTCTTGTTGCACCATGTTTTCTTATATGAATATCCGTTGCAAATGGTGCGGGGATTATAGGCATGGTAGTGATGAGTGCCCCACTGAAGATAGTGAGCATAATTCTCGTGGTTCAGTGTATGGAGCACCGTCCTCTTATGGTACTTCCTACACCATACCCAAGTCTTTTGGTCACTTCTCTTCTACGCCTTCACCTTTTTCTTATTCCTCTCCGGTCCCACCAGCACTAAGGAGCAATGGAAAACGGTGTTTGTGTTATCGTAGTACCGAGCACGTGTTGAAAGATTGCGCAGAATTTCAGCGCCAGTTGGAGGAGGATGATGAACCGGGTATCCGATTCGTTCTATCCACCTCTCAAATGGCCGCCCCTTCTGATTCTTATGATATATTCGCAGTACCACCTTATTTATGGGGGACTACTGCGGATATACCCATCAGACTTTCTACTGATCGGTGTGACAACATTGTGGTGCCGTCGCTCCCCATGCATTCTTCCCCTCTTTTTGATTCACCCCCGGAAGAACCCGCACATATTTTCTCTGATGTTGTTGTTCCTCCGCTTTCTTTGCAAGAATTATCTATCCCAATTTTTGGTGAGTCAGTTGATGATACCGACGATGATCTATGCTTGGATCCTGCTGGGAGTGAGACCGGGACCACTCTCCCTATTTTTGATTATTTTAGTTCTTCATCTTCTTTATTTCTTGATCCCCTTTCTATATCTGAGCCTGTGTGGGTTGAGTCTTCACAGGTGCTTCAGGAGGAATTGGAGCTTCCAGCTCGAGTGATGGATGATAACATCCTCTTTGGAGAGGAAGTTGATTCCTCCTAAGTTGTGGAAGCTCCATTAATTACTTTCTCCTCCTATCGTCTCCCTGTAGACGATACCTTGCTAGGCAAGGATTTATTTTATGGTGAGATGAGTGAGGAACAATGCTCCTCCTCTTCTTACTTCTTATTTCCTCTACCTATGTTGGGAAGGTATTATTATTTAGGTAGAGGGGTAACCGCTTTATCTCCGTATTGGTACTCGCTACCACAATGGATAATGGAACAAGTACCTGTGCACTTTTCTTTTCATAGACCCATTAGCTAGAAATGTATAAAATTTAATAAGTCGTGCTGGGAGGACAATAACCCCAGTAGTTATCTTTCATTTCCTGCATTTTTCTTTTTCGTGTCTATCATAGTTTTAGTATTTCTTTGTATTTTTTCTATTTTTATTTTGTTTTTGCAGAGCTCACCCCTGCAAGTATTCATGGCAAATTTGTATTGGCGGGGTTGTGATTCTTCATTTGGCGGACCTGCCTCTGTTTTTCAAGCGTCTTCTGGTATGCTCACTGGCTGAGCATTGGGTAACCTCTTCCCTCATCTCTATCTAATTTTAATTTCAATATCATATGTTGTGTAGATTAGTTTAAGTCTGGGGGAGAGCCTGCATTTGTTACCTTTTGCACGCGCACATTTCATGTGCATACTAGAAGCTTTTATTGTTTTATTTTGATTAGTTCATTGCATCGCACACCACTACACCCACATGAGCGCGTGCTTAGTTGTTAGCGTGCTGCGAGTTAAACTCGTTTCTTTTGTATGATTTGGGAAAATATTGTGCTGGCATAGGATTGTGAGACGGAGTAAAATGTTGACTCATGCAGTGCTCCTAGTCGAGTGCTCTCGTCTCGTGTAGAAATTAGAGTAAATTTAATTTTTCTGTATGCTTATTAGTTTTATATTTTTCTATTTGCGTAAAGACTTTTTATTATACTCAAAAATTAGTGAATTTGGTGTGAATCGAACGGTAGTGTAGGGATGTGTGTAGCCGTCACTAGACTCGTTTTGCTCGAGTCGAGAGGAAGGATCATCTTTCTCGGTGGCTAAGAACTTGGCCCAAGCTACTCTCGAAGCATTGGTGCATGGTTAGTCAAGCATGAGCATGATGTAGGCAATCATTTTTGGCCCGGTTGAGCTTTGTATCGTTCCTAACATCTTATCCCCGCTATTCCCCATTGTGCCTACCCTTTTTTGATTCAGCTCCACCATTTTTTCACCAAAGCTTCATAACCGATCCTAGTCGCACACCCAAGTCGAGCTTTAGTATTTTACATTTTTATTTTGGGGGTGTTGATGTGCTGATATTCCTTGTGAATATGTGGATGTGCTCTAATGATTTGATTTGCTGAAAAAAGATGATTTAAAAAAAATATATGAAAATATCTGTGAAAAAGAAAAGTGAAAAGAAAAAGGTTGATTGAAAATTCTATTTGAGAAGAGATTGTATTTGGAGTAGGCGGTGCGCACACCCGTATTTTAAAAATTAAGACTGGGGGTGTTGTGTACCCGTATGTATTTTGGGTAGCGGAGGGATTCATTTTTTTATGCTAGCTCATTTGGGTTAGGTGCATAGCCTTCTTGTTTATCTTTATTTACCTCACCGAAACCCAAGCCCTATCTCTTACCCTAAAGTCCTATGGATTCTCGCTTGAGTCAAACTAGTACCGTGGAGAGAGTGTGAACAGGCAAGCGTATGGTCCCCGACATTGATGGATTTCTTTGGAGGTGATCCTGAGCCCTAGTCTTTGGCAAATCTCACCTTAGTGGCCTGCCTACTTTCTTCCTACGCGTGACCGGAAGATTCACCGTGATTCCACTTTTGAATAATAATAAACTTTGATACGCATTATGAAAAGTTTAACTATTTTGCATACTTAGAAATATTCTCTATTATATTTTTATGCGTGCGAGCATGCGACTTCGCATGGTACTCTGTATCTCAATTTCTATGCTAGCTAAGTCATTTTACCTATCTGCATAGATTTGGTTTGCTCGGGACGCGTAAACAGGTAAGTCTGGGGGTGTGATGAGTCCGATTTATATAGGGTTTTTGGGACTCATCTGGGCTTATTTTCTTGCATGTGCACTACTTCTTCAATTGGAAAAGTTATATTTTTGTTTAGATCTTCATTGACCATGTTGTGCACTATTTTGGCCCATGGGTGCGCAATTGCGCATTCTTTTGTTGGGGGTATGCACATGGTGCTCCCCATGACTCTTTTTATTCATTTTATGCTGTGTATTGGTGCTGGGAGCCTGCGCTTCAGCTTGGTTTTTGATGTGCAGGTGGTGAATTTTCCCCAAGGCAGGAATTTTGATTTGTGGAAAACGCACGTTCGTGCATTTCCTTAGCACACGGTTTCTTCCTAATCGTGTGTTTTACTTAGTCGAGTGGATCTCGACGAATTTCGTCGAGATGAACTCGATGAATTTTAACGCACGGTTAACGCACTGTTTCGACCAAACCGTGTGAGAAGAAAACACACGGTTCTCCTGTAGCTCTCTTGTTGGCACCATTCTGCGGTTAATCGTGCGATTTGTTCACGCACGGGAGGCAGCGCCCGTGCGCGAGTAAAACGCACGGTTTTCCTATTTGTTCCTATTTTCCTGCGCTCTGTCGTTACCCGTGCGATTTCCTTCACGCACGGGCGGAAGCGCCCGTGCACGAGTAAAACGGGTCAACGCATCTTTATCCGCAAGCTTGGCCAGGAAGTTTAATAACGCACGGTTGATGCACGGTCGTGCGCCAAACCGTGCGTGCCTATTTTTCTGACCTGCTTCTATTTAAAGCACAGATTTTCCTCCATTTCGGGAGAGACTTTTCTCCAGCCATTCTAGTCGCCTTTTTAGGGAGAAGCTCCGTCTTTCCACCTCCGCCCTTCATCTTCCACCAAGGAGAGAAGCTCCGGCCATGCTCGCGAAGCTTACCTCTTGCCGGTGCTTACTCTCGGCCTCCTTCATCTTTTAAGCTCCATTTCAAGTTTTGACGCTGTATCCATCAAGACAATGGAAGCTTGCAACTTTATTCCGCATCATGACATGAAGAAGATGGGTCCATTGGAAGGTAGTGACAACCTTCTCTACCTCGGACGTAGTTGAGGACCGAGCTTGGACGTGGAATGACAACCCGACGATTCCTTCTGCGACCCCTCAACGAGCCTTCAGATTCGGTTGATCTCTTGACTTGTTCTTGCTTTCTTGTTGAATATGTGTGTTTAAATCTGTTTATGTAGATGATGTGCACTTTAGTTGCAAACATTATTTGTTTCATGTCTATGTGAACCTGTTTTGTTTTACCGCTTTAGTTGCTTGAGTAGCACCCGCATTTCCATCCGCCACCACATCCGGTTCTGCCGCTCTAGCAATTTCTAGAGGTGTGTACAGCAAAGAGGTGCTCACGACCCTCATTCCGCCATTCTCACCACCTCATCCGCAAGCCTACTCGTCCATCCGCCTAGCGATTCGGTGCATAGCAACCCGTGTAGTCTTCCATCCCGCCTGGCGAAGCATCACATAGCAGCGTTGCATAAGAGTAGTTTATAGTATTTTACTTTCTTTTTCCGCAAACAACCAAACCCCCCTTTCGTAGGTTAGACCTTTGGACTTCAATCTCAAGTCCTCCTTAAAATTAACTCCACCTTGTTGTGTTCCCTCGAGATCGATACTTGGGAAAATTCACCCATTTTATATTACTTGTGCGACCGGTACACTTGCCGTTAAACGCATCAGTGACCTAAGGGCTTTGTAACATCCCTCAAACAATTAGACCCCTAGGATGGTTTTGTCATGGCTGAGTCATGACAAAACCCTCAGAAGCACTAAGGGTTTATGTGAACAAGAAAATTAGGGTGTCACCATGGTCTTCAAATAGTATAATTCTAAACAATAGTTTAGGATGACCATATGCTTCACCATGACTCCATGACCCCACCACATGTAACATCCCATAGGAAGTTAAATGTATACCTTACCCGAGAAATTTATAGAGCCGTGAATTTACGACAACCTCATAAATCTCAATGGAAACTTATGAAATTTAGTAAGAGGACCTTTAATGACATTTTAAAGCTCTGTGAATTATTATTTTGGTATTTAGTAAGCTTGATAAAATATAATTTTTAGTCAGAGGCCCTTTCTGTTCATCCTTGAGATTCAGTAATTTTTCTACAATTTTCTGATGATTAACTTTAACACTTTCTTCTTTACCTATAATTCATGGCTTATTTTTGGATTAATTAATTAGAGGCCAAATCATTTATGGAAAATCATGAAATTTGGTATTTTCTGGTATTCCTCTGTTATCTAGTGTTCATAATTTTTGGGTGGCCATTACTTGAGAAAATATTATACTTAATGTTCATATTACCCGTAGTCTAACTTTGGGAAAATTTATTAAATACCAAATTTATTAGGAAAATTATAAGTTTCTGGAGTTAGGCTAATCATGTCATGATAGACCCCCATTAAATATCTTAAGGATTGTGGATGAAAATTTGGAGTACCTCCTATCATGTACAATATATAGTATAGGTTGGTCTGCATATAATAAAACTGCAGAAAATGTGATAGCATTTGAATTGGGCATATGGGTTGGGGTTAATAGTTTGCTGGTTTGGGGTAAAATGAAATTGAGTTCATCATTGGAAATTGGGATGAGTAGAATGTTTGGTTGACTGGCGTTAGGTGGTGCACGGGATCGACGAAAGATTGTCTTTCCTATGGAGAGGAAGATTCAAAATACGTTAGGGTTAGTTCTAGTATAATATTAAAAGGGATCGGGATTTGGGTAATAACCAACAACAATAAGTGCCTTGCGAAAGAGAACGATGGGCTTCAGCTACCATCATAGTTCCTAGTGCCCTTTGAGAGCCCTTCACGGGGTATACCGGGGGAAGTCTTGGGCTAACCTAGACTGTAGGAATAATAAACTTCAAGAGCAATTAGTATAACTAGGGGTTCACTTTCACACACCTTGGTGTCTCAGGAAGTTAGGTTGGGTCACACGGGCGGTAGGCTCGGTGGTTTTGGTGATGGGAAAGTTAGCCTGGCGAGTCGATGACTTGGTAGATAATTATGACAGATAGGATAGTCCAGGGAGCTTTGACTCAGTTGTTGGTTGTGTCGGACGGGTTAGTCCGGGGAGCTTTGGCTCGATGGTTGATACATCAAGATTGCATGCACATAAATTATAAGGTGGTGGGTCTTCGGTGTTGGAGGGTCGATGCATCGACGCCAATATGTTAACTCGGCAAGTGTGGTTTAGCCCTTCACCAAATTAAGTCTGGTGGACACGCCGGCAATGAGTACGCAGGAGCTCCGCTTAGTGCACCAGCGTCAAGGCGTACGATAGGTCTGACTGGTAGTATAATTACTGGTTTAGAGGTGGGCGAGGCCCAACCCACCGCTTCCGTTTGCCACTACGGAGGTATCCTTTGAGGTTAGGCTCCAAAAAGGGGGAACTAAAGGTCTGTGTACATAGAGTCGAGTGGGTGTGTTGCACTTGCATGTCTCACATCATAGTATACTTGCATGACATAGCATAATCATTTAAAAAACCATTGACACATATTGTATAAATTGGTATGGGACTCTTTATACAATAGGCCCTACAAAACGGCCCCTTGGTTTATAAGCTTGCGTGAGCGTGATTATAAGCTAAGGTTATTATTTTATGTATATATATTGCTTTCTTAAAACCGACACCCCATCGTATAAATTAGTATGGTACTTTTTATACGATAGGAGCCTTGCAGACGACCCCTTAGCTTATGTGTTTGTATGGGCATTCATATAAGTTAAGATTACATATTTCATAATTTGTTTTACATACTTTTGTTACTACTACATGTTTTTATGGAACTGCTAGATTAGTTCTGCCGCTGCCTGCTACCTTTGATATACTCCACCTTAAGTACCTTTCCTTTCCTTCTCCCCACTCTGTGCCTAGGAGCCATGGGGGAGGGGTGGGGGGTGATAGGACTTAGTCTTTTAGACTAACGGTTTTCGGACCAAATCATTTTAGGGGATCGTGGAGCCCAGCTTGGTGGTGCAGCCCCGGAGGTCGGCATGCTTGGAGATTGGACAGTCTAGCACCGGAGTGCAGATAGCTGGGACAGTGAGTCCCGTTCGCTAGTAGTTGTTATAGATTTGCTTCCGCGACGAGTGACTTGTAGTGAGGACTTTGATGTATCGGCCATGAGTCCTATTTCCAGTACTTTTATTATTATTGCTGTGGACTCTCCCTTCGTGGAGAATTGTTACTATATATGTGATTATTATGGACATGTGTTAGAGTTCTAATCTCATGTACTCTCATAATTTTGCTACTATTCTGTGATCGATATGGCCGGCAGGATCGATGTTTCGTAGTGACGACCTTCCCGGGCGTGATGGTGTCACCACAAATCGATGGTTCTGGGCCTAAGACCCTATGGTTAAAAAAGAAAAAAAAGGTGTCTTACAAGCGTAAGCGTGGTGTGCCCATAAGGGAATCACATGTAAAGTCCACCTGAAACTTGTCGATATACTCCACACTTTAACCCTCTGAGTTACATTTACGACAACCATATCAGGGTCATGGAGTCATGGTAGACAAATCATCCCATTTCCAGCTAGACCCCTAAGAGTGGTTTTGTCATGACTAGGTCATGATAAAACCCTAGGAAGTCCAAGTAGACTAGGTGAACTTAGGTAGGAAGGTGAAGGCCACTATGGTCTGTAAATAATAGATTTTAAACACTAGTTTAGGATGATCATGGGGCTTCACCATGACTCTAAGACTCCACCACAACCTCACCAACCTATTGGAAGGTCCATAAGAGCCCCAAGGGTCTATTGGAGTCAACCTAGGGTGGCCAAGCTGACCTAGGATCATCCTAGCCTAAATTATACAAGGTGCCCTAACTAAGGGCAATGTGCCTCTAATGTGCCCAACCAAACCTACCTAGGTCTTCCTAGACTTAAGGTGAGGTCAACGAGTCACCAAAAACCCCTTGGGGTCAACCCAAATGGTCATGTTGACCAAAGTCAACTCATGGGTCAAAGTGGTCAACTTAGGTTAGCCTAGCCCAATTCAAGTGGGCTAAGCCCAAGTGGTGTGGCCCATTAGTCTAAGGAGTGGAGAGACACATTTTGGGCCCACCAAATTCAGAGAGTGATGAATAGGAGAGAGAGGGAGGAGGTTACCCCACTTTGGAGGAGAGAGAAAATAGGGGCTTAATGGCCATCATGGCCATGGAGGTTTCATAACCCCTCACTTTGATGGTGCTTTTACTCCTTGGAGGAAGGGGAAGAGTTTTCAGGAGGTGGGCGGCTAGTGGGGTGGCTGAGCCCCCTCAATTTGGCTGAAACCAAAAATTAGGTTTAATGGCCATTAATGGTGCTTTGATGAATTGGGGAGTTACAAGCCTCCTCTCCCAAATTCCTTTTTAAGAACCTTCACCAGGATCAGAGCAGGCGTTTCCCCCGATTACATCTCAATTCCCTTGCTATTGGTGTAGAATTTTTAGAGGAGCCAAAGCTTGGTGGCCAAAAATGGCAAGGAGGCACATCACCTGCTCTCAGGCCGCAAATCAGGTCCTCCCTTGCTCCTTCTTCTGTGGATAGATCATAGGAATTAATAGGGATAAGCATCAAGCTCAATTGAGACCGATTGGGTGAAGGAAATTCCTGATTTTTTTGTGAATTTCGACTTGCCGGGTTTGCCGGAATAGGCCCCTCCGACGGCTATGCCGCCGCCCAGCGACTGCCACCACCTCGACGGAGGTGGTGGTGGCAGTGTCCAGCCAGGGAGGTGGCCGAGTGGCCGAGAAAATGGGCTGGAAGCTACTCCAAGATGGTGAGATCGGGGCCGTCGACTAGAGGAAGAAGAAACCAAGGAGCCGTTGGATGATGCTTTAAGATCTGTGCAAGATCAAGTTTTATTTATTTATTAAATGGATTTTTTTGCCTCCTTTTATCAGTCACCTTAGGAATTTATTTAAAAATAACTAGATTCTTCTAAGAAAAAAGTGGTAAACACCAAAGTTGTAGCCCTTGAGGTCAAATTTAATTTAAAATTTGTTTTAACCATTTTGACTTAGTGGTTAGACCTCATCACTCAATTTGGTGGGGTCTATACCTAGGGCTAGTCAGAGACTTAAATGTGTGCTCCCACTTCACCACATGTCCAAATGATCTGAAATTTGGACAGGGAGTCAATCTTACGTATACCTAGGTTATGTCCAAAAATGGGAATTTTGGATATACGTTTTTTTTATAGTTTTTTAAATTATTTAATAGTCCTAGGGTAATTTAATTAGGGAACCTAATGACCTCCAAACCCTCCCAAATTTTGTGAGTGGTCCTTGGGGTCATCATAAGGCTCTATATAAAATTCCATCTCATTTGGAGATGATTTGGGTTGAATTCTTGTAAACCCTAGCCTTGGCCAAAAGGGGGGGGGGGTATTTAGGTCAAAGTGTTCCTTATGGGTCTAAGTGGTCAAATCACCTCAACAGAGGCTTAAACTTGGGCCAATGGTTTGTTATGATACTAGACACCCTCACATGTAATTTGGGGTGGATTGGGGTAGATTTGCCCTAGGACCCAAGTTTAAACCCTAAGGTTAGACTTTGGGGATTTGTGAAGGGCATGAGGTGATATGCCCTTGTATGGACTTGGTGTTTAGTCCATGTAATCCTAGGGTGGTGAAAAGCCCTAGGGAGAGATATGGTGGGATTTGGACACATGAACTCCACTTAAACTACTGGGTAAGTTTTAGGTCTATGCACCTTAGGGAATGTCTAGTGGCTCATATGACTTTGGAATTGCATGAAATTTTGGTAGAGGTCATTTTCATAATGATATTAACCACTGAAATATACTACATATTGTTTGGATGAGTTTACAAGTGGGTTCCTTTGAAAAATGCACCATCATGAGTTGTCTTAAAGAATTTTATTATGTGACTTCCTAACCTTGGGTTTGAATGATATTTAGCCAAGCTATGTTTTAAGACTATAACAAGCTCTAGAGACTTTTAATATGAATTTTAGATCATTAAATGGGGTAATTCATTCATAACCCATCAAGTTGCACCTTCTACTTAGAAATTTCTTATGAACAAACCACTCAATAAAAACTTATGAAATTTAGTAAGGATACCTTTATTGACATTTTAAAGCTCTGTGAATTTTTATAGAATTTTTGGAAGTCTATCTATATGGGTTGTTTCACAAGGTACTGTTTTCTAAGTAAAAGTAATTGAATTTATTTTGGTATTTAGTAAGTTTGATAAAATATTATTTTTGGTCAAAGACCCTTTCTAGTCATCCTTGAGATTCAGTAATATTTTTACAATTTTCTAATGATTAACTTTAGTACTTTCTTCTTTACCCATAATTAATGGCTTATTATTGGATTAATTAATTAGAGGCCAAATCATTTATGGAAAATCATGAAATTTGGCATTTACTATTATTTATCTGTTATCTAGTGTTCATAATTTTTGGGTGGCTATTACTTGTGAAAATATTATACTTCATGTTCAAATTTCCCATGGCCTAACTTTGGGAAAATTAATTAAATACTAATTAATTAGGAAAATTATAAGTTTCTGGAGTTAGGCTAATCATGTCATGATAGACCCCCATTAAATATCTTAAGGCTTGAGGATGAAAATTTAGAGTACCTCCTATCATGTACAACATATAGTATAGGTTGATCTACATATAGTAAAACTGCAGAAAATGTGATAGCATTTGAATTGGGCATATGGGTTGGGGTTAATAGTTTGCTGGTTTGGGGTAAAATGAAATTGAGTTCATCATTGGAAGTTGGGATGAGTAGAATGTTGGGTTGGATGGCGTTAGGTGGTGCACGTGATCGACGAAAGATCGTCTTTCTTGTGGAGAGGAAGAGTCAAAATACGTTAGGGTTAGTTCCAGTATAATATTAAAAGGGATCAGGATTTGGGTAATAACCAACAACAATAAGTGCCTTGCGAAAGGGAACGATGGGCTTCAGCTACCATCATAGTTCCTAGTGCCCTTTGAGAGCCCTTCACGGGTTATACCGGGGGCAGTCCTGGGCTAACCTAAACCGTAGGAATAATAAACTTCAAGAGCAACTAGTATAACTAGGGATTCACTTTCACACACCCCGGTGTCTTGGGAAGTTAGGTTGACTAGGATGTTCGGGTAGTAGGTTCGGTGGTTGTGGAAATGGGCAGGATAGCCCGGCGAGCCGAAGGCTTGGTAGATAATTATGACGGACAGGATAGTCCGGGGAGCTTTGGCTCGGTTGTTGGTTGTGACGGACGGGTTAGTCCGGGGAGCTTTGGATCGGTGGTCTATACAAAAAGATTTCATGTGCATAAATTATAAGGTGGTGGGTCTTCGGTGTTGGAGGGTCGATGCACCGACGCCAATACGTTGACTCGACAAGAGTGGTTTAGCACTTCGCCAAATTAAGTCGGGTGGACCAGCCGACAAAGAGTACGCAAGAGCTCCTCTTAGTGTACTAGCGTCGAGGCATACGATAGGTCTGACTGGTTGTGCAATTAATGGTTTAGAGGTGGGCAAGGCCCAACCCACCACTTCCGTTTGCCACTACGGAGGTATCCTAGGAGGTTAGGCTCTAGAAAGGGGGAACTAAAGGTCTGTGTACACAGAGTCGAGTGGGTGTGTTGCACTTGCATGATTCACATCATATCATACTTGGATGACATATCATAATCATTGCATATAACCCTTGACACCTATTGTATAAATTGGTATGGGACTCTTTATACAATAGGCCCTACAAAACGACCCCTTATTTTATAAGCTTGTGTGAGCGTGCTTATAAGCTAAGGTTATTATTCTATGGATATATATATTGCTTGCTTGAAAACCGACACCCCATCATATAAATTGGTATGAGACTTTTTATACGATGGGAGCCTTGTAGAAGACCCCTTAGCTTATGTGTTTGTATGAGCATTCATATAAGTTAAGGTTATATATTTCATAATTCACTTACATACTTTTGTTACTGCTACATGTTTTCATGGAACTACTAGATTAGTTCCGCCGCCACCTGCTACCTTTGTTATTCTCCACCTTCATTACCTTTCCTTTACTTCTCCCAGCTCGGTGCCTAAGAGCCATGGGGGAGGGGTGGGGGATGATAGGACTTAATCTTTTAGACTAACGATTTTCAGACCAAATCATGCTTGAATAAGACGGAGGTTCAGCAGGACCTTGCAGATAGAATTAGGCGAGAACCAGAACTTTATGAAAGTCTACAACGCTATGCAGTGGATGATTCAAATGATAAATTCTCATAGGATGACAACCTTTTGAGGAAAGAGGGTCATTTGTGCGTCCCATGTATGGGTAAGCTAAGAGAAGATTTGATGTATAAGGCTCACTTTACAAAATACTCAATTCACCCAGGGAGCACAAAGATGTACAAAGATATGAAAAAGTTGTTCTGGTGGCCAGGGTTAAAGAAAGACATAACACATTATGTGCCTAAATGTCAAACATGTGTGATGAAGATTTTCTATAGTTTTGAAATAATATCCAAACTAAAATCTCAAATAGGCAAGTGTACCTATCGAAATAAAGTATAGGAAATATCGTATTCGACTCGGGGCTTGTTGAGTACTTCTACTCACGCAAATTAATATTATTTTATCGAAATAAAAGAAGGGGTAAAAAAACTAAAGAAGGAAGAAAATAAACTAACAACTAGCACTTGATCTAGACTCACTTTGAACTCAAATAAACTTGCAAACTTTTAATTACCTACTTCGATCGTGGAGGTTCCCAAGGTACAAAAGCGTCTCTCTCGAGCTCATGCTTTTGACTAAACTTAGGTTGATCGATTAAGACCTCTCGGCCAGTAAAAACCCCTAAGCTTGCTTTATGCGGTGAACCCCACTATTAGATTTGACTCTAATCCGGAATATCCATGTCATCCTCTCTCGAGGAGTGCATGCGGCTTCTTCTATCTTTGAGTGATCTACTCGTATCCGAAACCTCTCGATCATTTAAGATACAGATCTAGGATCGAAAATGTATTCGCGAAATATGAATTCGATACAAAATAATTCAAAGATAAATTGATAGCGATAAATAAAGAGTTTGACAAAAAGAGTTTATTTTATTCAAAGATTATCATGATCAAGTGCTAAGGAAATTAACTACTTGACATGGAATAAAGGTTTACAATAAAAGTAAAAGGAAGACATGATTAAGGAGAAAAGTACTTGAATTGAAATTAGCAAAAAGTAAAGTTAAACTATGAAATTGAAATTACATAAAAGAAATGCATAAAAATAGTAAACTAAGCTACAACATACTCCTAAAATTGGCTCCTAATCTTCCTTTCGAGCTTCTGAACTAATCTAGAATTTATAAATTTTTCTGCTTGGGAGTCACGCCCGTGACCTAGGGCGTGTAAGACTCGGAAACCGCTGTCTTGAAAGCCCAGGAACGTTGGAGAAAAACCACTAAAAGTCGCCGTTCTGCGGGTCATGCCCCTAGGTCACGCCCGTGACCTAGGGCGTGTATATTCTGATACATGAAACGACGGGAAGAAGAAATGAGAGGAAGTAATTTTGTTATTGCTGAAGAGGTCACGCCCTCGGTCACGGGCGTGACCTAGGGCGTGTAAGCACAAACTGCCTAGAACTAAAACTGCAGCATTAAGTGCGACATGCCTGGATGTCACACCTTACTATCACGCCCGTGATCCAAGAGTCACGCCTGTGACCAGGGCGTGTAACTTTAATCCGATGTGGCATGTACTCTGGAGCTTCCTTTATGAGTCACGACCACTTGTCACGCCCGTGACCTAAGGGTCACGCCCGTGTCCGGGGCGTGTTCTTGAGATTTTTCCAGCTTTTCTTCGTTTCATCTCCTGATCAGTTCTACAAGATCCAATTTATTATTATCAGCCCAGATTAACCTGAAATAAGAAAACAAAGGAATTAATACAAATATTAACAAAAATTAAAAAAAAACATTACTATTTATTAAATAAAAATTATATAAAAACTACTATAAATAATGACTTATCAAATACCCCGATACTTAAGCTTTTCTTATTCCAGAGCAAAAACTATGAGAAGTATTTATAAGAAATTAATATAATTTTTAATTAAACGAAAAATTTTATTAAATCAAAAGAGAGTTAAAAATAAACTTTAGGTATTTAAGATTAAGTTCTAAACTATGAAATTAAAATGTAAAGAGAAAGATATTTAGCCAAAAATTTCTCATATAAATTAATTAGAATTCAAAATTAAGTGATTTAGCCAACAAAATTAAATTAGAATTATTCACACTTTTTAACTAAAAAGAAACTTGAAGGAAAAATTTAAACTACTACTTATGCTCTCTTAATATTTTAATTTAAGTCTAAAACAATTATATTAGTTAAAGGTTTTTAGGGACAAGGACTATGAAGAGGAATTTAAATTAAGGTGATGAATTTTATCCTCTCACCCCATGCCTTTTTTTATTTTTTTTATATTTGCATATGTTTACCAAGAAAATGATGAATTTTATTCTCTCATTTTCCATGACATATGAACAAATATTTTTTTTCTCTCTTCAAATAAAAACAGATTAATAAAGAGTAATGAATTTTATCCTCTTACTCCATCTTTAATTTTTTTAGGTGTTGCATATGTGTACCAAGGAATGCTTGATTCCCATAACATATGTTCTAACAATAAAAAGAAAAATGCATATGTGTACCAAAGGATAATGAATTTTATCCTCTTATCCCCATGACATATGTTCTAACAAGAAATTTTAAAATAAGGGAAGGCTAAACAATATTTAGATTAAATTAAAATAATTAGAGAGCAACAATAGTAAATTAGAATTTCCTAAGAATTTTTAAAGCACAAGTGATTATAATTAAAATCTAAAGATTGTTGAACTAAGCACTATAAAATTGAAACTAATTACAATTAAGAGAAAAAGAAGTAAATAAGGCACTCTAAACAAATTTAATTCATAAGTTTATTTCTTAAAATCAAATCACCTAAAAATTAAATTTAACTAACTATGATGAAATAAAAGATTAGAAAATCAAAAATTATAAAAATTCTTATAAATAAACTCAAAATAAATTTCTAGAAATCACAAAAATTAAGTAGGGGTTTATTATATTTTGTTTCAATTTTTTTTAATTTTTTTTATAAAAAAGGACATTCTACCCCCATACTTAAAAATAAACATTGTCCCCATTATAAGCCAAGTAGGGGGGAAAGAAAAAAACAACAATATATATATATATATATATTTTAAATAAAATAAAATAAAATCAAATGTATGGATAAGCAAGGGGTGTCTCCCAAGAACGCTTTTCTTTTTCCCATCTTTAAGCTAGACGGTTATTGTTAGGAGAAAGGAAAATAAAATTGAAATGAACTGGTAACTCCCTTAATTCGCGTTTCAGCGAATGTGCCGAAGTTGGTCGCCCGACGTCTCCTCTGCTTTCTTTTCAATTTTCCTTCTCGCAGTTGACTTGAAAATTTAGATTCAAATCACCTATCCATACCTGAGGTGACTTCAATCTTTCTAGATGAACGAAAAATGGGTTGGGAACAACATTTGATTACAACGACTCATCTTCTGACTAAAACTTGTTAGTAAAAGAAAAAACAAGAATAAGCACATTAGAAAAATCTCCGCAAAGAGGAGGTTCTTGCGAAGTTATATGATTAGGCTCTTGTTTTTATTTTCTAAAATTAAATTTTCATCCGGAAATTTATTTAAAATAAAATCATCGGACGCATCATTTTCATAAATTTTCGCTCCTAAGAAGTCATAAATTGTGCATGAAGATTCATTAATAGGAGAAAAATTTGGAGAAGTAGGAGGAGAAACATGTTCTTCTTCTACTTCATCCGGTGTGCCCATAATATTAATAAATTTTTGATATAATAATTCTTCTTCCTCTTCTGAATAAGACACCAAGGGGGCACATGCAGATTCATGTTCCGCCATAGGTGAAATTTTCAAAGAAGGAGAAAAATTGTTAGAACAAGAAATAATTTCTTCTAAATTTTCGGAGGGATCAATTTGAAATTGTGTAAAGTCCCCAAGATGAGAAGAAGAAGTGTGTGGTGTGATAAAAGAAGAATAAAAATTCGGATCGAAATAATTATTCTCATAACTCGAGGAAATTTCCGGTTGATCTTGCAAACAAGAAAAACCCGCAGCTGAGGTAGAAGAAGAATTATTTAAATCAAAATAATTATTCTCGTTTAAGTTCGAAAAATTATTTTCATGAAAATTAGAAGAATTGAAAAAATTATTTTCATGAAAATTAGAAAAAGAATTGTCATAAGAGTGAGAATAATTATTATAAAAATTATTTTCATAAGAATGATTTTTATAATAATTATAATGATAACAATATTCACTATGATGAGAACCACCATAACAAAAAATTTGGCGCTTTTTTGCGGCTTGCAAAAGATTAACTTTATGCGTAAGCTCAGCAATCTTAGCGGCCAATTGAGATAACATTTTTTTTAATAAAAGAAAATAAGCACAACCGTTACCTAATAGAAATGAATTTAAACAAAAGAAAAGTGGATTGAGGTAGAGAAAAAGAATGATAAAAGTAATAAAATCTGCGCTTTCTAAATATCAACAAAAATCTTTCCTGGCAACGGTGCCAAAAACTTGATGAAGATTTTCTATAGTTTTGAAATAATATCCAAACTAAAATCTCAAATAGGCAAGTGTACCTATCGAAATAAAGTATAGGAAATGTCGTATTCGACTCGAGGCCTATTGAGTACTTCTACTCACGCAAATTAATATTATTTTATCGAAATAAAAGAAGGGGTAAAATAAACTAAAGAAGGAAGAAAATAAACTAACAACTAGCACTTGATCTAGACTCACTTTGAAATCAAATAAATTTGCAAACTTTTAATTACCTACTTCGACCATGGAGGTTCCCAAGGTACAAAAGCGTCTCTCTGGAGCTCATTATTTTGACTAAACTTAGGTTTATCGATTAAGACCTCTCGGCCAGTCAAAACCCCTGAGCTTGCTTTACGTGGTGAACCCCACTATTGGATTTGACTCCAATCCGGAAGATCCATGTCATCCTCTCTCGAGGAGTGCATGCGGCTCCTTCTATCTTTGTGCGATCTACTCGTATCCGCGACCACTCGGTCATTTGAGATATAGATCTAGGATCGAAAACGTATTCGCGAAATATGAATTCGATACAAAATAATTCAAAGATAAATCGATAGCGATAAATAAAGAGTTTGACAAAAATAGTTTATTTTATTCAAAGATTATCAAGATCAAGTGCTAAGGAAATTAGCTACTTCACATGAAATAAAGGTTTACAATAAAAGTAAAAGGAAGACATGATTAAGGAGAAAAGTACTTGAATTGAAATTAGCAAAAAGTAAAGTTAAACTATGAAATTGAAATTACATAAAAGAAATGCATAAAAACAGTAAACTAAGCTACAATATACTCCTAAAATTGGCTCCTAATCTTCCTTTCAAGCTTCTGAACTCATCTGAAATTTATAGATTTTCCTGCTTGGGAGTCACGCCCTTGGTCATGCCCGTGACCTAGGGCGTGTAAGGCTCGGAAACCGCTGTCTTGAAAGCCTTGGAACGTTGGAGAAAAAAATGCTAAAAGTCACCGTTCTGCGGGTCACTCCCGTGACCTAGGGCGTGTCTGGTCTGTTACAGGAAATGGCGGGAAGGGGAAATAACGGGAAGTAATTTCGGCATTGCTGAAGAGGTCACGCCCTCGGTCACGGGCGTGACCTAGGGCGTGTAAGCACAAACTGCCTGGAACTTAAACAACAACATTAAGTGCGGCACGCCTTGATATCACGCCTTTCTATCACGCTCGTGACCCAAGGGTCACGCCCGTGACCGGGGCGTGTAACTTTAATCCAACGCGGCATGTACTCTAGAGCTTCCTTTATGAGTCATAGCCACCTATCATGTCCGTGACCTAAGGGTCACACCCGTGTCCGGGGCGTGTTCTTGAGATTTTTCCAGCTTTTCTCCATTTCATCTCCTGATCAGTTCTACAAGATCCAATTTATTATTAGCAGCCCAGATTAACCTGAAATAAGAAAACAAGGGAATTAATACAAATATTAATAAAAACTAAATAAAAACATAACTATTTATTAAATAAAAACTATATAAAACTATTATAAATAATGACTTATCAATATGCCTTGGTGAAAGCAGAATACCAGAAGCCCGGTGGTTTATTTAAGTCGCTACCTACTCCGGAATGGAAGTTTGATGATATTTCATTGGATTTTGTGCACAGTTTGCCGAGATCTCAATGCGATAATGATTCGGTTTGGGTGATCGTAGACCAGTTGCCTAAGTGGCTCACTTGCTTCCGAACAAGAGGGACGATTCATTGGAAGTCTTGGCAAAACTCTAGGTTGAGCAAATTATACGATTGCACGGTATTCCCCGTAGCATCATAAGTGACCGTGACGGGCGATTCACATCGAATGATTGGAGGCTAATCCATCAGTTGTTGGGAACCAAGTTAACGTTCAATACGACCTTTCATCCCCAAACGGATGGCCAGACAGAGAGGACCAACAGAACGATGGAGGACATGCTCCGAATGTGCGCCTTGGATTTTGGAAAAAGGTGGGAATATAATCTATATATGGTAGAGTTTGCCTACAATAATAGCTACCAAGCGAGCATAAGTATGACACAGTTTGAAGCTTTGTATGGTCGGAAATGTCATACACCATTAGCTTGGGTGGAAGCAGGCGAATCTAAATTATATAAGCCTAAGGAAGTCGAAGAAGCTAATTCGACGATACACTCAATACGCGCCATTAAGACTAAAGTCTCCGACGAGAGGTTGCGGAGCATAATGCTCAATACTGTTGGGTTTCGGACCTTGAACGGTGGTGGGACCCTGGTTCGCTGGTACACCAAGAATGTTCCCTTAGTGTACGGAGCGTCGAGCCATGCGGCAGACATTTGTGATATATTGATTGTGCGTGAGTGCACATTGTATGATATATCTACTTGTGAAATGCTATGCCTGCAGGGAAGGAATACCACTGCCCCGGGTAAGGGGTAGGGTCATTATAAATTAGTCAGTTGAATGCTGACCGTTGCCTTGTTTGCCACCATCATGGTGGGCTATCCTTGTGCAGGTGCTGGAGAGCTGAGCGAGAAATAGCGGGATGAAGCCCTGCTGCTGCTGGCCCTCAATGGCTGAGCTAAGAACTTTATTATATTCATGTGTGGTCGGCCTGCGCGCCGATGTTTGTAATCTACACTTGTGAAGCTTAACTGTAAGGCCTTAAGGCCAAACTTTTGTGTATTTGGTGTACATTCCTTTGGGGTTATATATAAATGTGGTTGTTTATATATAGTGTACATTCGTGGCTGTTGAGTTCAATATTTACTTTAAAGCTTCCGCTAGCATGCTCTGAGTTAGGATGCGAATATGTTTTGGTATTAACTTGTAACCTCGCCTCCTGTTTGCTGGCATTTGGTGTGGGGCCCCGGCCAGACCTTCTATTATATGTTATTTAGCGGATGGGGTCGTTACAATCGTGATGCCCTTTGGGCTCTCGAATGCGCCATCAGCATTCATGAGCTTGATGTACCGGGTGTTCGAGCCATACCTCGACAGGTTTGCCATTGTTTTCATAGATGACATCCTTATTTATTCGAGGACGAAGAAAGAGCATGCACAACATCTGGCCTTGACTTTGGAGAAGCTCAGGGAGCATCAGTTGTATGCCAAGTTCAGCAAATGCCAGTTTTGGCTAACGGAGGTGTCCTTTTTAGGCCACATTATCAGTGGAGCAGGATTGGCGGTGGATCCTACAAAGATTCAGGTAGTGTAAGACTGGCCTCAGTTGAAGACGGCCACAAATTTAAGAAGTTTTTTAGGATTGGCCGGGTATTACCGAAAGTTTGTACAAGGATTCTCTCAGATAGCCCTCCAACTCACTTCTTTGACGAAGAAGGACACTCCGTTCATCTAGACTCCACAGTGCGAGGCGGCCTTCCAGGAGTTGAAGGGTCAGCTTACGTCAACCCCTATCCTCGCTCTCCCATCTGGGAAGGAGGGCTTCCAGGTGTACATTAATGCGTCGTTTCAGGGGATGGGCATTGTACTGATGCAGCATGGACATGTGATCACATACGCCTCCCTCCAGCTGAAGAAGCACAAACAGAATATCATGTGCATGACCTAGATATGGGAGTAGTGGTGTTCGCTCTGAAGATGTGGCGGCATTACCTTTATGGTGTGCACTGTAAAATATTTTCGGATCACAAGAATCTGAAATATGTCGATACGCAGAAGGAGTTGAACATCCACCAGATATGATGGGTGGAGTTCTTGTTTGATTATGAGTACACGATACACTATCACCCGGGGAAGGCGAATGTGGTGGCAGATGCACTGAGCCAGAAGACTACCACTTCAGGAGCAGATCCCCAGTTGATGGATATGGAGCTGGTACGAATGATGGAGGATATGAGGATTACCTTGGTATCCTCGAATGACACGAAGCGTTATGAGGAGTATCTGGCCGTGATGAGCACTACCGATGATATTTGAGATCACATCAGGGATGATCAGGGAAGGGATGACAAGTTAGAGCCAGTATTCAGGACCTTGGAGGCAGGCATGACCAGGGAGTATACAGAGAGGGATAGGTTATTATTCTTTAGAGGACATGTGTACATACCGGCTGAGGGCAGGATTCTGGAGGATATTATGGCCGAGGCTCACTATAGCAGGTTCTCGGTGCACCCAGGCATCACCAAAATGACGACTGACCTGAAGAGGATGATGTACTTTCCGGCATGTAGAGGGATATCACATACTTCGTGACCTATTGCGAGGCTTGTCAATTGGTGAATGTAGAGTGTAAAAGTCTGGCCGGATTATTGCAGCCACTTCCGTTGTCGGAGTGGAAGTTCGACAATATCGCCATGGATTTCATACATGGTCTTCCTCAATTACATGCGGGGAACAACTCGATATGGGTGATCGTCGACCGATTGATGAAGGTGGCTAGATTTCTATCGATCAGGAAGGATGCTTCAGTGGGTGACTTGGTGCGGAGGTTTGTGGAGCAGTTCGTTCGATATCCTGGAGTGTCGAGGACGATAGTGTCCGATCGTGATGGGAGATTCATATCTAAGGAATGGAGGTCGGTCCAAGCTTATTTGGGGACTTGGTTGACTTTTAGTACCGCATTTCACCCTTAAACAGATGGACAGACAAAGCGCACTAATCAGACACTGGAGGATTTATTTCATCTTTGCATACTTGACCGCGAAGAACCATCAGAGAGGCAACTACCATTGATCGAGTTCTCATACAACAACAACCACCAGTCCAGCATCGATATGGACCCTTATGAGGCTTTATACAGGAGGAGATGTAGGACTCCTTTATCTTGGATCCAGGATGAGGATCCGAAGGAACTTGGCTCGGAGTTCATCGAGGATATGAATGCTTAGGTGCGGTTGATTCGAGACAAGATACTGGAAGCCCAGAGTAGACAGGCCAAGTATTACGATGCTCGACATCGTTAGGTGGAGTTTCAGGTAGGAGACTGGGTGTTTCTAAAGATACAACCGATGCATGGAGTCTTGCCGGTGCGCGGTCAGAAGAAGCTCAGTCCGAGATATATGGGGCCTTACAGGATCCTGGAGCGAATCGGTCCCTTGGCTTATAGACTCGAGCTGCCGCTAGAGCTAGCAGGTTTGCACGACGTCTTACACATCTCCTCCCCGAGGAGAGCTCTACTTCGGCCAAAGCAGTAGATTATGACTATGGATTGGCCTATAGCTTCTGATCGATCGATGCACTTAGAGCTGATCCGGATAGACGACTCTGGGATGCGGGTCTTGCGACATAATAAGGTTCCGCTGGTCAAGGTCTTGTGGAGGAATCACGGATAAGAGGAGCACACATGGGAGCCACAGGACTAGATGCAGCAAAGATACCCGAAACTTTTCACGTCAGGTACCCCTTTAACCTCTCGGGATGTTATATTTTTATACTTCGTACCTGAAACCCCGTAGGCTTAACTTGAATTTCGAGGACGAAATTTTTATTTTTATGTATTGGTATTTATAACATCCCTCAAACAATTTGACCCGTAGGATGGTTTTGTCAGGACTGAGTCCTGACAAAACCCTGGGAAACACTAAGGGTTTAGGTGAACGTGAAAATTAGGGTGTGAGCCACCATAGTCTGCAAATAGTAGAATTCTAAACAATAGTTTAGGATGACCATAGGCTTCACCATGACTCCAAGACCCCACCACAATATCCCTAACCCATTAGAGGGTCCATTAGAACCATAAGGATCCATTGGGGTCAACCCAAAGTGGTCAAACTGAACTAAGACCACCATAGGGCTAAATTGGGCAAGGTGTCTTAACTAAGGGAAATTGGCCTCTAATGTGCCCAACCAACCCAACCCAAGTCTTCCTATACCTTAGGAGAGGCCAATGAGTTACTAAGGACATATTGGAGTCAACCCAAAAAGGTCAAATTGACCTAGGTCAACTCTACTCAAGTGTTAGGTCAAGTTGGCTCAAATGGGCTAACTCAAGCTCAAACCCAAATCCACTTGGGCTAACCTCATTTTTATTATCCATATGGGTTAGTGGGGTGCAACTAGGCTGAAATAAACATCAAATTCGGCCATAGCGACTAGGAGAGAGAAAGCTCCATTTTTCTTTTAATGGAGGAGAGAGAAAGTGGGGAGAGTGAAGGCCATTCATGGCCAAGGGAGGCCAAGGGCCTCTCCAAATACTAGGTTCATCTTCCCCCCATCAATTGGAGAAGATCAAAGGGATTTCCAGGCTGTTCATAGGCTAGATTCAGTGGGCTAGAGCCTTGGACAAAATTCACCATTAAGGCAATTAATGGCCACTTCAAGATAGGCCCTTCCCCTCCCGCATTTGAATGTTTTAAAAGCTTCCATAGACTTAGGGCAGGAGTATCCACTATTTTTCTAAAGAAATCGAGCCCTCCACCTGTACAGTTGTAATATACCCGAAGCTCCAAAATCTGGCCATGGCGCACCACCACCAAACCCGTCGGCAAGCACGGCTGAAGGTCCTCCCCTACTCCTTCTATGGGTAGATCTTAGGATTCAATAGGGATAAGAATCAGGCTCAATTGAGCCCGATCAGGTGGAGATTTCCATGGATTTTCTGTGAAAAGTAAGCTTGCGGGTTTGCCGGAATCGGCCCCTCCGATGGCCGTGCTGCTGCCCGGCGATAGCCACCACCTCAACGGAGGTGGTGGTGGCGGTGGCCGGCTAGGGAGGTGGCCGGGAGGCCGGGAAAAAGGGTTGGAATATGCTCCAGGTCGGTTGAATCCTGGCCTTTGGCTATAGGAAGAAGATGATGCCAGCGCCCTTCGACTGTGCTTTAAGATTCATGCAGGGATGATTTATTAATTCCTGTTATATTAATTTCTGTCCTATTTACTGGGCTGTTTTAAATTAAAAATAAAAAATACCCAGGGTCCTCTACAAAAAAACTGTCAACATGAAACTTGTGATCTGAGAGTATAGTTCATTTCAAAATTGATTTGAACCAATTTGGAGTTTAGGTTAGACCTCAGCACTCATTTTGGTGAGGTCTATACCTAGGGTTGATCAATGAATTATTGGAGTGCCCCCATCAATCCTGACCTCCAAATGACTTGAAGTTTGGAGCATAGGCCATTCATACCTAGACCTATATTATATCCAAAAATGGGAATTTTTGGATAATATATTTCAAAAGTTTTGGTGAATATTTCATTTTTGATGTAAAAGTTAATTAAAGGGTCTAATGACCTCCAAATCCTCCCAAACTTTGGTGAGTGGTCCTTGGGGTCAATATAGGACTCTGTATAAAATTTCATCCCATTTGGAGATGGATTGGTATGGAATTCAATAAACCCTAGCCTAGGCCAAAAAGGGGTAATTAGGGTAAAATGCCCTTTGTGGTATTGAGTGACCAAATCATCTCAACAGAGGTTGAAACTTGGGTCACGGATTTGTTATGACATTAAACACTCTCACATGGAGTTTGGGGTGGATTAGGGTGGGTTTGCCCTAGAACCGTAGTTCAAACCCTAAGGGTGAATTTTGGGGGTTCGTGAAGGACATGAGGTGATATTTCCTTGTATGGACTTGGAGTTTAGTCCATGTGATCTTAGGGTGGTATATAGCCCTACGAAGGAATTTGGTGACATTTAGACTTAGACACAACTTAAAACAGATAGAGATAGTTTAGGCCTATACCTTTTATGAAAATATTGAAGAGTCATATGACCTTGGATCCTTATGAAATTTTGGTAGGAGTAATTATATAGTATTATGAACCTCTGGAATTTATTATAGGATGTTTAAAAAACAGTAACCTATACTTGTAGTTATAACCTTCATCTTGCCCCACGTGATGATTCTGAAGTAACCATGGTTAAAATATCTTAGGATGGTATGAAGCTCTGGCTAGGTTAATTAAATATTCTTTAGATGCACTAGTAACTTATTTGGATTATTTGGGCATTTACTATTAGTACTTTATGTGTTAGGAAAGCTAGTGCACCTTATCTTGATAAATAGATATTAAATACCATGACTTGCAAGAAAATTGTGTTACTTGGCAAGAGAACTTTTTAGGGCATAGTAAAGCTTAGAAAATTATTACATGTTGATTGGATGAGTTTATAGTGTTGTTCCTTCACAAGTGCACTTTAATGGAATTATTATAAGTATTTTTGTAGATAGATCACTGACCTTAGAATTACATGAAACTTAGTCAGTGGTGTGTTATGATCATTATAAGTCTCTGGTAATTTTTATATTATTTTTGGACTATAATTTATGATACTTCATTCATTAACTTCATTTACCTAGATTATCTTGAATTAAATATTTAGAGGTTAATACCCTCAAAAATATCTGTGAAATTTTGTATGTACTGATATCTCTCTATTATCTAGTGTTCATAATTTTTGGGTGGCCATAACTTAAGAAAATCTAGTACTTCATGTTCAAAATTACCCATGGCCTAACTTTTGGGAAAAATTAAATAAATGCCAAATTAATTAGGAAAATTATAAGTTTTTAGATTTAGGCTAAACTTATCATGATATACCCCCATTAAATATCTTAAGGCTATTGGATGAGAATTTGGAGTACCTCCTATCATGTACATCATATAGCTTAGGTTGGCCTGTATATAGTAAAACTGCGAAAATGGCGATAACTTGAGATATGGACATAGGGGGTTAAGGTAATATTATTCTGATTTGGTAAAATGAAATTGAGTTCATCACTGGGAGTTATGATGAGGAGAGTGTTTGGTTGGCTAGTGTTAAGTGGTGCTCGGGATCTATGAAATGTCGTCTTTCCTATGGAGAGAAAGAGAGTCAAAATACACTTGAGTTAGATCTAGTATAATATTAAAAGGGATCGAAAATCTGGGTAATAACCAATAATAGTAAGTTCCTTGCGAAAGGGAACTATGAGCTTCAACTACCATCATAGTTCTTAGTGCCCTTTGAGAACCCTTCACCAGGTATGCCGGTGGCAGTCCTGGGCTAACTTAAACCGTAAGAAAAAAAATCAATGTTTAAGAGTAACTAGTATAACTAGAATTACACTTACACTCACATTCCCCGGTATTGTGGGAGTTAGGTTGGGTCTCACGAGCGATAGGATCGATGGTTTTAGTGATGGGCAGGTTAGCCCGGCGAGCTGATGGCTCGATAGATAATTGTGACGGACGGGATAGTCCTGGGAGCTTTGGCTCGGTAGATATTTGTGATGGACGGGACACTGCGGGGAGCTTTGGCTCGGTGGGAAAACATGGTAATATTATATGTGCATAAGATAAAAGGTGGCGGGTCTTCGGTATTAGAGGGTCGACGCACCGACGCCAATACGTTGACTCGGCAAGTACGGTTTAGCAGTTTGCCAAATAAAGTCCGGTGTGCTAGTCGACAAGAGTACGCGGAGCTCCACTTAGTGCACCAACGTTGAGGCGTATGATAGGTCTGACCGGTAGTGCAGTTACTAGTTTAGAGGTGGGCGAGGCCCAACCCACCACTTCCGTTTGCCACTACGTAGGTATCCTGGGAGGTTAGGCTCCAGAAAGGGGGAACTAAAGGTCTATGTGCACAGAGTCGTGTGTGTGTGTTACACTTGCATGTTCATACCATAACATACTTTCAAGACATAGCATAAACATTGCATATAACATTTGAAACCTATTGTATAAATTGGTATGGCACACTTTATATAATAGGCCTTGCAAAACGACCCCTTAGCTTATAAGCTTGTGTAGCATACTTATAAGTTATGGTTATTTTCCTTTGGATTGTTGGGTACACTGAAAAATATGTACCAGATTTGGAGAAGCCTCATCTTACTCGATGATATACATTAATTTGTATTTGATGGATGTTTGAGTTTCATTGTGCAGGTGTATGGTTTGCAAGAAATTTTTCTAAGTACAAGTGTCGACACTTGTGAAGAATTGTGTCGACACCCAGAAGTTGTGTCGACACTAGAAGCAAGGCCTGTGTCGACACCCAGGCATTATGTCGACACCTAAAGAAGCTTTGTGTCGACACACAGGACTTGTGTCGACACACACTCAATGACAGCTGGACATACACTCAACGCCATTTGTCTGCATCAGCTATGTCAAGACCAGAAGCAGTTGTGTCGACACACAGGACTTGTGTCAACACACACTCAACGACATCTGGACATATACTCAACGCCATCTGTCAGCATCTGTTATGTCAAGACCAGGAGCAGTTGTGTCGACATACAGGACTTGTGTCGACACATACAAACAGAAGCTGTGTCAAGTAGCAGAAGAATGACTGTGTCAACACATGGAGTGTTATGTCGACATCATCAAGACCTGTGTCGCACTTAGTCTATTTGTGTCGACACATGTGAAGCAGGGAAAGGTGAATCATCCAAAAAGAGAATTCAACAACAAGAAAAGGGGAGACCCTTAAGAAGGCAGATTCTGAACAGTCTGCAAGAGAAGATTCAGATCTTATTTTGAATTCAAGGAAGGAGCTGACAGAAGATCAACTTCTACATCAAGTAAAGTTCAACCTTATTTTGTTCTATCAAGAAGCTTTGAAACAGCTAAGTCAGGTTGAATCTGAAGATTCAGTTTATTCAACAACTGATCAAGAAGCTCACACCTATAGATTGTTCGATTTGGTTATATCTTCATATATCTTAAATAATTAATTTCTTATAGGATCTTTTGTAAGATCTGAGTGGTAAGCCTGCAATTATAAAGGCTGAGGTAGGGCTGAGTGCCTAAGGTGTAGGACTGGTAAAAGTCTGAGTTGTAAGCCTTGTGATAAAGGCTGAGGTAGGTCTGAGGCCTGAGGTAGGATTCTTGGGAAGAATCTGAGGTAAGACTTGTATAAGTCTGAGCTGTAAGAACCAATCTAGTTCTGAGTTATAAGGTCTGTGGATCTGAGCAAGTGGAAGGAAGTTGGGCTGAATCCAGTTCTCTACTGAATAAGCGAAGGGGGAAAGTGGATGTACCCATACCTTGGGGAACCACTATAAATCTGGTGTATGCTGTGCTGTGTTTTCTGTACTATGATTTGCATTTTCTATGCTAAGTAAGAACTAGTTAATTGCCTAAATTATTAAAGAAAATTAGAACCTATTCACCCCCCTCTAGGTGTCTAGGCTCTTGAAATAAGTTTTTCATTGATATTTAACACTTGCTTATAACCGATACCCCATCGTATAAATTGGTATGAGACTCTTTATGCGATGGGAGCCTTGCAGAAGACCCCTTAACTTATAAGTTTGTATGTGTATCCATATAAGTTAAGGTTACTTGTTTCCTTGTTTACCATTCTTATACTTACTGCTTTACTCTACCTGTTTATATAGAACTGCTAGATTAGCTCCACTGTCACCTGCCTTTTTGTACTCTCCACCTTCCTTACCTTCCCTTTCCTTCTCCCCGCTCGGTGCCTAGGAGCCATGGGGGAGGGGTGGGGGATGATAAGACTTAGTCTTTTTAACTAACGGTCGTTGACCAAATCATTTTAGCGGATAGTGGATCTGAACCCAGAGATGCAGCCCCATAGGTCGGCGCGCTTGGAGACGGGACAGTCTAGCACCAGAGTTCAGACGGTAGGGACAGTGAGTCCCGATCATTAGTAGTTATGTAGATTTGCTTCCGCGTTGAGTGACTTGTAGTTAGGATCATGATGTATCGGGCAGGAGCCCTTATTCTAGTACTTTGTTTCATCATTACTGTGATTTTGCTAGACTAATATTGGAGTTTCTTTTCTTTACTCTTTATACTTATGCTACTCTTCTGAGATCGATATGGCCGGCAGGATCGGCGTTTTGTAGTGATGACCTTCCCGGGTGAGTTGGTGTCACTACAAAGCGGCGATTCTGGGCATAAGATCCCGGTGGTTTAAAATAAAAAAGGGGGTCTTACAGCGTGACTTAGGAAATTTTCTCGAAATGCACATTTTGTCCAGAAATACTTATAGGGCACAAAAATAGATTAAGTTAGAACTGAAAAATAAAAAGAAACGATTCATTTAGGTATTTATACAATATTTTTACATTTTTTATTAAAACAAAACAAAAAATATACATTTTACTATTCATCACCAGCACCGGTACTTGTACAAACTACAAAGGTGCGACAACAAAATAAGGTAACGAGTCAACTTTTGCTGACCACTATTCACGAACTCGTGGAATAACGACCCCACCCCATACCCAGGGAAGTGGTATTCCTTCCCTGTACATAAGTCAACAATAAGTAGATATATAACAAGAGTGTGCGCTTTAAGCATCATCAATCATAGACGATGGCACGACCGACCAAACGTCTCGTGTACTCAGGGCACATTATCGATATACCAGATTCCTAGGGTCCCACCCCTATCCTCAATTCCATACCGATGGAAACATTGAGCATTTACTAGTTAGGCGCATAGCCATGACTCTCTCCTATGTTAATGATGATTCTAAGTACCTTAGGAATCTAGCCTGAAAGACATAGTGTAGGTACAGTTCATCCACATCCTGTTGCTCAAATAGTCATTTGTACAATGTACGATGCAAGTCAGCTTTCCCCTTCCCGATACCGTATACATAACCGATGTTATGTAACAAGGCTGGAACTCACCGCCAACGCAGCTGGGCACTACAGGCTCAACAAATCAACAAGCTACCCACCTTATCTTATGGACACGGGCTTCGCTACCACAAAATAGCTCACTGTGAGCTACCGCCAGCGGTAGCACTACTGCCGGGCGGTATCTTACAGAACTTCGATTTTGTCCAATATTCTGGGTATTTCGTGGAGTTCGCCTCCAGGACTCCTTGCAACACTCTACAATACATAGAACCTGAAAATAGCATAAATCACGGAGTCTTCTCGGTCACACAAAAAACAATGTAAACATCACCAATCTAGACCAACTTGTCCCGATGGGCTTCACACAACATGCCTATATTGTAAATCAAATGAACATCTATATGCATTATATGTCAGGGATGGACTCAATTGACCTAGAGAAAGTCTAGCCGTATACTAATTGGCAAAAGAGGCACTTTGATGTGCGAATATATAAAAAAAGAGGACACATGTAACACCCCTATCCGTCACATAGCATATAGCAGTAGGTCCGGCTGGGGCCCGATTCCATATACCACGGACAGACCGGTGGGTTACTAAATGAAACCATTCTTCCAATCACACGTCCTACACAGAGTACATTCTAGCGGAAGCAAAATAATAAGTTGCAAAGGAAGAACCCAGCTAAAAGCATGAATGTCCAAATACACAAAGTACTGGCCCTTATGGCCTTACAAAAGTTCACTTAAATAAAATGCGTCTTCCATACAACGACACGCAGGCCGGCCACACATGAGAATAAAGTAAACAATACACTTCGGCCTTCGAGGGCCAGCACTCCAACAAGGGCTTTAGCCCGCTATTTGCCACTCGGCTCCACAGCACCTGCAAGCAACATTCCACCATACGGTGGCAAACAAAAGCAACGGTCAGCTAAAGCTGACCAAATTATAACGACCCAACCCCATTACTCGGGGTGGCGGTGCTACTTCCCTGCAATGCATTAGTATAAACAAACGGGATAGCGAAAGTACAATTTAAGCACACTTCACCACAGGCGTAGGCATACAAGGCCGCACGCCCCATGCTCTCAGGGCACTTACACGGTGAACACAGACCACCACCACCTCTTGGACGCCAAATCTCGTGAGCATTTTGGTCCTTCCGGACTAATACTAAGACCCTCCATCTATGCCAACGGCAAGTGCTACGTACTTTAGGTCTCTTTAACCGAACGACACAGAGCGGGTACGGTTCCGCCTAACCTGTTGCTCACACTGCAACGTCAATTTAAGCCATATGCGAGGGTCAAGCTTCCCTGAGTCCCAAAGCGATTACACAAATCTTACATAATCCAGTTATGTACAAGTTGGCTCCCAGGACACCAAGTTGACAGAATCACTCTTCTGTCTAGTTTTCCGGGTGCACCTTTGAGTTAATCCCCAAGATTCCCTGATGAAATCTACTGCATAGAAAACCCGAAAACAACTATCGGCACGGAGTCTTCTCCGACCATTCATGCATAATGAAACATCACCGATCTAGACCAACTTGTCCGGGTAGGCTTCACACACAATGACTATGTCCGTACTTCGATTCCAGACTCTACATGCAAAACAATGGGGACTATTCATGTCTACCCAAAGGAACACCTCAAACTCACCGCATACTCGCGAGAGCGGGCTTCCTATGAAAAAAGGAAAGGGGACTTCACATGTCCAAGAAGAGAATCGTTACCCTAGCATTTCTCTTCGGCGCCATAACGATCTAGTCAGATGGAAAGCACCGTATCGACCTCGCCTTCACAGATCTGGACTCGGATCGAGAATCGGGGCTCCGAAGCTTCTCCGGCGGCAGGATTTCCACTTCCTCTTCCTCCTTGCTCTCCCCTCTCTCTAAAGTCTTAGAAAGAGAATGCTCACTTTAAATGAGGGTTTAGAAACCCTATTCCCAGCCTAAAACCCAACATAGACCAACCTGAGCCCTTGGATCCCAAAATAAGGAAACAAATGACCACGATTCACACTTAAAGTCAAATTACTAGGCCGAACACGGCTTACGACACGCCCGTGTCCAAGGCCGTGTTCCACACTCACCATAAACCAGGAAATCCAAAACAGGACACGACCTATGACACGGCTTGTGATACGCCCATGTCACCCATGGACACGCCCGTGTCATGGGCCGTGTGCCTCAATCGACGCTGAAACCGTCACATCCCGAACAAGACACGGTCTTAGACGTGCTCGTGTCAACTTCGACATGCCCGTGTTGATCAGTACATGCCCATGATCCGGGTCATGTCCCTCAATCGACACAGGATCAAAAATTCCAGAAGAGGACATGGCCATGTGACATGCCTGTGTCACAGGCCGTGTGCTTTGAACCCCCTAGGACACGCCCGTGTCCCAGGCTGTGTTCCCAGCCTTCAACGATCGTCGACCTCGCCTCGACGACCCGAGCACGATACGACCATATGACACGCCTGTGTCACATGCCGTGTTCACCTTACAAGGACCCAAACTTGGCACAAACGCCGCCCGTTCCTCTTTTGAGTTTCGGGGTATTACAATTCTCCCCCCTTAAGTGAATTTCGTCCCGAAATTACAGAAAGGAAAAAAATAAGTACTCAAACTAAAATGGTACCTAAGGCGAAGAGTTAGGGATACTCCTCGAGCATGGTCTGCTCTCGCTCCCATGAAAACTCCTCACGACCACAGTTGCCCATCGGACTTTGACCATCCTGATGTACTTGTTACGCAGTCTCTTGACTTCCGAGTCCTCAATGCGTACAAGCTTGACCTTCGTCGTCAACCCAACATCAACCGGTACTTGATCGACCGCGATCACTTGCGAAGTCTCTTGCACCACCTTCCGCAACGCCGATATGTGGAATTCATCATGTAGACCACTAAGCTCCGCTGATAGCTTTAGTCGGTAGGCTGCTTCGCCAATCCGCTCCAGATCCTCAAATGGTCCAAGATACCTCCGGCTTATCTTCTTCAAGCGCCGTACCCGTGAGGCACCCTTGAACGACTTGATCTTTAAATACACCCAGTCGCCAACAGAGAACTCCACATTTCGATGCTTGGCATTATAGTATTTAACTTGTTGGTCTTGAGCGATTAGCAACCGTTCTCGAATGGTTCGTACCAATGAAGTTGCGTCTTCCACCTCTTGCCGTTTGTACAACCTCGACTCGCCCGTTTCCAACCACGACAACGGCGTGCGACATTTTCTTCCATATAAGGCCTCGAAGGGCGCCATTTGAATGCTCGCTTGGTAGTTGTAGTTATACGCAAATTCCACCAAGTACAGGTGATATTCCCACTGCTTCCCGAAATCCAGGACACACATGCGGAGCATGTCCTCCATTGTCCTGTTAACTCTCTCGGTCTGACCATCCGTCTGCGTATGAAAGGCCGTGCTGAAACTCAGCTTGGCTCCCAACATTTGCTGCACCAGCCTCTATTCATTGGATGTGAACCGTCCATCTCGGTCGCTCACAATGCTGCGGGGTACACCGTGTAGTCGAACAATATTATCCACATACAGTTTCGCCAGTTTCTCCACCGAATCATCCTTCCTATTCAAAATGAAGTGCGACACCTTCGTCAAACGATCTACGATCACCCAGATGGCATCGTTCCCCTTCTGCGATCTTGGAAAATCGTGCACAAAATCCATAGAAATGTCGTCAAACTTCCACTCAGGGATAGGCAAAGACTTCAAGAAACCTCCGGGCTTCTGGCACTCCGCCTTCACCAAGGTGCACGTTTGACACTTCGCCATGTAAAGTGCCACGTCCTTCTTCAATCCTGGCCACCAGAACAACTTCTTCATATCCTGATACATTTTCGTGCTCTCCGGGTAAATCGAGTACTTGGTATGATGTGCCTCATACATCAATTAATCCCGCAATTTACCCACATCAGGGACGCACAAACGACTATCCTTCCAAAACAGTCCATCAACAACATTAAACTGGGAATTTGACCCATCTAAAGCCTCATCCAAGATTTGCTTCATTTTACTATCCAACACTAGCGCCTGCTGAATCCGATCAGCCAGGTCATACTGCACCTCTTTCTAGTTCAGCTGTGCTTCGACACTAGTCTGCTTGTCCACACAAGAGATCTCTAATGCCTCCAGCTCCCGAATGAACTACTCGTCATGAACTAACAACCAGTTGGCCCGCGCAGGGACCCTGCGACTCAATGCGTCCATAACTTCATTTCCTTTCCCAGGTACATAGTGAATCTTGAATGTGTAGTCCCCCAGGAACTCCATCCATCTCCGCTGCCATATGTTTAGATCTTTTTGATCTAACAAGTATTTCAGGCTCTTGTGGTCGGCATAGATATCGACCTTCACCCCGTACAGGTAATATCTCCACAACTTCAGAGCAAATATCACGATCACTAACTCCAAGTCATGGACCGGATAATTTCTCTCATGCACCTTCAGCTGGAGTGAGCCATAAGCTATCACTCTCCCGTGCTACAGTAGAACACAACCCAAACCACTGCCCGAAGAATCACTGTAGATCTCAAAGCCTTCGGTTTCAATCGACGAACCTAGAACAAGCACCGTGGCTAACCGCCTCTTCAATTCATTGAAAGCTTGCGCGCACTACGGTGATCACACAAACTTTTGATCTTTCCTCATCAAAGTCGTGAGGGGTAACACAATCTGCGAGAAGTTCTCTACGAAGCGCCTATAGTAGCCGACAAGCCCAAGAAAACTCCGGACTTCTGCTACCGAACACAACACAGGACACTCCCGTATCGCAACTATCTTCGCCGAATCCACTGCAATCCCTTCTACACTGACTATATGACCAAGGAACACCATCGAGGACAACCAAAAATCGCATTTGGAGAACTTGGCGTATAGTTGGTTCCTCCTCAGCGTCTTCATCACCAAATGCAAATGCTTGAAGTGATCCTCTTCACACTGTGAGTACACCAATATGTCATCGATGAAGACGATCACAAAGTGGTCCAAGTACTCTCTGAACGTTCTATTCATCAGATCCATTAACACTGATGGCGCATTAGTCAGCCCAAACAACATGACAGTAAACTCATAATGCCCATATCTCATGTTGAATGCTGTCTTGGGGATATCACTTTCTCTTATCCAAAATTGATTATACCCAGACTTAAGATCCAACTTCGAATATACCGACGACCCAACTAACTGATTGAACAGATCGTCAATTCTTGGGATCAAATACTTGTTCTTTCCATTAACTTATTCAGCTCTCTGTAATCGATACAGAGCCGCAAACTTCCGTCCTTCTTCTTAACAAAGAGGACCGGTGCGCTCCAAGGCGACGAACTTAGACGCACATAACCCTGTTCCATCAACTCTTCTAGTTGAACCTTCAGTTCTGCCATCTCCTTAGGTGCTAACCGATATAGAGAGCGTGACACAGGTTTGACACCTGGTACTAGCTCAATTATGAAGTCAATCTCTCGCTGTGGTGGGGCTCCAGGAAGATCGTCTTGGAATAATTCAGGGTACTCAGATAACACTGAGATACTGTCCAAAGTAGGCTTAGGCTTCAAAGCCTCCAGTAGCATGAAGAACAGCTCTGCAACGACACGAACTTCCTTAACCACCTGAAGAGAAGACATCAATATCTTGCTCGGCCCTTTCAAGCTTGCAAAAGTCGTCTCACGACCATTTCCTAACTTGACCTCCTTGTAATTGTAATCAATGTATGCCTGCTGCTCCGAGAGCAAGTCCATACAAAATATTACATCGAACTCCACCAACGGCAGTAACGACGCTTGCAAGTCGAACTCCTGACTCCCAAACCGTATCTTTACGCAACAGATTCTATCCGCGAGCATCGAAAACCCGTTAGGCAACAACACATCAAGTTTGTCCTTCGCCATTGAATAAGGTACTCCGATGCGCGATATAAATTGTTCAGACAAAAAGGAGTGTGAAGCTCCCGTATCAAGGAGTGCTCTCGCATGATTATCGAAAATCAACACAAAGCCTAGTACAAACAGTAGTAAGCTAACATGTGCAAGGTAACAAGTATTTAAAGCTAACTTGCTATAAATTTAAACCGTACCTGTTACCATATCCGCTTATTTTATGGCCTCCTGCTGGCCAAGGTTGTAGAATCTCGGTTGAGTTGGAGAATAATGGGATGCGGTTGACTCCATCGCCTTCCCCTTTCCTCGTAGGTTGCTCCTGGCTTCCTCTCGGACTTTGGACGTCAGCTCCAACAGTCACGGGAAAAATGCCCTGGCTTCCCACAATTGTAGCATGTACCTGGGGTTCGGCTTATAGTTTCCCCCGAAGCACTAGAAGAAGGGGTTGGACCTGAAGTCCTAGCCTTCTTACCGAACTTATGATAACCAGACTTTGAGGTAGTCGACACCTTGAACTCTGTCCTCTTAGCACCAGAGTCCTTCTTCGCCTGCACATTCTTCATATCTTTTTCCAAAGACCGGGTTGTGTTGACCAAGGTTAGAAAACCCTGCGTCATAGGCCCCGAGAGCAGTAGCCTTAGGTCATCCATCAAACCTTTATAGAATCAGTTTGTCTTTTGCTCCTCATCGGCAAATATAGCGCTTGCATACCGACCCAAGTGTGTAAACCCGTGGAGGTACTCGTCCATGCTACTCCCTCCTTGCACCAGCTTTTGAAACTCGTTCTCCATCGCAATCCTCTGCGCCGAGGGAAGGTACCTTGCCAAGAACAGTCTTGAAAACTCCTCCATGGAGACGTCCGTGAGTTGCCTCCCCCCAAGTGGTGTAGTTTCAACCCTTCCCACCACAGCCTTGCATCGTCGTACAACAAGAAAGTGGCTATAGTCCACTTCTGCCACTCCTCCGTCTCCGTAGCTGTCAGGACTCTCTTTATCCGAGAGAGCCAATCTTCAGCTTGGGTTGGGGTTCCCATCCCCGAGAACACCGGAGGATTGAAGCCCATAACATGCTTCAGCTGCTTTTCAGTTGCTATCCTAGGCATCAATTGCTCCACTACCACTTACTCTACCCTCTTCGATTCTGCCGCTTGAAGCGGTACTTGCTCCACATCAGGGGCAAGAAGCTGCACATGTCTTGTAGGCTGAGCATTGATCATTGCGAACACCGCTTTAGCCACCAATCGTATGGTTTCTGCCAAGGGAGGTGTTGCAGGCTCAACATTTGGTGCGCTACTTGCCTTAGAAACCAGACATTCTGACGGCCCTGCACCACTCCTGGTCACCTATAGTTGTACAAAACACCATTAAGTGACCGAACAATATTGCAAAAAAGCAATTATAGGAACACGCAGGTTCCTCAAACATGTGTATTTTCATTCCTAAGTGGACATTCAAGGGTTATTTTTATGTTATAACGATGACGCACACACATGTTCTCACCACCCCTTAAAAGAATTCTCCCACAAATTCATTTAAGCATGACCGAAACCGGTAGTCTGATACCAAATTGTAAACACCCCTATCCATCACATAGCATATAGCAGTATGTCCGTCCGGGGCCCGACGCTATATACCACGGACAGACCGGTGAGTTACTAAATGAAACCATTCTTCCAATCACATGTCCTACACAAAGTACATTTTAGCGGAAGCAAAATAATAAGTTGCAAAGGAAGAACCCAGCTAAAAGTATGAATGTCCACTAACAAACCTAATTAGGAATGAACGTACAAATACACCAAGTACTGGGCCATATGGCCTTACAAAAGTTCACTTAAATAAAATGTGTCTTCCATACAACGACACGCAGGCCGGTCACACATGAGAATAAAGTAAACAATATACTTCGGCCTTTGAGGGCCAGCACTGAAACAAGGGCTTTAGCCCGTAATTTGTCACTCGGCTCCGCAACACCTGCAAGCAACATTCCACCGCACGGTGGCAAACAAAAGCAACGGTCAGCTAAAGCTGACCAAATTATAACGACCTTATCCCTTACTTGGGGGTGGCGGTGCTTCTTCCCTGCAATTCATTAGTATAAACAAACGGGATAGCGAAAGTAAAATTTAAGCACACTTCACTACATACGTAGGCATACACGGCCGCACGCCCCGTGCTCTCAGGGCACTTACACAGTGAACTCGGTCCACCACCGCCTCTAGGACGTCAAATCTCGTGAGCATTTTGGTCCTTCCTGCCTAAGCCTAAGACCCTCCATCTATGCCAATGGTAAGTGCCACGTACTTTAGGTCTCTTTAACCGAACGACATAGAGCGGGTACGGTTCCGCCTAACCCGTTGCTCACACCGCAATGTCAATTTAAGCCATATACGCGGGTCAAGCTTACCCGAGTACCAAAGAGATTACACAAATCTTACATAACCCAGTTAAGTTGGCTCCCAGGACACCAAGTTGGCAGAATCACGCTTCTGCCCAGTTTTTCCGAGTGCACCTTGGAGTTAATCCCCAAGATTCCCTGATGCAATCTACCATGTAGAAAACCCGAAAATAACTATCAGCTCGGAGTCTTCTCCGACCATTCATGCATAATGAAACATCACCAATCCAGACCAACCTGTCCGGGTAGGCTTCACACACCATGTCTATGTCCGTACTTCGATTTCGGACTCTACATGCAAAACAATGGGGACTATTCATGTCTACCCAAAAGAACACCTAAAACTCACCGCATACTCGCGAGAGCGGGATTCCTATGCAAAAAGGAAATGGGACTTCACATGTCCAAGAAGAGAATCGTTACCATAGCATTTCTCTTCGGCGCCATGACAATCTAGTCAGATGGAGAGCACCGTATCAGCCTCGCCTTCGCAGATCTGGACTCGGATCGAGAATCGGGGCTCCGAAGCTTCTCCGATGGCCGGATTGCCTCTTCCTCCTTGCTCTCCCCTCTCTCTAAAGTCTTAGAAAGAGAATGCTCACTTGAAATGAGGGTTTAGAAACCCTATTCCCGGCCTAAAACCCAACATAGACCAACCTGTGCCCTTGGATCCCAAAATAAGGAACTGAACGGCCATGATTCGCACTTAAAGTCAAATTACTAGGCCGAACATAGCTTGCGACACGCCCGTGTACAAGGCCGTGTTCCACACTCTCCGTAAACCAGGAAATCCAGAACAAGACACGGCTTGTGATACGGGTTGTGACACGCTCGTGTCACCCATGGACACGCCTGTGTCATGGGTCGTGTGCCTCAATCGACGCTGAAACCGTCGCTTCCCGAACAGGACATTGGCTTATACATGCCTGTGTCAACTCCGACATGCCCGTGTTAATCAGTACACACCCGTGATCCGGGATGTGTCCCTCAATCGACACATTACCAAAACTTCCAAAAGAGGACACGACCATGTGACACGCACGTGTCACAGGCCGTGTACTTGCACGCCCTGGGACACGCCCGTGTCCAAGGCCATGTTCCCAGCCTTCAATGATCATTGACTTCACCTCGATGACCCGAGCACGACACGGCCATGTGACACGCCCGTGTCACAGGCCGTGTTCACCTTACAAAGACCCAAACTTGTCTCAAACGCCGCCCGTTCCTCTTTTGAGTTTTCGAGAATTACAACACACATGCCCTAACAAGAGGAGGAAGATCGTTACCATAGAGGTTCGCTTCAACCCCATGGAGGAGAAACTAGCCGAATGAAAATAACTGCAACAGACCCAGCTTCGCGGATTTGGACTCGGCTCGTGATTTGGAGCTCTGAAGCTCCAACAATGGCGAGATTCCTCCTTTTTCTTCCTTTGCTCTCCCCTCTCTCTACCTCTTATAAAGAGAATGACCCAAGGGAAATGAGATTCAAATCCTCATTTCTCGACCTTATCTCATCATGAAATCCTCTCGACCGTTAGATCCCACCTAAATAAAATAAAAGGCCCTGATTTGTCCTTAAATGAACTTCTTGGGCCTGTACATGGCTTGTGACACGACCCGTACACAGCTTGTGACACAGCCATGTCACAGGCCGTGTTCTGCAATAACATAACAATGGCCAAACACAGAGCTCAAGATGGCTCTGGACACACCCGTATCACAACCCGTGTTCCTCTCTGATTTCCAAACTGCTTAGAAAAACTGCACACAACTTTGGACACACCAATGTCACAACCTGTGTACAATGTCATAAGCCGTGTACAACTATAAGGGCTCCAAAAGGCCTCCCAATATTGAGCTCTGAGTTTTTGGCTCCGTTGCCGGGGAGCAACTTTCGTTGATATATTGAAAACACGAACCTATTAATTTTATCTCTTCTCTTTCTCATCCTCTTTCTTAAAATTTTTAAAATAAAAATAATTTATTACCGCTCTTAATAGTAACCAACTTCATAATTTTTCTATGCCACCTAATTCTCTCAAAAAGGGCAAAGCGGCTTTAAGTGCCGCTATCTTGTCTAGTACCTTGCGAACCCTTCACCGGGTAGTCCTTGGAAAGTTCGGGAGTTAATCAATTAAAAAAAATCTATTGCAAAAAAAAAATCTAGCTTTTCTTTCTAGTTTATTTTATTTCTCTTTCTTCTCTTCTCTTCTTTTAGTGCATGACCCGCGGGAGTCCGTCGGTTATTTTGGACTTGGACCACGAAATTGAGCGTACTCTTCAGAGAAGATCGCGATTTCATGGTCCTACTATCTAAGTTCCAGTTGAGGACTCCAAGTCATTCTTTACTCTAAGAATGGAAGAACGCAACGTAGATGAAGCCTTGCAAAGGACTATGTCCTATTATGCACGACCGAATCTTGAGGGAACAGAATCATGCATAGTTCGCCCTGCTATAGCAAATAATAACTTCGAATTAAAGCCTAATATAATTCAAATGGTGCAGCAGTATGTGCAATTTGACGGACTTCAAGATGAAGATCCGAACACACATATTGCAAGCTTTCTTGAAATCTATGACACCTTCAAGATAAATGGTGTCACAAATGATGCAATCAGGCTAAGACTCTTTCCCTTCTCGTTAAGAACTAAAGCTAAGCAGTGGCTAAACACTCTACCTAAGAATAGCATAACCACCTGGAATGAATTAACCGAAAATGTTTTGGCAAAGTATTTTCCGCCAGCTAAAACTGCAAAACTTAGGAACGACATCTCTGCATTTGGACAAATAGACTTCGAAACCTTATATGAAACTTGGGAAAGATTTAAAGAATTATTAAGACAATGCCCACATCATGCGCTGCCTGTATGGTTACAAGTGCAAACGTTCTATAACGGGCTAAATCAAAGCACAAAGCAAATGATAGACGCAGCTTCTGGCGGTACTTTAAATCATAAGACCCCAGAAGAAGCTCTTGAGCTTTTTGAGGACATGACCATGAACACTTATCAGTGGAATGTGCCTAGGTCCCACCCAAACAAATATGCAGGTATCTTTGAAGTGGACAACGTATCCCAGCTCGCTCTACAAGTTGAAATATTAAGCAAAAAGATAACGGAGATGACTGCTGCCTCTACCCCTCAAGTATGAGAATCTGCAACTCCTTCCCTCGAACAATTAGATTTTGTTAACAATATGTCTAGAAACTCTTTTAATAATTTTTCTGCTGCGAATTTTCATCCTCCTGGTTTTAATTTTCCGAATAGTTATAATCCTGCCTTAAGAAATCATCCGAATTTTTCATGGAGTAATCCATCGAATGCTATGGGCCCGCCACCACAAAATGATTTTTTTACACCACCACCACCACCTCTTCAAAATTATCCAAAACCTCCAATCTTGAAGGAGTTACTTTCCAAATATATTGCCACAAATGACGCTACGATAAGAACTTTAACTGGAAGCGTTAAAAGTCTTGAAAATCAAGTAGGACAGCTCACTAAAATTATTTCTGAACGACCCGCAGGGTCTCTTCCTTCCAATACTGAGCCCAACCCGAGAGAGCAAGCAAAATCTATAACTCTTCGGAGTGGGAAGCAAGTTCCCGGTATGGTAAGTGAAGAGCTTGAGGAAAGCTCCGCCCCCGCTATAAAAATTCAAAGCTCCTCCCCCGTTTTAATAATTCCACCCTCTACTGAAGAAGTTATCACTCCTATTTTAGAAAAATATCTCACTCCACCACCAATCTTTAAAAATAATCCAAATCTGCCTTACCCTTCTAAACTTAATAAACAACGCCAGGACGATCAATACTCCCATTTCTTAGAGATGTTTAAGCAAATCCACATAAATCTGCCCTTCTATGAAGCGATTTCCCAGATGTCGAAGTACGCCAAGTACCTTAAGGACCTCCTGACCAACAAGAAGAAGTTAGAGAACCTTTCGCACATTACGTTAAACGCCGAGTGCTCTGCGGTTTTGACAAACAGCTTACCAAAGAAAATTAGTGACCCGGGTAGTTTTTCTATTCCGTGTGTCTTTGGTAATCTTTTTATCAAGAACGCATTAGCCGACTTAGGTGAGAGTATTAACCTGATGCCCCTCTCGTTGTTTAAAAAGTTAGGAATTGGTAGCCTCAACCCCATACGCATGAGCATCCAGCTCGCCGAAAGATCCGTTAAGTACCCGTTAGGAATAGTGGAGGATGTTCTAGTAAAAGTCGACAAGTTCATCTTCCCGGTGGACTTTGTCATTTTGGACATCGAAGAAGACGTCGAGGTTCCCCTAGTCCTTGGCCGACCCTTCCTTGCCACCTCCCGAGCTATCATTGACGTAAGCAATGGTAAGCTCTTCCTTCGAGTAGGCGATGATGAAGTCACTTTCTCTATCACACCTTCGATGAAAAACACCTTAGCAAATGATGACTCCTGCTTTTTCGTAGATGCCATGAGTGATGAATCCTCCTATTGCCTCTCTAATTTTGAAAAAGAATTTTCTACTTTTTGTTCCTCCTCTTCTCTTACAACTGAATCGCTACACCTAAGTGAAGAAAGTGTAGAATCCTCTTTATCTTTTATCAGATTTTGAAAAAGAATTTTCCGATTTTTGTTTATCTTCTACTCTTCCAACTGATTCACTGCAAGAAGCCGCCTTGGCCACCAGCTCCACCCCTTTTAATATTCTGTCTAAAAAAATCTACGAAGATATAGTATTTGAAAAAGAAAGAATTTCTCAAACCTCTTATGAAGAACCCCCTACCCTAGAACTTAAAAAACTTCCTGAACATCTCAAGTACGCCTTCTTAGAAAAGAACTCCAAGCTGCCAGTTATAGTTTCGACCTACCTCACGGATGTCCAAAATGAAAAACTTCTTTTAGTTCTACGTAAACATCGCTGAGCTATTGCTTGGCAGATATCTGATATCAAGGGCATAAGCCCATCCTTCTGCACTCATAAAATTTTAATGGAAGATAATTCACGTAACTCTACAACCTCAGCGCCGTATAAACCCGAACATAAAAGAAGTAGTTAAGGATGAGGTTATGAAATTATTAGACACAGGAATTATCTACCCTATATCAGATAGTAAGTGGGTTAGCCCTGTTCAGGTAGTACCAAATAAGGGAGGGATAACAATAGTTAGTGATGAAAATAACGAATTAATCCCGACACGGACGGTGACGGCACTACAAGAAAACTTGCCTTTAGTGACAAAAATTTAGTGACAAAATATAATTAGTCACTAAAAACATATCTATTGTGACAAATTAAAAAGTTAGTCACTAAAAAGAATTTTTAGTGAAAAAATAAATGTTTAGTCACTAAATACACATCTTTAGTGACTAAAGAAAACTTTGGTCACTAAAGACACAATATTAGTGACAAAAATTTAGTGATGAAATATATCTTGTCACTAGAGACATATCTATAGTGATGAATTAAATGTTTGGTCACTAAAAAACATATTTTTTATGACAAAGTCAAAGTTTAGTCACTAAAAACACATCTTTAGTGACCAAAGAAAACTTTGTTCACTAAAGACAATTTTTGCGATAAAAATTTATTGACCACAATATATTTTGTTACTAAAGACACAACGCATAGTTAAAAAAAGATTTAACATTTACAAAAACAACCCATCTAAAGGCCATGTAAAACCCATTTTAAAGAAATTATGATTTTCAAATTATCGGGAGCACAACTCATTTACAAATTTAAGATGGTTTATTTAACATGTTTCATATTCAAAGATACATATTCAAGAATCATTGTGAAGATATCAAATATAATCAAATATTACATAGTTACTTTTCTTTACCCCAATAGAGCATATTGATCACTTTTCCTCATCTTTCTAGCTAGCAACAATAAGGCACACAATTTCATCATATTAGCACACCACGAGTAAACTCTAAGCACATATGCATATATTGCCTTCAGGTAGAGAAGACAAAATTTACCCCAAATGCCGTAAAATAGAGAGCATTCGTTCAAATCAACATAAAAAAATCTCTACCAAAACTTAAAAATCAATATGCATGCAAATGTTCACCTATGAAGGGACACGAAAATAGAAGACTAAAATAAGCAAAAATCACCCGGAAATTGCACACAAATTGGACTGAAATAAAGCAAAATAGGGCTTGTCGGCTGCTCCTAGAGGCTGAAAATGTCGACGTGAAAGGAGAAAAATACTTTCCCGTGGATGTTGGTCTCGACGAGAAAAGAGGCCGTGCTTTTCGGCGGCGGTAGGGTTCAAAAAGATCGGCTATTGAGGAGAGAAAGAGAGGCGTGTGACTGAGTTCCAAAAACCTTGAATGAGGTGAGAAGAGAACGAGCAGGGTTGGGCTGCGTATTGCCTTTGAAAAGAAATTAAAAATTAGATTTTTTAAAGTTATTTTAAATTTAAGGTGCTCTCTGTTAACAAAATTAATTGTCCATATAACCACATAACATCAACTTCTCTCCTAAAAAAATAATAATAAATAAATTGAGGGCTCTAAATTTATCTGACGGTTCCAAGTTTCTGCCATTTCCGCCTCTCTGGATCGGCAGTTTCATCGCCTCTACCAGAACCTTCACCTTTCCCAAATCCCGTGTCCCCTTCTCCTCGAAACCATCTCGCGCCGCAGCAACTGAAGGAGTGTGGAACGCTGACGAATCCCCAAAGCCGGCGTGAACTTCCGACGACCTCTTCACCGAAGCCTGCCATGGTGCGATCATTTTTTTCAGCGAGGACATGTAACAATAAGGGTCTGTGTTGTTCATGGGTTTTTCTCCTTTGGTTTAGATTTTCACCATGAATAGATCTTTTCCAAGCGATCGGTTAAAAAGAAATGGGGTAGGAATCCAAATTGATGAAAACCGTGGGTTTTCAGAATAGCCTAATCTCAATTTTTGTCCCATGCAACCCTCATATTTTGGCGGAAGAACGTGCGCAACCCCGCCCTCGCGTCTCCTTCCCCTTTTTGCAGCGCCATTCGTGCCACTGATTTAGCTGGCGATGAGGCGTGTCTTCCCCTTCTCGATTTCTTTCTCCTGTTTATCTTCCTCTTCTTGTTTGTTTGTCCTGTTCTCTTCATTTTTCCTTAGATTCTGCTGTCTAGAGTTTTTGCTGTGCCGTGAAGTTTTGTCTCCTATTTCATTTTCCACGTCGTCTGCAGGGTTTCTGCTGCCTACTCTATTTTCAATTCAGTGGTAAACGGGCATATAGTAAAAATAATTTGTATAAGTATACTGTTGGCAGAACTTTATAATAAAGAATTGCTGTTTTTTTCTACTGATATTTTCAATCCAACTCAGTTTTGACAGACCTTTATAAATGCAAACAGTCAATGAAATTTTATTCCCGTTTCTTATTGATTAATGAGATTATTTTGTGATTATTTTGAAAATATTTATATGATTATTTTGATAAATATTTTGAGAATATATATGAGATTATTTTGAAAAATATTTTGAGAATATTTGTGCTCCATCATGTGATATTTTCATTTTCAATTCCAATGAGTTTTGGACAATTCCACCTTGCATTCGAACATCATAATTGGAATTCAGCAAAATCTCAATTCCTACGAATTTTGGAATTGTTGAATTCTAATTCCTCAATTTCAATTCCGTCGAACCGAACAGACCCTAAACTTTTTCTCATTGCATTTCTAATCGGAAGTTTCCCCCACCTCCGCCTCTAATTAGTCATAGGGCACGTGCCCGTGTATGAAACAACATCTTCTCTATCGTGCCCTATGACCCTCCTTGATGTCGGATGACGGCGAGCAGTTCGGCCTCCATCCCATTTACCTACAGCAAATCGTGCCCTAATTTCAACCCCGCCAATTACGTCAGCGATGATGGCGTGCGATCAGTTTCTAGGTTTTGAAAACATCACTTCCCCTCTCTCATGTGCTCTTCCTTGACAACTGCATCTTCTTTAACGATGCTCAGATAGAGTCTGTGCCTGTCCATTGGTTTTTTTAGTTCTTGCTTGTGAAAAATTATCTGGTGAATGGAAGCACGTCATATACATTTTAAGGTACCACACTCCAGTTTATTTTTGTTTGAGTTGAAATTATTGATTCCAAAGTTATCATTCTTTTCAAATTAAAGTTAGAAGTGTATGTGACATGCATATTTCAGTTATGTATGCTATATGTTTTTTAATTGTCAAATATATACTTTTTTGGGTTTGCAGCATTAGGTAGGAACCTGAGAGAGTTTTGTGGATTGGGGTGAGTATGAGGTGGTGATTTTATAATTTAAAATTTGGTAGGTTTGCATTATATAAATTTGTAAATTTCCCTGAGTGAAGTTAGCCCCAGAATGTATGAGTCGTATGAGAGAAATTTTGACTAACTTGATTGGAGGTACCCTAGTTGAGGTTGTTATTTGGTTTAGGTAATGCTAATAAGCTGCTCATTTTTTCCAGACGACAAATTCCTCCATTCTGATTGGCGTTCCTACCCCTTCCTCCAGTAAAATACCTTGCAACCTACTCTCCTCTCCCCAGGAAACCAAAACAGCCACTCCTTTTTCTAGATAGTCAGCTGCTCCTTTCCTTGATAGTTCTGGATGTTAATTCCAGACCTCCAGGAATTTTTCCTGTACAGTCCGGACCCTCAAAGTGAACAAATTGTGTTGGAGGTCTCAACATTGACACATCGGTTATAATAATTGTATAGTCAACATCGATAAGGAGTGGTCATCACCGACAAGTAGCATGCAAAAAAGAATTGACAATGACAGATAATGACAATTTGCACTGCTTCATGCAGCATCAAAAACATCATTTGATATTAATTTTGAGCATCATTCTTTAATTCTTTCTCGGCCTCCCAAGCCCCCACTGTAAGCCATGGACATGGATTTAGGTGAGCAAGACTTCGATAGCATCCTATTCTACGAGCACGCTCGCAAGAACGAAGAGGCCGTCTACGCCAAGAATCCCCTTGATGCCGATGTGACCCCCGATTGCTTTATTTCTTTGATTCTTCACCCTTTCTGATCTTCTATACTCGATTCTCATCAAAATTTCAGTTTCTTAGTAGCAACTCTTCCTTGATTTCAAGCAGAGCCAAACTCAATCCGAGTCGATAAAGTTTGTCAAAGGTAATTGATTTTCTCACCGATGAAGGACAGTCTAGTGTTTTTCACTTCAATCTGCCAGTTGCAATGATATTAATGGATACTGTTTTAGATGTTGTTTCTAAGTTGGAGGAAGCTTTGGAGATTTATCCCAAGAAGAATGACGGTATTTGGTCTTTGGGAAATGCACAAACTTTTCTTTCATTCATCACGAAAAATCTTGAGGATGCCAAGCCTTATTTTACGAGGGCAATGCAGTGCTTCCAGCAAGCACTGGAAGAGGTATTTATATCCACCTGGTTATTTTAGTTACAGTTTTGTCTCATTTTCAAGCAAAAAACTGAAGCCAGGCTTCTTGCTGGTTACTTATGTGTCTTTTGTTTCAATTATATTCTGAAATTAGGTCTTATCTTTTTGTATTTTGTTGTTCTAATGATGCTACTTTTTTGGCTATTACTCCTCTTTAGCCTTCTTTTTAGTGGAGAATTAGAAAATAGAGAATGGAAGTGAGTGAGGGAGGGTTAGTTTTCTAATGCCATGTCTCTTCAAAAACCATGGAAGGAGGAGAGAAAGAGGGCGGGTGAGTTTGAAACAAATTTCTTTAAGTTATTTTTGTTAGTTGGTCGTTTCGTCTAACTTTAAAGATATGCTTTTCTTAATGATCACACACATGATCTTGCGTGCCTTCAACATATGTGCATGTTCATTTTTATTAGTGTTTTTCCTGATAAACTTTTGTAGAATGTTTGGTTTTTTAATATTATTTACCAATTGTTTCCTTACATTGCAAATACATGAAAATGCACTCTAAATTTTTCTAATTAAAGCAGGTGATCTGTTTGTAATAACTAAAATTTACACAGAATGAGAATATCAAAAATGATATATTTGAAAATTAGAAATATTTTAGTTGATTTTATTGCTTTACATCAAAAACTGAGCAAAATTAAACGGGATATTTGTAATTTTGACACTGGGGAGGTGCTTGTAGTTATGCAAACTTCCATAGGATGTTCTTATAATTAACCATATATATATATATCATTATGTTGTTCTACTTGACATGGTTGCTGTAATAATTTGCAGGATAGAATGATCAATTATGAAGAATTCTGCGCGATGTAGAGAGGGGCATTCGTTGTTGCTGCCAAAACCAAAGCACCCATTGCGCCAATTACCTTTGTAGGAAGTAGAGAGCTAATGTTGTCTGGAATGGAAGATATATTGAATTCAGGATCAATGAAGGTTGTTATAAGTGGTGTGACTTTTCCAAGGACCAAGAAGGAGGATCATGTACGTGCCTATAGAAATTTGTATCGAGTTTAATAAGAGATAATTCTCTTATTTTGTACTGAGGGGTTTGGGCTATCTCCCACCCTCTTTTGTCTTAATTAATAAAATAATGTATGTTGGCAAAAAATTAAGTATTTTATTTATTCTTTTGTTTGAATGTTTACTATTAAATTGTAATTAATATTTAATGAAATAAGTCTATGATATTTTATGAGAAATTGTACAAAATGTAGACGAAACAATATCATTTTATTGACCAAATTAATTCGATCACTGTGACTACTTTAAGTGACTGAATTAATTTGGTAACTGAAGATACTTTAAGTGATCGAATTTATTTGCTCACTGAAATTTTTGTTAGTGACCAATTTATTTTAGTCACTGAATGCTTTAGTGAGCAAATTTGTTTTGTCTTTAAATGGTTTTTGTGACTCAATAAGTTTGGTCACTAAATGTCTTTGGTGACCAAATTAATTTGGTCACAAAAGACAGACATTTAGTGTCTAAATTTTTTTGGTCACTAAAAACATTTAGTGACAGGGTTTTAGTGACGACCCTGTGATGAAATAATTTTTGTCACTAAAGATCATTAGTGACCAAAATATAACATTTAGTGATGAAAATTTTCGTCACTAAAAGTCAATTTTCTTGTAGTGCGGGTTGGCGTATGTGTATAGATTATAGGAAGCTGAATGACGCCACCCGCAAGGACCACTTTCCTTTGCCGTTTATCGACCATATTTTAGAACGATTATCCTGCCATAGATTTTATTGTTTTCTCGAGACCCTCTCGGGGTACTTTCAAATCCCCATCTCTCCCGAGGACCAAGAGAAAACTACGTTTACTTGTCCCTTCGGCACCTTCGCCTACCGAAGAATGCCATTTGGATTGTGCAATGCACCAACAAAATTCCAATGATGTATGCTCGCTATCTTTGACAAGTACGTAAAAAGCATTATGGAGGTATTTATGGACAATTTCTCCGTGTTCGGCGATTCTTTTGATAGATGTTTAGAAAACCTCGAAAAAGTCTTGGAACAATGCGAAGAAACTAACCTTGCCCTAAATTGGGAAAAATGCCATTTTATGGTGAGGGAAGGGTTAGTTTTGGGTCATAAAATTTCTTCGAGAGGTATTGAGGTAGATATTACTAAGATAGAAGTTATCGAGAAGATGCCGTCGCCTTTGAATATAAAAGCTATAAGAAGTTTCTTAGGTCACGCTGGTTTCTACCGCCACTTCATAAAGGACTTCTCCAAGATCACCAAGACCCTTACCCATCTTCTAGAAAAAGACGCCCCATTCATTTTTGATGACTCTTGTCTTTCTGCCTTCGAATTAATAAAAGAAAAGTTAATTAAGGCACCGATTATGATAGCTCCGGTGTGGGACCTTCCATTTGAGATAATGTGCGATGCGAGTAGTTTCGCGGTGGGAGCCGTATTAGGTCAACGCATATCTAAAAACTTCCACCCCATCTATTACGCTAGTAAAACGCTCACATCTGCATAGGAAAATTACACCACGACCGAGAAGGAGCTCCTAGCTGTAGTATTCACTTTCGATAAATTTCGTCCTTATATTACACTTTCGAAAATTATTGTTTTTACGGACCATTCGGCCCTCAAATATCTTCTTGCCAAAACGGATGCCAAGCCGCGCTTGATTCGCTGGGTCGTACTCCTCCAGAAGTTTGAATTAGAGATTTGTGATAAGCGAGGAGCCGAGAACTTGGCCACCGACCATCTCTCCAGATTATACAATCCCTTTATAGAAAACTTAAATGATGATTCTCCCTTCCAACGTCCGACTCCCAGAGTAACTTCCACACTCCCCATAGTGGACCTCCTCCAAGATCATCGGGACCTCCCCCTCGGCCACACAACGTGCCAACATCCCCGAGAGGGTCTTTCGGTACATCTTCCCATTGTGCATGAGATAGTATGCCGATTTGTGCTTGAGCTTCTTCCTGTCCATCCCCTCAGGGTACTCTCCCGTGGACAAGAAAGTTGTGAATGGGTCCATCCACGAGGGGTGTTGCTCCACCTCCATCAGCTCTCCCTCCTCAATGGAGGGGTGGAACAAGTCGTTGATGGTGCCTCACACCCGGGGACCATGCTTTGCCAGTCGATCTACCTGCTCGTTTTCCTTCCTGGGCACGTGCCGGATGGAGAAAGTCTGGAACGTGCCGATGACCCCCTTCAACTTTGCCAAGTACAACTGCAGAGTTGGATCCCTTGCCCCAAACTCCCCGTTAATCTGGGAGGCTACCACCATGGAGTTAGTGAGGACCTCGACGTCGTACACCCCCAGCTCCCTGTCAAAGTGAAGTCCTGCATCACAGCCTCATACTCGGCCTGATTGTTGGTAATGATAAAATGCACCACTACTGTTTTCTCAATCCTCGTCCCATGTGGACTCTCTAAGATCACCCCTACTCCCAGGGAATGTCTTCCCGACGTTCCGTCCACCATCACACTTTAGGGGACTGGGTGGGGGAGTTCCGCCTCCGCCACTTCTGCTACATAATCAGTTAGAAAGTCGGCCATAGCTTGTTCCTTGATCGAGAGGAGAGGGACAAAAGAGATGTCGAATTTGCTTAACTCTACCAACCATTTGGCCAATCGCCCTGAGTGCTCCACCCCCTCGAAGATGTTGCGGAGGGGGTGGTAAGTCACCACTCGGATCAAGTGCGCCTAGAAGTAAGGTCAGAGCCTATGGGCCGAGATTATTAGAGCGAAGGCCAGCTTCTCCAGAATAGGATAGCGGAGCTCGCCCTTCCTCAACCCCCTACTCGCATAATAAATAGGGAGTTATTTTTTCCCCTCTTCCCGAACCAAAACAGAGCTCAGGGCCTTCGCCCCGACCCCTAGATACAAGAACAAGTCCTCCCCCTCCTTTGGCCCTTGGAGCAAGGGGCCTGGGTCAGATGTCTCTTTAAGGCTTGGAATGCCTCCTCGCACTCCGAGGTCCACTCGAACTTCTAGCCTCCTCTCAAAGTTTTGAAGAAGGGAGAGCACTTCTCCCCGGTCTGGGAGAGGAACCTGCCCAAACCTGCCAGCTTCCCTGTCAATCTTTGTACCTCTTTAGTGTTCTGTGGTGACCCAAACTCCACAATCACCCTCACCTTATCTGGGTTGGGTTCTACACTGGCGGGGGTGAGGAGATGTCCCAGGAACTTCCCCCTGCTCGCCCCGAAGATGCACTTCAAGGGGTTCAGCCTCATTTTGTACTTACAGAGAGTGGAAAAAGTTTCTTCCAAGTCCTGGAGGTGAGAGTCGATGTTCAGGCTCTTGATCATGAGGCCATCTACATACACCTCCAGGTTCCTTCCCTTCTGCTCTCGAAAGACCCTCTCCATCATCTTTTGGTAGGTCGCCCCTGCATTTTTTAGCCCAAAGGGCATCATTTTTTAGCAGTAGCATCAATCCCCCGTGATGAAAGAGATGTCTTTGACATCAGGGGGTGCATCCTGATCTGGTGATAACCTGAAAATGCATATAAAAAACTCATTACAGGGAAACCGACGGCTAAGTAAACCAATGCATCGATCCAAGGCAAGGGATAACAATCCTTGGGACATGATTTATTAAGCAATGAAAAATCAACACACATACGCCACCGACCATCTCCTTTTTAACCATAACAACGTTGGAGACCCAGCCGGGGTATTGGATCTCGGATACAAAACCGACCTTGAGGAGCTTGGCCACCTCCTCCCGAATTAGCTCAGCCAACTTGTCTGCCGTGGACCTCTTCTTCTGCTGGATGGGGTGAGCCTCCGGGTCAAGGTTGAGGTGATGACAGGCCACGTCCGCATCGATCCCTGGCATCTCCGCGACACTCCAAGCAAAGACGTCCACATTCTTCCGGATGCACTCCAACATCCTGCCCTGAGCCTCTGGGGTCAGCCCCCCGCTGACGTGGACCGTCTCCACCTTGTCTCCGAGGGTGAGAACCTCCATCTCCACCACCTCTTCCGCCGCCTCTAGACAAGACTGCTCCCCCCACTCTTAGCATCCCCCCTCCGGGGGAGAAGACCTCTTCCTCGGCTTCCTTTGCGGCCATTACCTCGGCCGGCTCCTGGACTTCCTCCATCTCCTCCTCTAGAGGGAGGGTCACCTTCACCTCCATCTCCTCTCGGCTAGCCTCCTACTCTGCCTCCTCTATCCTTCTCCCCATCTCCTTGGCACCTCCCTGCTAAGAGATGGAGTTTACGGCGGTGACGTAGCACTCCCTTGCTATCTTTGCGTCTCCGCGGACCCGGACCTGGACCCCCTCGATGTTGAACTTCAAGCATTGGTGGAAGGATGAGGGGACGCAGCGAAAGGCACTGATGAGGGGCCTTCCAAAGATGGCGGTGTAGCTGCTGGGGGCATCCACAATAACGAACTTGCAGGTGCAGGACTCCCCCCCAGTGTGACATGGAGTACCACTCCTCCTTCCACCTCTTTACTCTCCCCCGAGAACCCAAACAAGGGTCTGTCTGAGGAAAGCACCCTCTTTGCCTCCACCTTTATCGCGTCGAACGCCATCTTAAAGATGACGTTGACCGAGTTTCCATTGTCGACGAGGATCCGGGCAATGGTAAAGTTCTCGATGGCTGTCTGTATGACCAGCGCATCACAAAATGGATCCTCGTTATCCGATATATCCTTCCTTGAGAAGGTGATCTTCTCCTCCTGGGGTGGTGTATGGGACATGGAGGCGACTCTCCTTCCATATATGGTATGGAGGCTCGCCTTGCGGGAAGCCTCGACACCTGCCCCTCCATGGATCATCCCGATCCTTCCCTGGGTCCCCACATCTACCCAGTCCTCACACAGATCCTCCTCCGTGCGCAACATGACCTCTTCGATCCGCACATCCTGATGCTCCTTCCGCCATTGTTGCTCCCTATTTCCTCATAATTCGAGGAACTCCGGGCACGTGATCGTGGTGTGCCCTTCCTCTTGGTGGAAGTCGTAATAGAGTAGCTCCACCCTGACTTCCCTTCTCCTTGCCACCCTCATTCTCTCCCCCATGGCTATTGCCATAGCCTGCTCATGGTCAGGAACAGGCGGCCTCTGGTCCTTCCATCCTCCTAGAGGATAGAACTATTCTTGGCCTCTCTGGCGATGGTCCCCTCCATGGAACCCTCTTCTCTCCCCCTGATCTTGCCATTCTGGCCTCCACCCTAGCCGGTGATTTGGCTCCTAATGCCCCCACCTAGGCTATTGCTGCTGCTTCTACTGCTCCCTCTGTCGGGGTTTAGCTCTCCTTTCCTCCTGACCTCTACCACCTCTAGGCCTCTCCTCCTCTGTAGCCAACCTGGCTAGCCTCCAGGAAAACTTCGGGTTCGACGCCTCCCCGTCTACTTCTCTCGCCACCCTCTCCATCTACTCCTCATAGGAGAGGGGCGGGATCCTCTTCAACTCCATCCGGAAGAAACCCTGCTGTAGCCCCAAGGTGAAGGCCATCATCAGGGTGTGTCTAGGCATCTCCTGAACCTGGGTGACCTCCTCCTGGAAGCGATCGACGTAGCTTCCAAGAGTTTCATTCACCCCTTGCTTGATGCAGAATAGGGACTCTGACTCCCTCTTTCTCTTCCTCAATGTTGTGAACCTCAACATGAACCCCCAGCGTAGGTCCTTGAAGCAGTAGATGGAACTGGCCGGCAGCTGGTGGAACCACTCCCTTGCCTTCTCCTTCAGGGTGATGGCAAAGAGTCTACACTTAAAGCCATCCGACATCTGTCGGATTGAGATCACGTCCTCAAACCACTGGACGTGCTGGACCGGGTACCCTTCCCGATGTAGTAGGACATCTCGGGCTCCCTGAACCCATCCGGGACTGGTGTAGAGGAGACCAACTCGCTGAAGGGGATATCACGGCCCACCGGGCTAGTTGGAGGTTCTCGCGCCCCCAACTAGCCGAACCTGCCACAGCTCCCCGAACCTGGGTAGAGCACTCTCCCGGGGAGTTCGGCACCCGGAACTTCCCCTACGACCTCCTTCCCGGCTCGCCTGGTGGGCGCGACGTCGCCGAGTGCTGGATCCGTGAGGACCGGAATCACCAGAGTTGGGCTCTCGGCCCGCACGCCGAGCGCGAATCGGACCATGCCGAGCACCTCCTGCCTGAAATCCTCGAGCATCCCCAGGGTGGCGAGAGGGGGAGGGGGCGGCGAGTCGATCCTGTCCGATCCTTACCCTTCTCCTCCAGTCATTAAGCTCACTAAAGGTTTTCTGTGCTGACTACTCTCCATGCTCACCGCACCAAAATGTTGAAACCAAAAATCAGTCTCTTGTGGAGTTCTCCCTTTGGAAGGGGTGGTCGCGCACCTACTTCACTCCTGCAAGAAAAACAACAAGAAAAAGAGAGCAAATGACTAGACCAAGGACCCGACGCGGAGGTCCCACCACAAACTCAGAAGATCACTTAGCGCTTCCCCTCCTTAGCCAAATGCCGGGCTAAGGTACCTCAGAAAGTGCTAGAAGACTGGGAGATAAGTAAGCATGCCTTCTGAGGTACCCCTTGGGTCCTATTTATAGATTTATGAAAATGGTCTGCAAATAACTAACCTCTACCGACCTGAAATTACTGAAAACCCCTTTGGCTGGCCTGCCAATAACCAAACTCCGCTGTTTTGAGTAGCTATATGAAGCCCACCCGGGTCTGCCAACAGTTAGACTCTGCTGTTTAAACTGGCTATGGGCAGTCCAGCGGGGGTAAAATGGTAAAAACACCTCACAGGCTAATGGGCGAGTAGCCCCCAATAATCTCTACTCGACAAGGACGGTGAGTGCTTGACGAGGTTGGTACTCACCGCTTCTACTCGGCCTTTGGCGAGTAGGGGCCCGGCTGGCCCTACCCGCCCACTATTTGCCGAATGCGGGAGTGGAGAAGCATCACTCAACGCCAACGCATAGGCTCAGCCAGCCTTGACCGCATGTTGCAAGCTCGCTAAAAGGTCAGATCTCGACGAACGAGGCTTCGGCAAGTACAAGCTCTCCCCTCAAAAACATCCCACCCCGCTTGGGCGAGTCGGAGCTACTGCCAAGCTCTTTAGGGCGGGTGTAAGCCAGCCGATGAGCAAACTCGCCTCACTCGACGCCAAGACAAGGCGTTGAGGGAGCTCACCTCACTCAACACCAAGACAAAAGGCGTTGAGGGAGCTCGCCTTACTCGATTCCACGGCAGAAGGCATTGTGTGAGCTCACCTCACTCGACGCCACGACAAAAGGCATTGAGTGAGCTCACCTCACTCGGCGCCATAGCAGAAGGCATGGTGTGAGCTCGCCTCACTCAACGCCACGACAGAAGGCATTTAGTGAGCTCGCCTCACTCGACACCACGGGCCTGGTGTAACACCCCAAAAAGACCCCAAAGAGACTCAATAGAAAATTTGAGTAGCAGGCTGTTTGACAAGGCCTGGGACACGGGCGTGTCCCAGGGCGTGTCGGGTGTACACGGCCTGGGACACGGGCGTGTCCCAGGGCGTGTTCAGGTTAGTCGACGATTGAGAGTCGACGAGCGTCGAGCCTGGGACACGGCCTTCGACACGGGCGTGTCCCAGGGCGAGTGCGAATTATTTTTCGAAATTGGCCTATTCAAGTCAGAGCCGAACACGGCCTTGAACACGGCCTTGAACACGGGCGTGTCAGGCTGGACACGGGCGTGTCAGCTGCCGTGTTCCGACCCGTGTACTGGTTTTGGAAATCGGTGAGTACCGTGTATCAGGAGACACGGGCGTGTCTCAAGAATGACACGGGCGTGTCAGGTTCGACACGGGCGTGTCGATACCCGTGTTGTTCAGTCGGTTCAATACCGCGTGTGCCGCTTAAGGGTACACGGCCTGTGACACGGGCGTGTCACAGGCCGTGTCAGCCAAAAATAGAGTTTTTTGGGCAGATCGTGGCCGTTCAGATTCTCTCTTTTGATCCAAGGGCTCAGGTTGTTTCCTGGCTGGATTAACTCCGTGAAGGAAGGATGAAGATTCATTCTTCATTTGTCCTTAAGGAAGAGAGAAGGAGAGAGGAAGAAGAAGAAGGAGGAGGAGAGCAAGCCACCGGCGGAGCTCCCGTGGTCCGATTCGTGATCCGAAGCCGGCGGTGTGAAGGCAAGGCTGCTGCGGTTCTTTCTCACCGGCTATTTTGCGATGGCTCCGAAGAGATCGACAAGTGTAACGATCTCCCTCCTTGGACATGTGAAGTCCTTCTTTTCTGCATTGCATAGGGAAAACCCTTCCCCGCGAGTGTGCGGTGGGTTGTGGTGTCCCTTGGGGTAGATATGTGAAGTCCCCCTTATTAGAGGCCGGAATTGGAGTACGGCTCTAGGCATGCTGTGTGAAGCCCATCTGGATATGTTCTGGATTTGTGATGCTTGTTTGCATATCGGAGAAGGCTCCGTGATTATGGCTTGTGATGCCTTGTTCCTACCTGTTGCTTGGTGCGGCAGGAAGTACTGGACGATGTCCAGGAAATGAAGAGGGTTGGATGCAACTCTTGTGGCCGTGCGTTGCCACTGTATGAGCAGTTGAGCCGTTGGGCTGCAACTCGATGAAAAGGCAGATTGCCGAACAGGAAAGGTGAAACCGACCCGCGCCTATAAATAGCCATGGATACTTCCGTATTCGAGGTGGCACGACGACTTGAGCAACAGGGGGGTGGCTGATCCGTACCTGCGTTAGGTCCGTCCGACTTGGAAGCCTGGTTATAGGTTTTGTTGGAGCGCCTAATGAGAGTCTTAGGCCCGCGCGCCGGAAAGACTAGAATGCTCAAATACCGTGTAGACGGTGGTGTTGACCCTGGTATTCCGGTACACCAAGAATGTGCCCTGAGTGCACGGACTGTCGGGCCGTGTGGCCGATAGTTGTGATGGCTTGAATGTGCCTGCGCGCACATAGTTGCTATTTGATGATGCCATGCTTGCAGGGAAAGAATGCTCATGCCCCGAGAAAGGGGTAGGATTGTTATAATTGGATCAGCTGAATGCTGACCGTTGCATTGTTTGCCACCGGTTGGGTGGATTGTTCCCGTGCAGGTGCTGGAGAGCCAAGTGGTAAGTGATGGGCTGAAGCCCTACTGCTGTTGCTGCTGCTGCTGCGGCTAGCCCTTGAAGGCTAGCGAATATGTTGCTTATTTCTCTTTTACTCATGTATGGCCGGCCTGCGCGCCGAGGTTTGTAAAACATGGTGTATGTAAAGAGGAACTGTAAGGCCTTAAGGCCAAACCTTTGTTGTACATTCCATGGTTTTATATATAGAGGTGGTTTTATATATATTGGACATTCCGGTTGCGAGTTCAAAGTTGTAACTTAAAGCTTCCGCTAGAATGCTCTGAGTTAGGATTCGTATGGTTTGGTATTATCCTGTGACCTCACCGTCTGTTTGTGGCATATAGTGTGGGGCCCCGGCCGGACCTTCTACTATACGTCATTTAACGGATGGGGTCGTTAAATTTTGGTATCAGCTTGTGTCGGTCTTCCTCTTTCGAATTCGTGGTCGACTTCTTTTGTGGGGTGGCGAGCACGTGTTTGTGCGACCTGCTGTAACGCTAATGAACTCTGGAATGTCCATTAAGGAATGTACAAAATCTTGTTTGAGGAATCTGCGCGTTCCTTTTTGTGTTGTTTTGCTTGCATACGTTCGCTAATGTGTGTCTTGTCCACCTATAGGTGACACGTAGTGGTGCTGGGCAGTCTGAGCCCCAGCGCTCAGATGAGAGTGCGGCACCAGCTGAGGTGCCAACACCTCCTCCATCTGCGGAAACTGTTCGCTTAGTTGCTGAGGCGCTATTTGCCATGATTCAGCCGACCGGGCAAGCGCAGCCGGCAGTAGTGCCAGTTCGTGTTGATGTAAGACCCGAGCCGGTTGAGGCTGTAGATCCACGAGCAGCTGACCGACAGTTGAAGCAATTCATGAGCTTCAGTCCTCCTACGTTTGCGGGAATGGGATCCCCAACGCAGGCGGAAGATTGGTTATCGCGTGTCAAGAGGATAATGACAGCGATCAGGGCGGAGGAGGTTGAGCTACACCATTTGGCGGGCAGGCAATTAACACAAGTGTCGATTGAGGAGTTCTCTCGATTATTTCTGGCGAAACATGTCCCAGCAGCGCAACGCATTGCTATGGAAAATGAGTTCCAACGGTTAAAGCAAGGGGAAGATAGTGTGGATATCTACTTGCATGAGTTTACCAGGTTGGGACGATATGCGGGAACAATCTTCGCGGATGACCAAAGGAAAACGAATCGGTTCTATGAAGGATTGCGGGATGAGTTGCGATTCCTGATTTCGAGTTCTGTGAGCCAAGGGTTTCAGGCGTTGGTTGATACTGCGTGCGCGTTGGAGAAAGACATGAAGCGAGTGCAAGGGAATAAGGGCTTGGTTGGGTAGAAGCCATAGTTTCAAGCACCTCGCCCAAGCAAGTCGTTTTACCAGAAGAAAGGGGGCAAGAGGTCCAAGCCATCTGGGCAAGTGACTACGACCGTTGTGTCGGGAGCGATATCAAGGCCGGATGCTCGTACATGCTATAACTGTGGCCGGGTGGGGCATATTGCTCGTGACTGTCGGGTTGTGCAGCCCAAAGGGGACAAGAAGACGGGTGCGTCGTATGCTGAGAAGGGCAAAGCGGTGGTTGATTCCTCTGCATCTCAGGCGCAGCCCCGAATCTATCAACTTGGCCAACAGGAAGCGATTAAGCAAAGTGACGTCGTCACAGGTACGAGTTGATTTCGTTTACTTGCTGTGCTATTGGTTTTGGTTATGTTTAGCTTGTGTATGCGTGTGTGCTGCAGGCTTTGTCCTGATTCGGAATAATTTGGCGAGAGCCCTGTTTGATACGGGTGCTTCGCATTCTTTTCTGGCTGAGGATTTCGTATCTCGAATTGGGGTACCAAGTCATGTGACGGTGGATAGTACAAGGGTGCTATTGCCGAATGGCTGTGTGATGCTTGCGGATAGGGCTTGCGATGTGGAGGTGCAAATAGGAAGTCGGGATTTCGGTTTGAGTGCAGCTGTGCTACCGTTGTCGGAGTTTGATGTGATCTTTGGTATGGACTGGCTCTCGGAGCAGCGTGCCTTTATTGATTGCAACTCCAAGGAGATTACACTGGGCCAGAATACCGGGCTTGTGACGAAGTTCGCTGGTATGCGAGGAGTTGGCGGGACTCTGTTGTCTGCACTCCAAGTCGTCAATGCTGTTCGGAAGGGCGCGGAGTTATTCTTCAAGCTAATTCAGGCTGTTGAGCCAAAGGCCAGTGTCGGTGAAGTGCCAGTTGTGTCAGAGTTTGCCGACGTGTTTCCTAAAGATCTTCCTGGGTTACCACCCCAGCGGGAGATTGACTTCTCTATTGAGTTGGTGCCAGGTGCGAAACCTGTGGCCCGCTCTCCATATCGCGTCGCGCCAAAAGAGATGGCTGAGTTGAAAGTCCAATTGCAAGAGTTGTTGGAGCAGGGATATATACGCCCAAGTATGTCACCATGGAGCGCGCCTGTCCTATTTGTGAAAAAGAAAGACGGTAGCTTACGATTGTGTATTGACTACCGCGAGTTGAATAAGCTGACGGAGAAAAATAAATATCCGATCCCACGGATTGATGACCTCTTTGATCAGCTGGCAGGATCAACGGTCTATTCCAAGTTGGATTTGAAATCGGGATATTATCAGCTAAGGATCCGGGAAGGTGACATTCCCAAGACGGCGTTTGGAACACGCTACGGTCATTATGAGTTCACGGTAATGCCGTTTGGCCTATATAATGCGCCTTCGGTATTTATGGACCTAATGCATCGAACGTTCCGAGAGTACTTGGATTTGTTTGTTATTGTGTTTATCGATGACATCATAGTATACTCTCAGTCGGAAGAGGATCACGCAAACCATTTGCGGTTGGTCTTGCATACCCTGCGGAGGAATAAGCTTTTTGCCAAGTTCTCAAAGTGTGAGTTCTGGCTCTCTTCAGTAGCCTTTTTAGGCCATGTGGTAAGCGGAGAGGGTATCGCGGTGGATCCGTTAAAGATAAGTGCCATCCGAGATTGGCCAGTGATGTCTTCAGTGGCCGAGGTCAGGATCTTCCTTGGACTTGCGGGCTACTATCGACGGTTTGTGGAAAACTTCTCACGGATTGCTTTACCTCTCACCACGCTGACGAGAAAAGATCAAAAGTTCATTTGGACGCCGGAGTGCGCGCGAGCATTTGAAGACTTGAAGAGTCGTTTGACCACGGCGCCTGTGTTGACATCGCCATGTGGTACCGATGGGTATGAGATCTATAGTGATGCATCTGGGAGCGGCTTAGGCTGCGTTCTTTTGCAGTTTGGTAAAGTGATTGCTTATGGCTCGCGTCAGTTGAAAGTGCATGAGCGGAATTACCCCGTCCATGATTTGGAGTTGGCGGCGGTAATCTTTGCGCTCAAGTTGTGGCGGCACTATCTATATGGCGTTAAAGTGGATATCTATACGGATCACAAGAGCCTAAAGTATTTGTTGGATCAGAAGGATCTGAATATGCGACAACGAAGATGGATGGAGTTCCTCGGGGACTACACCTTCGAGATTCACTATACTCCCGGGAAGGGAAATGTGGTCGCTGATGCTTTGAGTCGGAAGACTCCGGTACGGGCAAGCTGGTTGCAGAGGCATGATCAGCGTTTGATCCAGGAATTGGAAGCATTGGAGATATATTGCGTTGACAAGGGTTCGTCAACCGATGCATGCTTGAACTGGACGGAGGTGCAGTATGACCTTACGGACAGAGTTCGGCGAGCAACGGAGCTTGATGAAAGTCTCCAGCGCTATGCTAAAGATGGGCCGGATGACCAATTCTCTTGGGATAACGGTTTGTTACGAAGAAATGGTCGTGTGTGCGTCCCAAGTGTGGGTAAATTGAGGGAAGAGTTGATGTACGAAGCTCACTTTGCAAAGTACTCAGTTCACCCAGGGAGCACAAAGATGTACAGAGATCTGAAAAAGCTGTTCTGGTGGCCCGGACTAAAGAAAGATGTGGCACGTTATGTGGCTGAATGCACTACCTGTGCGTTGGTGAAAGCAGAATGCCAGAAGCCTGGCGGTTTCCTGAAGTCGTTACCTATTCCGGAGTGGAAGTTCGATGATATTTCGATGGATTTCGTGCACGGGTTGCCGAGATCTCAACGCGGTCATGATTCAATCTGGGTGATTGTGGACCGGTTGACAAAAGTGGCGCACTTCCTTCCAAACAGAAGAGATGATTCAGTGGAAACCTTGGCCAAGCTGTATGTGGAGCAGGTTGTTCGACTGCACGGTGTTCCTCGGAGCATCGTTAGTGACCGTGATGGGCGGTTCACCTCGAATGATTGGCGGCTCGTTCATCAAATGTTGGGTACAAAGTTAGCGTTTAGTACGACCTTTCATCCCCAAACGGATGGCCAGATTGAACGAACCAACAGGACGATGGAGGACATGCTCCGCATGTGCGCCCTAGACTTTGGTAAGAGATGGGAAGATTATATATTTCTTGTCGAATTTGCCTATAACAATAGCTACCAAGCGAGTATTGGTATGGCACCATTTGAGGCTTTATATGGTCGGAAATGCCGTACACCGTTAGCTTGGGCAGAAGCAGGCGAATCTAAGCTGAATGGGAAAAAGGAAGTCGAAGAAGCTACTTTGCTCATACGCTCTATTCGGGAGAGGCTATTGATAGCCCAAGATCGTCAAGCAAAGTACTACAATGCCAAACACCGGAACGTGGAGTTCGCGGTGGGTGATTGGGTATATTTGAAGATCAAACCCTTCAAAGGCGTGTCCAGGATTCGGCGTTTGAAAAAGCTAAGTCCGAGGTATCTTGGTCCATTTAAGGTGGTGGAGCGAGTTGGGGAAGCTGCTTATCGACTAGCACTTTCAGCGGACTTGGGTGGATTACATGATGTGTTTCACATCTCAGTCCTTCGTAAGGCGGTGAAGGATCCAGCTCAAGTGGTGGAGAATGATCGGGTACCGGTCGAGTATGGGCTAACGACGAGGGTTAGACCCATTCGGATCGAGGATCGAGCCGAGAAACAGTTGCGGAACAAAGTGATCGGGATGGTCAAGGTCCGATGGGACAATTGTGGCCGTGAAGAGCTAACATGGGAGCGAGAGGAGACCATGCGAGCTGAATTTCCCGAGTTGTTTGTTTAAACTGTAGACCGTGTACTTTTTGTTATAACAGCGTTATAGCATTGCTGGTTCTTGTTTCCTTACCGTACAAATTTCGGGACGAAATTTTGTTAAGGGGGGGGAGGGTTGTAACACCCCAAAAAGACCCCAAAGAGACTCAATAGAAAATTTGAGTAGCAGGCTGTTTGACACGGCCTGGGACACGGGCGTGTCCCAGGGCATGTCGGGTGTACACGGCCTGGGACACGGGCGTGTCCCAGGGCATGTTCAGGTTAGTCGACGATTGAGAGTCGACGAGCGTCGAGCCTGGGACACGGCCTTCGACACGGGCGTGTCCCAGGGCGTGTGCGAATTATTTTTCAAAATTGGCCTATTCAAGTTAGAGCCGAACACGGCCTTGAACACGGCCTTGAACACGGGCGTGTCAGGCTGGACACGGGCGTGTCAGCTCCCGTGTTCCGACCCGTGTACTGGTTTTGGAAATCGGTGAGTACCGTGTATCAGGAGACACGGGCGTGTCTCAAGAATGACACGGGCGTGTCAGGTTCGACACGGGCGTGTCGATACCCGTGTTGTTCAGTCGGTTCAATACCGCGTGTGCCGCTTAAGGGTACACGGCCTGTGACACGGGCGTGTCACAGGCCGTGTCAGCCAAAAATAGAGTTTTTTGGGCAGATCGTGGCCGTTCAGATTCTCTCTTTTGATCCAAGGGCTCAGGTTGTTTCCTGGCTGGATTAACTCCGTGAAGGAAGGATGAAGATTCATTCTTCATTTGTCCTTAAGGAAGAGAGAAGGAGAGAGGAAGAAGAAGAAGGAGGAGGAGAGCAAGCCACCGGCGGAGCTCCCGTGGTCCGATTCGTGATCCGAAGCCGGCGGTGTGAAGGCAAGGCTGCTGCGGTTCTTTCTCACCGGCTATTTTGCGATGGCTCCGAAGAGATCGACAAGGGTAACGATCTCCCTCCTTGGACATGTGAAGTCCTTCTTTTCTGCATTGCATAGGGAAAACCCTTCCCCGCGAGTGTGCGGTGGGTTGTGGTGTCCCTTGGGGTAGATATATGAAGTCCCCCTTGTTAGAGGCCGGAATTGGAGTACGGCTCTAGGCATGCTGTGTGAAGCCCATCTGGATATGTTCTGGATTGGTGATGCTTGTTTGCATATCGGAGAAGGCTCCGTGATTATGGCTTGTGATGCCTTGTTCCTACCTGTTGCTTGGTGCGGCAGGAAGTACTGGACGATGTCCAGGAAATGAAGAGGGTTGGATGCAACTCTTGTGGCCGTGTGTTGCCACTGTATGAGCAGTTGAGCCGTTGGGCTGCAACTCGATGAAAAGGCAGATTGCCGAACAGGAAAGGTGAAACCGACCCGCGCCTATAAATAGCCATGGATACTTCCGTATTCGAGGTGGCACGGCGACTTGAGCAACGAGGGGTGGCTGATCCGTACCTGCGTTAGGTCCGTCCGACTTGGAAGCCTGGTTATAGGTTTTGTTGGAGCGCCTAATGAGAGTCTTAGGCCCGCGCGCCGGAAAGACTAGAATGCTCAAATACCGTGTAGACGGTGGTGTTGACCCTGGTATTCCGGTACACCAAGAATGTGACCTGAGTGCACGGACTGTCGGGCCGTGTGGCCGATAGTTGTGATGGCTTGAATGTGCCTGCGCGCACATAGTTGCTATTTGATGATGCCATGCTTGCAGGGAAAGAATGCTCATGCCCCGAGAAAGGGGTAGGATTGTTATAATTGGGTTAGCTGAATGCTGACCGTTGCATTGTTTGCCACCGGTTGGGTGGATTGTTCCCGTGCAGGTGCTGGAGAGCCAAGTGGTAAGTGATGGGCTGAAGCCCTACTGCTGTTGCTGCTGCTGCTGCGGCTAGCCCTTGAAGGCTAGCGAATATGTTGCTTATTTCTCTTTTACTCATGTATGGCCGGCCTGCGCGCCGAGGTTTGTAAAACATGGTGTATGTAAAGAGGAATTGTAAGGCCTTAAGGCCAAACCTTTATTGTACATTCCATGGTTTTATATATAAAGGTGGTTTTATATATATTGGACATTCCGGTTGCGAGTTCAAAGTTGTAACTTAAAGCTTCCGCTAGAATGCTCTGAGTTAGGATTCGTATGGTTTGGTATTATCCTGTGACCTCACCGTCTGTTTGTGGCATATAGTGTGGGGCCCCGGCCGGACCTTCTACTATACGTCATTTAACGGATGGGGTCGTTACACCTGGCTCGCCTCACTCGACGCCACGGGCCTGGCTCGCCTGGGTCTTGGGCTGGACTTGGCCGGTCTGGCTCATGCCGACCCCACTCGCCGGATACGGGGTTGTACACGAGACATCTCGGCGGGGGCTACTGAAGTTGACGAAGAGGAGTTTTCTCCCCCACCCTCTCCCAGCAAGCTCGCAAACTTCCTCGGAGATCCCAAGGATGCCGAGACACTGAAGGAGCAGATGGTGGAGGTGATGGCCAAGCTGATCTGGATGCAGCAGGATGGTTCCCGCAGGGCGGAAGCACACCAGGCTGTGATGGAGCGCCGACTAGGGTCCTTGAGTTGGACTACGGGCACCTTATCAGGGAGATGGAGAGGCAAGGTGGCGAAAGCGAGGAGACTTCCCCCGGGAGGCACATCGCGTGAGCCCAGAACCAGATGCGCTTGGTCAACCAGGAGATGACGGTCATGAGTGCCTAACACTACTCGCGAGTGCCCCCGCGGTCGGGTAGGCAAGGTCGAGGTCGTTCGCAATGGGTCCAGTATTAAGCGCACCGCTCCCGCCTCTTTTACTTTAACTTCTCGCCTACTTGTAATAAGAATATTTATATTTTGCCCTCGCTTGGTGAGTGGCCCTCTGTTTTATTAAACTGTTCTCTCTTGATGTAATGTTCGTTCTATCAAATTCTTATTTTTCTTCTTTTTCTCTTATTCTGTGCTATGCCTTCCGCTTACCCAAGGACTGCGGCCACCTGCCACATTTACTCCATTCGATCCCGATCCTTCGTCTTCATTCCACGCACTCGCCTTCCTGAGATCTCGCCGCCTGCGTAAACCTTAACCCCTCTAGCACTTGCTAAGATGTCGAAAGAGACCGACAACTGGACCAGGTGCGCGCAAGGCTTCATAGACCATGAATTTCCCCCTTGCAAGCTGACGGAGGAAGAGTATGTTTTTGCCGTGGCCAACTACGTCCCACAAGGTTACGTCACGCGGCATCCCTAAAGCAGCGAGAAGCTGAACTTTCTGCCAGAAGGGGAGCTCGCCATCCACTTAGAGCATTTTGAGGTGGGGTTCCACCTTCCTCTATGGCTAGAGGTGCGACAGGTCCTCCGCTACTTTGGAGTGGTCTCGGCTCAGCTCAACCCCAACTCCGTTGCACTCCTGATGGCTTTCGCCTGCTACATGCGTGCAGAAAGGATCGAGTTCAACCTCTCGGTCTTCTGGAAGCTCTTCAACTGCAGGGCCAAGAGAGGGATTGTCTTCTTCTCATGCCAGACGATCAAGACCAGCGGCCTCGCCAACAAAAACCACCATTGGCCCTAGAAGTTTGTGTTCGTATTTGGGGATTTGGCAACATACCCTTCTCGCCCGTGCAATATGACAACGCGACCTACAAGCCTTCCATTCTTGGGGGGCGCGAGAACTCCCTCCTCAACTTCTTTGGGACCAAAAACTTCGATGTCAAGTTCTTACAGCGAGACATAAACTCCCTCCTGCCAGTCCTTGCCGGGGAAGGTACCGTCTCGTCTGTCTCCTTTCTTTCTGATACCTTGGCTTTCGGCGAGACTAACCATTAACGCTTGTGCAAGTGAGCAAAAGGTCCCCATCCACCAGCCATACGATGAAATAGGGGTTCTCTCCCATGGCCTGACACTCGCGCAATCGGCGGCCTTGGCCTGTCGGGACGAGCCAGGGACCTCGTCTCAGCCGAGTGCCCAGAAGAGGAAGTCAGATGCTCCGCCCCCAGCTCCCGCCAAGAAGTCCAAAACATTTGCACTAGATAAGTGCAAGTCTGTCGCCGAAACCCCCGCCAAGGCCCCACCAGCGGCTGTTTCAGCGAGCACTGCAGTGACTATTGTCACCCTTATCGAGAAGGCGCCCGAGGGATTGGTGCTGAAAGGGCATCAAGACTTTGGGCTCGACGAGAGGCACCTGGATGAGACTGGCCAGCCCCTTCTCTAATGGGACCCCAAGACCAACCACGCGTTCATCTTAATGCTCCTCCCGACATGGATGGAGCTGGATACTACAAGCAGCGAGCCCTAAGCACTCGACTTTGGGTTGTACAGCTGAGAGGACGCTAACCTCTTGTTGGAGAAGGCGTCCCCCAACATGATGAAGAAGACGATGACATGCTTATGGAAGATATTTCTCTGTATCCAACCAAAGACTTGCGGCGCCATGGTGATCTTGTGAAGTGACACTACAATCTCCGCCCTCGGCGCAAGACACCCTCTTAATTTTTATTTGAATTTAATTGCTATTTTGTGAGCATTTATATTTTCATGTAATGTTTAAAATTGTTGTGTGTTTTATTTTTCTAATTGGGCTGCATGTTGCTGAACCTGGATGTATGCCTATATAAGGCCATGTTATTGTTCATTTTGATTAAGTTGAATGATAAGAATGAAAACCCTAATTGAGTTTCCCTCCTCTTGATCTCTTCCCCCTCCTTTCAAAATTCAGCCAAGCCACTCTCCCTCTCCAAGCCGCCGGCCCCTCTCTCCTCTCTCTCAAAAGTCTCGGCCACCTCACCTCTCCCCTCTCTCCAAAACCACCGGACACCTCTTGCTCCCTCCCAAAACCGCCGACCACCATCACTAATCCCCCTTTCCTCCAAGCCGCCGACCACCCCCAAGCCTTTAGGGTTTCGGTCAACACCCAAAACCGTCGCGCCTCCTCTTCCTACTTGGAAATAATCCGGCCGGCCTTCTCCTTGAAGATTTCAGCCAAGGAGCATAGAACCACAATGTGAACCAACTATGGCGTGAAGCGAAGAAGGCATACGAGTTTTCTCTCCATCCGGCGTGATTCCAGCAGAGCCGTTGAAGAGCGATCCAAGTTAGTGAAATTGGAATCATCCATTCTGATTGGGTAACGAAAACTTCTATATTTGTTTGTTCTTTTCCTTGATTTTTCTCGTGTTGGTAAACTTTAGCGTTGATTCTCGATAACATTAAATTAGTCATAGTTTTCTTCGATCGATTTTGTTGTCTATCTTGATTGATTTTATTTCGAGAGGATTGGATAACCTCGCTTTCTTTTTATTGGGAGAGATCTACTATTTCTGAATCGTATTTTTTGGGAGATCTCTTTTGGTACAATATCCGCTCTATCGGACCGGGTGGGTCCTTTTAGCCCAAAAGAATATCAGTCTATAGCCTTTGTTCGATCTTAAACAGTTTGGCCACCCGTACGTTAGCATTTAATTGATAAAATTGAGTTACGTGTGTGCTACGTTTAAGTTTTTGTGCAAACGTAAATTGGGACATAGAGAGAAAATTTGTATTTGTCCGTTAGCAATCAGTGTCAACGTGTGATCCTGCATTACTTTGGTATCAGAGGGAGGTTCACACGTTGACATCGATTATAAACAGACAAATACAAATTTTCTCACTAATATTAAGCGAGAACAATTCCATCTGTTGTATTTTATCACTATTATTTTGCATGTGCACTAGATTAGGTATGGAGTATTCCCCGTCTTCCTCCCAAATGACGAATGAGCGGGAAGCGGGTCACGTTCCAAAAATGATTGATGAACTCCGTCGGGAGTTCATGGATCACTTGATGGACATTAGAGATATGCTTCACGAATTAAGGTTAAATCAAGCGGCTCCCCATAATCATGTGCCAACAAACGTGAAGAAGGGAATAACCATAACAATAACAATAATAATTAACAAGTCCCGCATGCACCGTACGAGTTTTTTTGATATCACTAAGGCGGTTCGAGTCAAACCTCCATCATATGATGGATTGGGTGAACCCCAAGTCTTCCTAGACTGGGTTACGGAGATTGAGTGTGTTGGATCCCTAGTTGGATTTGGGCTAGGTTCACTAAGTTAGGATCATATGATCCAACATGTATAACAAGGGTCATGGTTGTGTCCTAGAGTCTAGGCCAAGTCTTTAGAGTCAACAATGCATGGACCAACCATCAATAGTCTGCCAAAGACTCAAGACTTAGAGAAATATCAAGACTCAGAAAATGAGTTCGACATTCGTCGAACTTAGGACGACGAAAGTCGTGCTCAGCTCGACGAATTCAGAGAAAATTCTCTAAGCTGAGCTCGACAAACTCAGTTCTCAGGTCGATGATTTCTTGATCATCTGCTTCAACACTCAAGTCCAGAAAACATCTCAATATTTCTAAGTCCAGAATCAAACTCCAGCCAACGATCGTGGTTCTCAGCTCGACGATCTTAGTGTACAGAATTGGAAAGATTCATCAAGCAACAGTCAGCAGTTCTGAGGCCGACAATATTGGATCTCAGCTCGAAGAATCCAGACTTGGTTATTTTCATCCTTCTGTCCCTATTATAATGCAATAATTCCTGAGTAATTAATGCTAAAATATTCTCTGAATATTACCGTTAGACGGAGCATTAATTATGTTCTTCATCATGATTATTGCTTGCCGTTTTTCAAAGGGACAGTTGGGGAAATCAATCAATGCAAATGTTCTCAAGGCCGTCAGCATTGAATGCAGGAAGGAATTCAAAATTCAAAAACGGAATTTATATGTAAAATATAAAAAGGGATTTCCTCCTGCCTGTAAGTCACACAGAGAACAACACGACATACAGAAGAACAGAACAACAACAGAAAACAAGGATCTTCTGCTCTCTCTCTCTCTCTATGAACAGCACTCTGAGATGCAGAGTACACAGAACAAAGTGATAGAGAGAAACAAGTGCTAGACCAGAGGAAGAACTTTAAGTTGAACAAGAAGAAGAACAACCATCAAAATCAAGACTCTTCTTCTGTCCTCATCTCAGGATTCTTCAAAGGACAATAATTATAACATCAGTCAAGAAGTTCCTGGAGATCTTCTGGTCAAAGCAAAAAGTCTGAAGGCCTATCACTCTGCAGTAAAGCTCCACATTCCTAAACCATTCAATATCTCAGGGGGAGCTCTTTGCTAAAGTCAATATCCACAAAAGTCTTCTCAGTTGTATTTTAGAAAGAGAAGACAAAATCATTCTCTCACCCCACTGTATACAGGGTTTTAATTCCCTTCAAAATTATTCCTGGTTGCAAGTCACCTGATCAAAAGACTTGAGGTTTGGTTTTTGAGCACCTGATCAAATGCTCATTGGTGGCAGTCACCTGATCAAAAACCTGAGTGGATTCCTACCAGGGTGGTAAAAGAGTGGATGTACCCAGGTTGGGGAACCACTATAAAATTCTTGTGTTGTCTGGATGCCCTTTTCTTTTTGTTCTTACTGTGGCTGTGCTAGTTAGGTTGCTGTGGTTGTGATTACTTATATTTGCTATTTGCCAGTGACAAATCATATAGGTTTAGGAACAACTTTTTATTTACAGCAAAAGTTTAAAACCCAAAGAATACTCTATTCACCCCCCTCTAGAGTATACCAGATCTAACCCCTCACTTTCAATTCGTATCAGAGGAGGTTCTTTTGGTTGTACAAGCTAACCCTTGAACCAAAGATCCTAAGTTAGATCTGACATTTCATTCTATTTGAATTATACACACAGCATGGCCCAGAACAAAGACTATGCAAGCACCAGACCTCCAGTATGCAATCTAAAAAGTTTGCCATCTGGAAGGCAAGAATAAAATTGTAATGAACTATATTGATGAAGATATTTACAATTCTATCTTGACAGGTCCCCCTCAGGAATATACCTCTACAACAACATCCAGTAGTAATGCAGTTCCACCACCCGAGTGGACTGAGGCTCAAAAGAGGGTCAAAATTGCTGATGCCAAAGCATGAACATCCTGGCCCAAACAATGTCAGATGACTTTGGGACTTCATAAAGTGGCTGAATCAGAAGGCCATCTGGGACTCCCTCAATCAAATGGTGGTTGGATCTGCTGATGAAAGGAAGGATAGAAGATCAAATCTCATATCCCAATATGAGAACTTCAAGAAGGAGGAAGCTGAATCTGTAGCTGACATGTACAATAGTTTAAGCTCTATCATCAATAAGCTAAAAATCTTGGATAAGGACATCACCCTCACAGAGGTGAATGATAAAATCCTTATATGCTTTCCAAGCTCATGGGATTCAAGGATCTGACCCATTAAGGAGGCCAGGAGCCAAAATGAGATTTCCACTGAATCTCTTTTGGGAAAGTTGAAGTCCTATGAGCAGCTTATTAAATCCAGGGAAGCAGCTGAGCAATGAACACCTCCACTAGCAAGGAAGGAGCACATCATTGCATTCAAGTCTGCTGAAGATACAGAGACTCCAACAATTAATGAAGAGTTGATGAGTCTATTTGCCAAAAGATTCTACAAAATGGCAAAGAAGGATTTCAGAAGAAAGTCATCCATGCAGGATGACAAGACAAGGTATGATAAAACCCCCACTAAAGAAGTTGTGTGCTTTGGCTACAGGAAACTTGGACACTTCCTCTCAGAGTGTCTAGAGAATCAGAAGAAGGAGAAGAGAAGAGAGAAGGACTCCAGAAGACAGCAAAGCAGCAGGCCTTCCTCCAGCAAACATAAGAAGGAGAAAGGATTTATAGCTGAAAGCTGGAGTGAAACTGAAGATGAATCCTCATCTTCAAGCTCCAGTGAAGAAGAAGAGGAGGCAAGGGCCAAAGAAATTTGCCTCATGGCCATTGATGCTTCCAGGAGTCATTCAGATGAGGAGGAATTAGACACTGAAAGAAGCCTCAGCATCTGAAGCTGATCTAGTATTGTCTTCTTTTGATTATAGTTTTGAATCATTTCAATCTGAATTTAAAACCATGTGCATAGATCTAATAAATTCAAAAAAAGAAATTAAGACACTCAGGGAAAGAATAGGAAACCAAGAAAATGTTATTTTTAAAAACAATAGGTTAAAGGCTGAACTAAATTCTGCAAATGAACAAATTATCTTTCTGAAATCTGAACTTAGCAAAGCTAAGATATTAGAAGAATCATTGAATGACAAAAGTTTAAGATTGTTAGATATAACCAGCACATTAAATGCTAGAACTAATAACTATAGACTAGGGTTAGGAGCTTCATCCAATGAACCAATCCTAATCCAAAAGAATCATCTTTCTAAACCTGTAAATTTTGTTTCTGATAAAGGAAAGAAAAATATTGAACAGGTTAATAAGGTTAATGAAGTTCTTAAACAGATTGAAACTAAGAACAAACTTAAAAACTAGAAGAATAATAAAAGTAATAATGTTCAGCAGCTAACGTCGAACTCAGATCGACGATATATGAACAGATCGTCGACCTAAGTACGACAATCTCTGAACGTAAATTTCAATAATAATCATCGTCTTACTGTGATCGACGAATTGTATATGGTTTGTCGAGCATAGATCGACGAACTTTGGGCACAGAAAATTAACTTGTTCATCCTCTGAGTAGAGATCGACGATCTCATCCCAGTTCGTCGAACTCTGATCGACGAACTCATAACATTTCGTCGAACACAGAAAGACTTGCTAATAATCATAACTATAACAACAACTCTAATAAATCTAGGAAACCATTTAATCCATTAACTGATTGGATAATTCCACCTAGAAGATATCATCGATTAGGATACAAATCTCAACCAGAATTTTCTGAAATATCTACCTTTTCATATCAGCAATATAAAGGACCCAAGGTAACCTGGATCAAGAACAACTAACTGTTTTTCTTGCAGATAAAGAGCTGTACAGTTGTGAATCAACTATGGTACCTTGACAGTGGTTGCTCCAAACACATGACTGGCAATAAGGAAAATCTACTCAACTACAAGACCAAACTGGGACCAAAGGTAAACTTTGGTGATTTAAAGTGTGGCCAATCAGAAGGCTATGGACAAGTAAGAATTGGAGCTGTCACATTCAAGAAGGTTACCTATGTAAGTGGACTCAATCATAACCTCATCTCCATAAGTCAATTAAGTGATGAAGGGTACCAGGTACACTTTAACTCAACATCTTGTACTATTTCAAATAAAGAAAACAAAATGTTTTAATTGGGAATAGATAAAGAAATATATATTTAGTTGATTTTAATGCTGTCAATTCAGATATCTACTTACTTAACATAATTAGTAATAAGAATGAATTATGCATAAAAGGCTAGGACATGTAAACATGAAAAATATTGTTAGGCTATCAAAAGACAACCTTGTGAGAGGTTTACCTTCTGGTCCCTACAAGAAGGAAGGCCTCTGCAGGGCCTATCAACAAGGAAAGCAAACTAAATCTAGCTTTAAATCAGTAAATAAAAGTGATTCACCTAGGATCTTGTACCTGCTACACATGGATCTCTTTGGACCCATTACTGTACAGAGCTTAGGAGGGAAATCCTACACTTTAGTTATTGTAGATGACTTCTCAAGGTTCACTTGGGTATTCTTTCTGAGATCTAAGTCATATACCTTTAAAGTTCTTACAGATTTTCTCAGGACCATGCAGATTGAGTACTCTACTCATATTGCGTTGATCAGAAGTGATCATGGTACAGAGTTTGAGTCTCTTCTTATGCATGAGTTCTGTGAGAAGGAAGGTATCAGACACTACTTCACAGCTCCTAGAACTCCCCAACAAAATGAGGTTATTGAAAGGAAAAATAGGACCCTTATTGAAGCTACAGGCATATTACTTGCAGATGCTTACATGCCCCTATCCTTTTGGGCAGAGGCTGTAAGAACAACAAATTATGTACTGAACAGAAGCTTGATACATAAACTAAACAATAGGACTCCCTATGAATTACTTAAAGGGAAGAAACCTAAACTCATCTATTTTAAAGTATTTGGATGTGTATGTTATATACATAATAATAACAAGAAATATATTAGAAAGTTTGAAGCTAAGGCTGAAGAGGGAATTTTTTTAGGATATTCCCAAGTAAGCAAAGCTTATAGGGTATTCAATAAATCATCTCTAAAAATTGAAGAATCAATCCATATCACTTTTGATGAGGCTAACATGTCTTACAAGGAGAAAGAGATTTCTACCAATAATCCTTTGCCGGTACCTCACTTGTGTGAGAATTTGGATGGACTAAGCCTCACCCAAGAGGCTCTAACACATCCTTCTCCACAAGATGAAGAAGAAAGTGAAGAAGAAGGCACTAAAGAGACTTAACTTCATCCAACAGCAAACATAATTCCACAAGAGGAATTAAATCCAAATGCTGTTGCTGAACCAACTCCACCCACTGATCTTGTCACACTAAGGGACCACCCCAGATCTCAAGTGATTGGAGACATGACAGTAGGTGTACAGACAAGGAATCAACTCAACCAAGACTTGATGCATGCCTGTTTCCTATCTCAAGTTGAACCTCAATCCATAAAAGATGCTGAGCAAGATCCCCAATGGATCATTGCTATGAAAGAGGAACTCAACCAATTTGAAAGATGCAAAGTTTGGGATTTGGTTCCAAGACCCCAATACTACCCAGTCATTGGAACCAAATGGGTATACAGAAACAAACTAGATGCCCAAGGTGTAATTTTGAGAAATAAGGCTAGGCTTGTTACTCAAGGTTATAGGTAAGAAGAAGGGATAGACTATGACCAGTCATTGTCACCAGTTGCAAGATTAGAGGCAATCAAAATATTTCTTGCCTATGCTGCCTACAGGAAGTTCAAAGTATATCAGATGGATGTAAAGAGTGCTTTTCTGAATGGAGTACTAAAGGAAGAGGTTTATGTTGAACAACCTCCAGGTTTTATCTCTACAACTCATCCCTATCATGTATTTAAATTGCATAAAGCTCTTTATGGTCTAAAGCAAGCTCCAAGAGCTTGGTATGAGACCTTAGCTTGCTTTTTGATAGAGCATAAATTCATTAGAGGCATAGTAGATAAAACCTTATTCACTAGACATCATAAGGACCAAACTTTGTTAGTACAAATATATGTGGATGACATTATATTTGGGTCTACTGATCCCAAATTATGCAAGAGGTTCTCTGACCTCATGCATTCAAAATTTGAGATGAGCAGCATGAGTGAGCTCTCCTACTTCTTGGTCTCCAAGTAAAGCAGCTTCTGATGGCATCTTCATCTCCCAAGCTAAAAATGCTAAAGAGCTTTTAAAGAAGTTTGGGATGGCTGATGCCTCAACAAAGAAAACACCCATGGGTACAAATACTGTAATAGACTCTGATGCACATGGAAAACCTGTGGATCATAAATTATATAGGGCATTGTTGGGTCCCTATTATACCTTACAATAAGTAGACCCGACATCATGTTTGCCATATGTCTTTGTGCTAGGTTCCAGGTGAACTCTAAAGAATCTCACCTAGTTTTTTTAAAAGAATTTTGAAATATATAAAGAGTTGTCCCAGTCTATGACTCTGGTATCCTACTGAGTCAGAATTTGAGTTAACTGGATACTCAGATGCTGACTTTACTGGATGTAGAGGACAGAAAGAGTACCATAGGAACCTGCCAGTTCCTTGGTATGAGATTAGTGTCCTGGTTTTATAAGAAGCAGTTATCTGTGTCAACATAAACTACTGAAGCAGAATATATTGCAGCTGGCAGTTGCTATTCCCAGATGCTGTGGATCCAAAACCAACTCCTGGACTATGGCTTCAACTTAAATAATTCAACTCTCTTATGTGATAACACAAGTGCTACACTGATTTACAAAGAGCTGATATTTTCACCAAGCCCCTAGATAAAAGAAATCACTTGTTCTTTGTAAATCAGATTGGAATGATCAATAGAGAAGACTTAGTTTAGTTTCTGTCTGCACTCGAAGAACTCTTCAAATTTCGTCGAACGGAAGTCAACAAATAGGGAAAGGTTCTTGAGATATTCGTCGACCTGAGATCGACGAACTCTCTGGTAGTGAAGTTAGTTTCGACGACCTGAGATTGACGAATCTACTTCAGAAAACTTTTGTCAAACAGAGCTCGGTGAAATGTCTTCAAACCTTCAGACTGAGTTCAGCGAATTGATTAACTCCAAATTATTTTGTCGACCTCAGATCGAAGAATTATTTACTTTTAGTGGAACAGAGTTTGTCGATTCATATTCTGGAAAACCTTATATTTAGGTTTTCTTCGACCTCCGTCCCGCCATTTCAGTTCCCTTGCACTTGATATTCATTTTTCTCTTGCAGGTACTCTCATGGCGATTCTAGCAGGAGCTCTCGTGGCAATGAGATTGAATACACAAATGGATTTGATGTTGATTTCGAGTCGTTTCAATATTCGACCCCGTCTTTCTAGAAATCATGCAATTGCTTGAAGGACACCAGTTGAAGACTCTGCTCTCTACAAGGATTAAAATACCTAACACTGAACTCAAGGAGTGGGTCTATACATCCTCCACAACAGAAGAGAATACGATGACTGGAAATATATCGGGTAATGCCGTCTCCCTTACTCCTGAAGTTTTAACTGAAATTTTTGGATTGAATAATGGAACAGAAGAATTAGAAATTGAGAATGAGGAATATACTGAGATACTCAGCCAAATGGGTTATTCTGGAGATAACCCTAACAAATTGCTGAAGAATAATTGTCTGCTGAATTCAAGTTTCTAGCATACATTGTAGGGAAAGTCTTGTTTGGCAAGCATACTGCCCATGACTACATCACAAGGCACCAATTCCTGGTCATGTGTGCAGTGGTGAATAAGAAACAAGTTAACTGGGCTCAGATCTTGTTTGATCTGATTAAGAAAAAGAATACAAAGAAAGAAGTTTGTTTTGGAAGGATCCTAGGGATCTTCCTAAAGGAAAAGGCTGTTGAATCCCTAGTCTCCCCGCCACATTCATAAATGCTAGCAAGAGGCTCACCTATGCCCTCTTTAGCAAATGGGAGAGGACCATCACCAAGCCCTCCAAGGCTACCTCCTCTCCATCAACACTTTATAGAGTACAAGGGCTGCTCCAGCCACTTCCCACCCTACTGAAGAGGTTCCATCCACCACTACACAACCTCTAGCTCTCCAAACTCCATCTCAGCTAGCAAATTAACAAACCCCACCTTCCACTCATATTACAGTCCCTACTCCCACACCTCCATCATCCCAAATACAAATATCTCCAACCCATATTCCCTCTCATACTCCTTCCCCCATCATGATACATCAACACCATCACCACCCTCATCTCCTCTTCCACCTCACTTGGCTGACATTCCCCTATCCAACCTGTCATCCTTACCAACCTTCAATCTACTATCATCCCCCTTAAATACTCCTTCTCCTCAAAATGAATTTCCTCAAGACACTCATATGCAAGATGCTCTATCTCTAACTCCACCAACTACTACCATCCCAACCTCTATTCCCAGTCAAACAACCCCCTGCCACAACCTCAGCATCACCACTATTGGATCCCTCCCTTATCCAACCACTTATTGAACTTCTCAAACCCCTCCTCAAGACTGTCATATCAGAGGCAATTTCCCCTCTTGCTGCATCCATTTCCACCCTTGCTGCCAAAATTACTGCTCTCTCTACTGCTCCCTCTTCAGGAAGGTGTTTGGCTTAAGTTGCCACTGAAACCAGGCAGGGGGAGACACTTAATGAAGAAATAGCAACAGATGTACCAACAGAAGTAGCAGCAGAAACAACAGAAGCAGCAGTAGAACCAGCAGAAGCAGCAGAAGAAACAGAAGAAGCAGCAGTAGAAATAACAGAAGCAGTAATAGCAGAACAAATAGATACAGTCTATTTTAATAACCTTCCAGCAGACAACACTAAGCCATCCATGGATATAATTCCTTATACCACACCAATAAGCCCTAAAGTTTGGCTCAAGGCCACTTTTGTTACTCCAGAGTCTCCTCCCAGAGTTGTTTCGCCCACTATCTCATCCCCTCTTGCACCAATTTTTGTTATGGATGATTCTCCAATGCCTGATCTACATGCACTGATCATGGCTGACATAGAAGAAGAAAATAAGTCAACTGCTGAAAGAACTGATGTGTATAGTTCTCCAGCTCCTCCTCTAGCTCCCTCCAAGACTGCAAAATCTGTAATACCTGATGAGACAATAAGAGAAATAGATGGACTATATGACAATCCACAAGAGTCAGATGATTATGATGATGATGAAGACTAAGATGAGGATCCAAAGAGAAAGAATGTCTCTAAGAAGAGGAAAGCTTCTCCACTTCCTACCCCTAAACCCAATCCTGCAAATGACACACCATACTATATTCTGCAAAATATACCCCCTATAAGGGTATGCCAGCATGGATATGGCTATCTAAGAATGAACAAAAGGCAAGGAAGAAGAGGAGGAGATACTCTCCTCCACCTCAGAAGTTTAAGAGAGGTCCTCCTCCTCCTCCTCCTGCTGCTGGTGCCTCAGGAGTTGGTCCTCAAAGTTCAGATATATCCTCTAAGCCTACATCTTTCACAAGAACCTATCAAAGGCAGGAAAGATCATACAAACATCAATCCCAAGGTGGCAGTCAGCAGTAAAGGAATACAAGTTCAGCTGAGCAAATAAAAGAAATAATTTTCAAAAATCCTTCATTCTCTCCTTCTCAACAGCAAGCTCCTCAACATCAATCCATAAGGCATAGTGAATCTCATAAGCCTAAAGGGAAGTTTAGTGAAGCTTCTCCTCCTAAATCTCTTTATACTCAAAGTGATGAAAAGCATAGCATGACAAGTTTTCAAGCTCAATCTACACAATTCAAACCTGTTACCCTGCTATCTCCTCAAGATGATCAATCAACTGTTAATCAAGATGTTGATCCAAATTTCAGAATGGCAAGGCTCCAAGAGCTAATTGGCCTATCACAGATAAAGAAAGCTATAGAAGAAGGAGAAGATCCATCAAAATTCACCACTATGTCATATTACAGAGAAAAGGAACTAAACAAACTTCAAGTAAGCAAGAAGGTCTTCAATCCAATAGAGTACATGGCACTGCACCCAGAGGCTGTTGTGCCTAGAACCTCAACCCTGACTGTGATTGGAGAATCAGATCTGTATATGTGAAAGAAAGAAGTAGCAAATCTCAACAGGAAAATCATATTTACTCAGCCTAGGGACAAAAGCAAAGAGGAGAAGCACAAGGAGAAGTAGCAGAAGAAATAAATTTTGAACTACTTTGATTATGGAATTGTTAAAAACTATTTTCTCATTCATTATAATGGTCCAGGCCCGCCAACCCTGCGAGACCCAGCTGGCACCGCAGGCCTACCAGAAGTCTAGACCCGGGCCCACTACTGGTAGTCAGCCTATCACATCAAGCCTGCATGCCATGCACCCCAACCCCTCTCCGTGCTCAGTTGGTGATGAGAGCTGTGGTATAGACCCGGACCCGGGCTTGATGTGATAGGCTGACTACCAGTAGTGGGCCCGGGTATAGACTTCTGGTAGGCCGGCGGTGCCAGTTGGGTCCCGCAGGGTTGGCGGGCCTGGACCGTTATAAAAAGTGCACTTTTTTTTGTAACGGCCTCCCCAGCCCACAGCTCGAAAGGACGGCCGCCGACACCCCCAGCACCACGCTCGAAAGGGTTCAGCCTAACCAGGTCTGCAGACCATGCAACCCAACCCCTCTCCGCGCCTGTTTTTCAGCAGCAGTAGGTTGTTGCCACTGGGGATCAAACCCAGGACCTTGATAAGAGACTCTTTACCACAGCTCTCATCACCAACTGAGCTGCAGCTCAGTTGGTGATGAGAGCTGTGGTAAAGAGTCTCTTATCAAGGTCCTGGGTTTGATCCCCAGTGGCAACAACCTACTGCTGCTGAAAAACAGGCGCGGAGAGGGGTTGGGGTGCATGGCCTGCAGGCTTGATGTGATAGGCTGACTACCAGTAGTGGGCCCGGGTCTGGACTTCTGGTAGGCCGGCGGTGCCAGCTAGGTCCCGCAGGGTTAGTGGGCCTGGACCGTTACATTCATGATACAAAGCTTACTGTATATATATATCTGCCTCATATGCTATTTTCTTTTCTGTCAAATATATGATTTTCTTGCTTTATACATTTTTGATTTTGAGTCTGTAATTAGTGACCTCACCCAAATAGGTGGAGATTGTTGGATCCCTAGTTGGATTTGGGCTAGGTTCACTAAGTTAGGATCATATGACCCAATATGTATAGCAAGGGTCATGGTTGTGTCCTAGAGTCTAGGCCAAGTCCTTAGAGTCAACAATGCATAGACCAACCATCTACAGTCTGCCAAAGACTCAAGACTTAGAGAAATATCAAGACTTAGAAAATGAGTTCAACATTCGTCGAACTCAGGTCGACGAAAGTCATGCTTAGCTCGACAAAATCAGAGAAAATTCTCTGAGCTGAGCTCGACGAACTCAGTTCTCAGGTCGACGATTTCTGGATCATCTGCTTCAACACTCAAGTCCAGAAAACATCTCAATATTTCTAAGTACAAAATCAAACTCCAGCCGACGATCGTGGTTCTCAGCTCGATGATCTTAGTGCACAAAATTGGAAAGATTCATCAAGAAGCAGTCAGTAATTCTGAGGCCGACGATCGTGGATCTCAGCTCGACGAATCCAGACTTGGTTATTTTCATCCTTCTGTCCCTATTATAATATAATAATTCCTGAGAAATTAATGCTAAAATATTCTCTGAATATTACCGTTAGACGGAACATTAGTTATGGTCTTCATCAGGATTATTACTTGCCATTTTTCAAAGGGACAGTTGGGGAAATCAATCAATGCAAACGTTCTCAAGGCCATCAACATTGAATGCAGGAAGGAATTCAAAATTAAAAAAGGGAATTTATATATAAAATATAAAAAGGGATTTTCCTCCTGCCTCACTACTAGAAAAATGACTTTTAGCCACGATTTTTTTTGCCACGGGGGAAATCGTGGCTAATACTGCAGTATTAGCCACGGTTTCTATTCCGTGGCTAATAAGCTAGTATTAGCCACGGATGAATATTCCGTGGCAAATAACCTGACTTTTTGCCACGGTTTGCCTGTTTCATGGCTAATAATCAAGTATTAATCACGGAGGCCAAATCCATGGCAAAAAGTCTGATTTTTTAGTCCCACACCGCCAACTAAAAGATCGATTTGGGGTTTATATTGTCCAATCTCGATTAATGTTTGAAATAAAATTTGCTTGCAGGCAACGGCCGGCGGCCGGACGGCGGCGGCGACGGCCGGCCGGATTTCTTTATGTTATGAGATAACATTTGTTACAAGCCCTTTAGCCATGACAATTGACTCATGGAAAATAAGGAACTTTTAGCCACGACAATTAAACCGTGGCTAATAACTTATTTGCCACGGATTCAGCGTGGCTAATACTAGTAGCCACGCTCGCATTGCTCACGCCCATTTGCCGTGGGTAGGCCGTGGCTAAAAGGTATTAGCCACGGTTTTGGACTTTTAGCCACGACAATCTGCCGTGGCTAAAAGTCTGTTTTCTAGTAGTGCCTGTAAGTCACACAGAGAACAACACGACATATAGAAGAACAGAACAACAATAGAAAACAAGGATCTTCTGCTCTCTCTCTCTCTGAACAACACTCTAAGACGCAGAGTACACAGAACAAAGTGATAGAGAGAAACAAGTGCTAGACCAGAGGAAGAACTTTAAGTTGAAGAAGAAGAAGAACAACCATCAAAAATCAAGAGTCTTCTTCTGTTCTCATCTCAGGATTCTTCAAAGGACAACAATTACAGCATCAGTCAAGAAGTTCCTGGAGATCTTCTGGTCAAAGCAAAAAGTCTAAAGGCCTATCACCCTGCAACAAAGCTCTAGCTTCCTGAACCATTCAATATCTCAGGGGGAGCTCTTTGCTAAAGTCAATATCCACAAAAGTCTTCTCAGTTGTATTTGAGAAAGAGAAGAAAAAATCATTCTCTCATCCCACTGTATACAGGGTTTTAATTCCCTTCAAAATTATTCCTGGTTGCAAGTCACCTAATAAAAAGACTTGAGGTTTGGTTTTTGAGCACCTGATCAAAAGCTCATTGGTGGCAATCAACAGATCAAAAACCTGAGTGGATTCCTATCACGTTGGTAGAAGAGTGGATGCACCCAGTTTGGGGAATCACTATAAAATTCTTGTGTTGTCTGGATGCCCTTTTCTTTTTGTTCTTGCTGTGGTTTTGCTAGTTAGGTTGCTGTGGTTGTGATTACTTATATTTTTGTTTGCCTGTGACAAATCATATAGGTTTAGGAACAAATTTTATTTACAGCAACAACCCAAAGAATTCTATTCACAAACTCAAGAGTATACAGGTCTAACCCCATTTCAGGTTCTATTTCGAGTGGCACAAGGAATGAGGAAGATGAGGGGGGCGTGGGGGTAATTTTAGGTAGAGTAAGATTTTGGGAATGAGGTGATGGTGGGGGGTGGTTTGGACGGCTTAAAAAGGGGGGTGAGTTTCTTTTTTTATTAACAGGGATGACTTTGGCAGGTACAATGGGGGGGGGGGTTTGTGAGTTTGGTTTAAAGGTCATTTTGGGTAGGGTTCTTATATTTATGGCAGGGGGAGGTGGAGGTTTTTAAAGGGAA